>CM046398.1:1200000-1559770 GCA_025413875.1 Rhododendron molle | reverse complement strand
CGGTATGCTTCGTTCAGTTACGTATTACTGGCCATAAATGCGTGATATCAAGCCATGGAGATTTATGGTTTGATGGGTCAGCGCTCGAATAGTTGGAGTAGGCATAATTTTGGAGTCGTCAAGGTATGAAAACCAAATATGGTTACGACTCTTGAGGAGACGGTGTTCAAATAATCAAGTAGAATGCGACCTTCATCATAGGGTTGGAGATTTTGCATAGGTTAAAGTTGATCTTTGCCAAAATCTATGAGATTCTCGATTAGTAATTAATCAATTTGAATGAGCAATTCGTGCACGGTGAGTGTTTAATCTTTATCTTATCGACATGCTAAAAGTGATTGATGACTTTTTATGATTACTCGCGTATATCCCTAGATTCTTCAATGAAGAAGGCGTGAAATATTTCGAGAAAGCATCGGGGTATAAGATTTTGTTAGAAGCAGAGAAGGAGTTTTGTGGATTCCTCTGACAAAATCTTTACCCATGTTGAGCTTACTAGGTTGGGCGATTTGGTGTGGAGATGGATGTACTCCTAATCAAGTGAAAGTTGGAAGTAGTCTTGATCGATTATATGAATGAGATATATCAGGACAAAGCAACTAGGTTGGAAAGCACTGAACTACATTATGTATAATATGGGTGAGGTATCTCCTTGAGTTGTTCAAAAGAGGGATGGATGGTCTCTTCTTGAAATGTTTGAACAAGGTAAATGCTTTTAAGGTAATGGCTGAGGTCCATGAAGGAATTTGTGGAGCACATCAAGCCGGCATAAAAATGAGATGGTTGATGAGGAGATATGGGTATTATTGGCCCACTATCCTCAAGGACTGTATTGATTATGCCAAGGGATGTCAAGCATGCCAACGAACAGGGCCACTTAAACATTTACCAATCACAGACTTACAGTATGTCATAAAACCGTGGCCTTTTAGAGGATGGGCTATGGACATGATTGGGATGATTCATCCCCCATCATTAGAAAAGCACAAATTCATTTTGGTAGCTACTGATTATTTCACTAAGTGGGTAGAAGCTCAAGCTTATGAAGAAGTCAAGCAAACCCACGTTATTGATCTCATAAAAGGGATCATATATAGATTTGGAAGCCCTCAAACAATAACAGTGGATAACGGTTCAAAATTCGAAGGGAAGTTGGTTAAAGCTTTTGCCAATAACCATGGAATTTCTTTGATATATATTAACACGTACTATGCCCAATCAAATGGCCAAGCGGAATCAACCAACAAGATTATCAAAAAGGGAATCCAAAGAATGGTGGATAAAAACCTAGAAACTTGATCAGTTGTTATTAGACACATTATGGGCTTATAGGAATACAAAAAGAACTAGCACGGGTACTACCCCATTTGCCTTAACTTATGGGCACGATGTAGTTCTACCCATGGAGATCACTGTGAAATCTCAAAGGGTAGCAGCCCAAAATAACTTAGATACCCAATCATATCATCAAGCCATGCATATGGAACTTGAAGATATTGACGAAGCTAGAGTGAAGGCTTTAAATCAAATCATGCTACAAAAAGCAAGGGTGGCTAGGAGCTACAATAAAAGGGTAGCCCTTCGAAGCTTCGATGAGGGTGACCTTCTATGGAAAGTTATTCTGCTCGTCAGAGATCGAAGGATCAGGATGGATGGATTAGGGAAATGGGCTCCAACATGGAATGGACCTTTTCAAATCCATAGGGTTTTGAAAGGGGGAGCTTATCATTTAAGGAATTTCTATGGTTATGTCCATCGAAGAATGATAAACGGGAGACATTTAAAGTCTTATGTCCCTTCTATATGGGAGTCATTTCATAGAAGACAACTGTCTTCGAAGAAATGAACCTTGCTCGGAGGTTAGCTCTTCTCCAGACGTCTACTTTGTTGTAGCCATTGGCGTTTCATCTACCATGATGTTCGAAAGACAGGGGGATAGAGAGGTAATAAGGTGTCTAGATTCCTAATAGATTGTTGATTATTCAGAAAACCAAGGGGTGTGCATCAAGAGTTAGTTACCCTTGCCAATTAAAAGTCCCAAAGGGGATTAGTAGTAATGAACGGGGAAATCCTTTCTTCTTGGGTCAGTCGTTGTGCACTCTGGGTAGAATCCTAGTATTACTGGGAATGCACCTAGAGATTTGAGCACTCTAAGTAGAATCCTAGTATTACTGGGAATGCACCTAGAGATTTGAGCGCTTTAGTGGCAAGAAGGATAATTTTTCGTTCGTGGCTGCCTGTTCGATTTTGGCTCATAGTTGCTTGGAAATGATTGTTAGCACAGTTATGGTAATTAAGCCACAAACCCTGATGACAAAAGTTTTTATTTTATTCATAAAGCACCCTAGCGGGTGCCATTACAAATAAAACCCAAGGGGGTTTTAAAGAAAAGAGCAGACCCAAGTGGATCTGAAGTAAAAAAAAAAGAGAGATATGCTATGTTCTCTAAAAAAGGAAAAATGGCCAGTCCATGGCTCAGAAACCAAAATGAGGGTTTTTTGGTGACCCTCATAGTCCCAAAGGCGAGTCTCTATGGAGACCCGCCCTCCGGAGGACTTTTGGCCTCATGAGCCGTGAGGACGTCCATGAGATCGTCCCAGGTCTTGGCCAAACATAGACGTGAAGACATCTCCACATCCACCAACTGAGCTCGGAGCTGACGGATCTCGCTTCGAAGGGCTCGAAGCTGGCTTGCTGGTCCTTCTTGAGCTCGTCTACGAGTTTGGCCATTCTTCTGGCAAACTCCTCCATGAGATCAACAGGCTGAGGAGCTTGTGGGTTGTCAGCCATGTTGGAACTAGGAAGCAGTAGTAAGGGGAATAGAGGAAAGAGAATGGGATGAATATTGACAGCTTTGGTTGTTTATTTATAATCCCACGAACGTCAGGATATTTCCCTGTAATTATTACGGGTATTAAATAAAAGCCCAGGTGTAAAGCCCTCGAAGAACGAAACGCCTAAGGGAAGTAGCCGCCAACAGTCGTAATAATGAGGTATACAGCCAACGAGTAGACTGTTGGGGATCTGCTAAGAGCTGTATATAAAATCCAAAGTTATTGTATCTCGAAGCGTTTGTTTGGGTTTTTAGGACTAATTACTAAACGTATTTTCTATATTTAAAGGGGTTTTCCTTTCCAAGGTGGTGAGTCTGTGGTAGGGATGCCAACAGGTGCATCAGAATAAACATAACAATGGAAAGAATACTTTTTAGGAAGATTTCCGTTTGTTACAACCAATCATAAACTCAGTTGATATTAATTGGTTTTAAAGCATACAGGCTTCGGAACCAACAATAAATCCATATTTGACCTTTTGGTCACGCCATGAAACTAGATGAGGGTACAATAATAAGGATCTTTTCATTACATTCGTAAGGAAAATTACATTCAACGTGCCCATCTAGAAAAGGAAAAGAAAACCTAATTAAACATAGAAGTATCCCAGTTGTCCTAGATGTGGGTCTCCATCAACTGAGATACAAAAACTTGATCTAAGCTCCATTAGTAGGTAGAAGTACTCCGATACCATCTCGTTAGATTCTTTGGTCTTTAAAGTCACAGCTTGACGTGAATACGTCATGAGCGCTGATGTGTCTATACTTGGGAGCCGTAGCCCAAGAGGGAGGCATCATGAGAGCTGATGTGGCTATATTTCGAAGCTGTGCTTCATAAACTCTGGAGGGCGTATCATGGCAATCACTTTTGTGATGAGTTTCGGAATCTTTGAACTTTGGGATGCAAGAGATCAAAAGGAATGGTGAGTTAGATCTCCTCTCAAAGCCCCTATTTATATTTATATTGGTAAGTGGGGAGGTGGTCATTTAATGCTTTTAGGAGAAGTAGATGGGAGGTCTTATCGAGTTTTCCCTAATTAATGCATTTGACACCTATCCAGTAATGCATTGATAACTATCCAGTAATTGCATTGAAGTGTTACTGTACGAGGATTAAAACAAAAAAATACTACAAGTGCGGAGTAATTACACGGCCCATATTAGACATCATTTCTTGAAGGGAATGAATATTAGCGTCTAATAAAGAGGCTTGGACAGCTTTTTTCTGCTGCACAGCTCGAAGCGAAGGAACGAGCTGTGGCAATGTTAGTTCACCCTTCGAAGCTTCATTTTCGAGCAATTGGGATTCAGCAACAACGTTGCAAATCTCATCCTTGACCTTTTGCAGTTCTCCTTCTAACCATGCCTTTTTCCTATTGAGTTCTGCCAGCTTGTCTTTTCGAGCTTGCTGCAGTGAGAGCTGAGAGGCAATCTTAGAGGCTATAGCTTCCATTTTTTCCACTTTCAAAGTGGTTTCTCTAAAGCCGTCAGATAAGAATTGGTTGTGAGAAACCAATTCACCAAATTGATTAAGGTTTTCTTGAAGAGTGAAGCTAGTGGATGAAGGAAGCTCATTCGTGAGAAGCAAAGCTCGGTGACACACTTCGAAATGATGAATCAAACCATGTTCGAGGAGAGCAGGGAGCCCTAGGCAATGTAAAGCTTTTAAATGATGTTTTAGCATCAGGACTTTGTCTCCCGTGGGAACGTGTTTAATTCTGAATGAGGGAGAACTAGGAAGCGTGGATGAATTCAGAAATTGCTTGAGGCTTTCCAGTGGGTTAGAGGAAATGGGAGAAATGGGGACAGCAATCCTATCACAAAATAATCCCAACTGATATCTGTAAAAAGATATGTCAAAGGCCACTATGGGAAGGTCAATCGAAGGGGAAGAAGGTGCATTGGGAGGTGGTAATGAACTGAGTTCCAAAGATGGAATTACTTCCATATCAATAGCAGTGTCATCCACCTGAAGCACGATAAGAAGAAGGGGTAAATAAAACGAACGGTAGAGACACTTAAGAGGGTGTTGGGACTTAAAAATTACCTGATCCTTCGAAGACGTAGGAGTATCAAGATCCTATTTTTCGAAGCTTTTTACGATGGAGATTGGCAAAGCAGAGGTGGACGAATGTGGAGAAGAGTCCTGTTTTGAAACTTGTAAGCGGTAAGGAAAGGGACATCTTCTTCGAACCCCCAATGGTTCAGCAGCCTTCAACTGGTTAGCCACAATGCTCTTAAATGCAGGCAATTCAACAGAAATTGGGATTTCCTGCAGGAATCCAACAGAAGTGTTAGGCTTAATGTAGCAATTAATGTATGACAGCACTGAGAAATCCATTCTTACCTGGAAAGGAGTGGGTGAGATGGATTCAGCAAGGGATAACAGCAAAGTTGTTATATCAAGACTCACTTTGGCAGAGTCTTGATGAGTAAGGGTCTCTTGAACAGGCATGGTGCTTGGGGCCTCTTGTTGAGGAATGATAGGCAAATTGGGTGACGATCCCTGGGACTGTAGATAATGCAGAAGTTAAATGGGCATACATGCGGAAACCTGAGATATGCAAGGAATACATGTTGTATACCTGATCGGGAGATGTAAGTTCATTCAGTGTCTTACTCTTCCTAACAACCTTTTCTTTTCTCTCATAAACGAGGGCCTTCGATGTCTCTTTTGCTCTTTCTGGATGAATTAGGAGTCAGGTCAGTAAAAGCCGTCTTAGGAGTTTTATTGTCAGATTGAAAGAGCAGAATGTACCTCTGGGAACCAAAGCCTCTGTATCAGATTCAGTCTCCTCATCACTGAGGGAAGGCGTGAGTTTGAGCTGTCTGGTGGCTCTAGTTCTTTTTGGGACTACAAAACAAGAAGGATACGATGCATGGTTTCTGTAAACAAGGAGACACGAAATGAAAGACAATTATTTAGGAGAAACAGACCTGGTGGTTAGCTCGAAGACTCAAGGTAATGCTTGGTGGGGGCGATTTTCTTGGGCTGAGGGATCGTCTTACTCCTCTTCGAAGCCATTGGAGGGGGAGAAGCAAGACCTTCATACGTTCGATTACCATTAGGAGTGTTTCTTGAAGACAAAATTGAAGATAGGTGAAGGAGACACCTCTTCTCTGGGGTACTCTTAAGGACTGTCTCCTCGGAGGAGGGGAAGGAATAATCATTGATATAGGAGAGGCTTCAATGGGGACTGCCTGTTGGTCAACTTTAGCTTCGGGAACGTCTTCGATGCCTCCAGCCACTCCAAACCCACCTTCTGAGGAAAAGGAAGAAGAATCATCGTGGTTTTTGTGCCCAAACTTAGACTTCTCAAACTCAATGTGTTCAAGAAAATTCTTGAACGGAGGGCATCCCAGTAGAAAGGAGCAGTTGGTGTGCCACCAATAATCGAATTCGGGAGTGGTAGGCACTGCTGGTTCTTGGAAGTCTTGAGCAACGGTTCGTCTTAGTAGATCCCTGGATTGGGTGAACCATGTTTTGAAGTGCTCAATGGAAATGCATAAGCGTTCAGACATGAAAATGTTGGCGGAACCACAATAGGGGATGGGTATGCCTTGAACCAAACCAAGCTGCCTAGCAAATTGTGCAGGGCAATAAACCTCTGCATGTGCCACACAGACGTAGAGGGGTTCGATGAGGAGATAAAGATCTCTCTGCCTGTAAGTATGTTACCCCATGCCTGAAGGGCTCGAGAGGATTTGCCTTGCTTGTCTGTTAGAATGTCAAAGACCCATTATGGTCCAATTGGAGCTAAAAAAGGACTGGGCAATTCTCTGTCAGAAGCAAGTCCAGAAAAGAAACAGAGGTAGTACACCAAAGTATGGGTGTCACTGGCCACTGGTTGAATGTAGTTGTCACCATTAACATTGGGTGCTTCAGGGGTACCAGCAGGTGACACAGGTGTCTTGAAGGGGCCTAATTCAGGAAAGTAGGCGTGAAGCCATAGCTGTACAAACCATTGGGGGCCTCCTTGAGAATAGTTTGGGCCTTTCTGGTAGAAGTCAGAGCCAACTTTATACACATGGCCCAGGAAATAAGACGCAAAATCGAATTCTTCACCCCTAGACAGTGCTAGGGCCAGCGGTATGAATTCACTCATTACTCTTTTCCCAAAATGGAAAAGAATGTGTTTACATAAGGTATAGAGTTATATAAGCAAAAAACTCCATCTCAGATACCTATCTAGTCAATTTCCTTTCCCTGGTGTAGAAGTGGGAAAAGGCCCCATTTGTAGCAATCAAGCGAGTAACCCCTCAGGGTGAGTGTATTCTTTAGTGGGGTCGAATTGGGAGCCATAAGCTATGAGTCCCAACATTTGGGTAACATCCAAGACGGGAGGTGCCATCATACCGCAATTGAATCTGAAGAAGTTAAAGGAAGGGTCCCAAAAGGCTAGGGCAACCTGAATTAGGGGTGGATTTTGAGGAATTCCCCTTCGAAGAAGGGTAATGATGTTTTTCAAACCCACTTTCTCGAGATCGTCTGACTTTTCGGCCAGCATTCGAGTACTCCAAATTTTCCAGTCTCTGTCGAGGGTCGGCCAGCAGGGAAACGATTTCTTTTGGAAATTTTGCCAGTTCGTGGCTTAATAGGCTCGAATGTCAGCATCCCCTTATGGAGGGTAATAGAGAGAGAGGGAAGCAGGAATTTCCCCTACGAATTGAGGGCCCAAAATAAATGTACCTTTTTCTTTAGGGTTTGGGACGAAAACTCAATCGTCGAAACAGGAATCTTCAGTTGATCCCTGATCTTTCCTTTTGATGAACCGTCTCAAAGGAAGCGAAGGAGTTGGATGTTCCATGGCTGGTTGGCTAGACGAAGCCATCAATTCGGTATGGTTCAACGGTTTCACAAAGAGGCGAGAGGAAGGTTCAATTCTGGAGTAGCTTGAACGTGTTAGGTGTAGGGGTAAGTTTAAATCGTTTTTGCTTTTATACCCCCACAGTTGGGCCAAACTTTTAGAAAGCCCAAGTCATGGGATGTCTTGTTTTGGGTTTATTATTATCGTGACCTAAAAATGCTATGAAAGGGCCCAAAGTCAAGTGCGCATTGTTATGAAAAGGGGAATTTCATTGCAACTGCCAGGATTACATAAATGAAATTTGCATATTTACGAAAAAAAGAAGCAAAAAGGAAAATGCTAGTTCCTACTAATAGTAAGCAACGAGAACAAATTAGGCCTTCGAAGGGCCTAAGTGTTGAGCAGCAGCTTTTTTATTCTCAAAGTAGTGGGGGAAGGACCAAGTAACAAGGCTGTGGAACTTGTTCCAAGCAAATTGGAGGAATTTCAGCTCCATTTTCATCATGTCCTCCTTCACATCTGACTCCAGCTTTTTCTCCAAAAGAGGCCTGAAGCTGAGCACCAAGGCCTTGGCCTTCCTTCGGAGTTGAGCTTCCATGGAGGGGCGCTTCATCTGTTTTCTCTTGTAGCACCTTCGAAGTCCTTTGTCAGCATGGGCAGGCACCACTTCGAATGTCTCAGATTGGAAGCTTTGAATCTGATTGTTTAGCTTCTCAATCCTATCTTTAACCAAAGTGTAATCTTGGAGGTCTTGATCAAAGCAGTAGGTTGCAGCATTGGCCTCGAGCCATGTCCTGATCACTAGCAGGAAGTCCAAAAAGCAATGAATTTGGTAGGAAACCGTGGAAGGGATTGTGCATAGGACCAGCGTTTCACAAGCCCATTTAAAGTTGGTTAATGGGACTTGTTCTTCTAGGATGGAGACATCCAGAAATGAGAAGGCAGCAAGAAGTTGCAAAGCTTTGCTCTTGTCGGAAAGAAGGATGGAATAGCCATAATGCCACTGAAAATGGGGAGGGTTGACAGCAAGATTGGTCACCTCACTGAACCAGTCGGGATCCTCTGGGAGAGGAGTCAGTGTGTTTGACTCTTCGAGGCTAGCAGGGTAGCAAGGGGTTTTCACCTCAGTAAGCCAGAGGGCTCTCTAAGGGATTGGGCCATGCGTTTGAAGTCGCAATAAGGGGCTGGCCCAAGATAGTTCTCCTCTTGTTTCAAATAAGGAGCAAATTTGAGGGAAGAGTAGATGGACTCTAGCATTCCCATGTGGATAGTGTCGTTGCTAGTCAAAGGCAGGTATTGACTTGCAAATAGGGTTCGAAAGTGATGGAATTTGTTGGGAGTAGGGTCGGGTTGATCGAACTTGACCAGAATAGTATCCATACGGGTATGGACAGGCCTTTCCTCCCATGCACCCCAGTCAGACCCACTAACCGAATTCGAACGGGTTAGAGAAGATTCCCAACCCATGGGCAAAGGGTTAAGAGTATGGAAGGTTCGGTCAGAAAGAATCTTTTCGGCCAACAATTGAGGGGAGTTTGGAGGAGATGTGTGAGGTGAATGAGTCTGGTGATTGAGGTTATCAAGAACAAGATTAATTTCTGGGAGAGAGTCCATGGCTGAAGGGTTTTTTTAGCAGAAGGGGATTCTACTTCGAAGAGGTTTAAGGGAGTTGTGTGATTCGTTAAACCCTAACGTTAATCGCCATTTATAGAAGAATTAATGCAGCTTTCTTTGAGAAGCTCAAAGGACGTGCATGGAAACAAACTCCTCCCATGACCCGATGCATCCGTGTTCTTACGGGGCGTGGGCAGATACGTGCACCGTTAACACTTATTTAATTACTTTAAATAAGATGTTAATGCGGGGGGTGTGTTTACATCTTAAAATACGCTACCCAATGAGAAAATTACACATGGCATCAAACAATGCTTTGGCCTATCAGAACATGTCCCATTTGGACCCAAGATACAGGGGATTGTAGGGTTAATGGCGATATTATTTTAGTAGTAAACGGCATCGTTTTAATGGGAAACGGCAACGTTTGAGTGTCAATTGAGGGTAATTAAGATGGTAATTAGGTTTAGCCATTGATTGCTCATTAAAATCGTCGAACAGTGGTTAATCCCTCGTTTTATGAGGAAATTAAGTGTGAATGCAGGGAATCATTTATAAGAGCCAGTCGTGTTGACACTAACCCATGTTGCATAAAAGCAGGAGTCCCACGATCTAGAAAACAGACATCAGCGAACGTGGAGAAAGAAGAATTCTGAGGAGATCGATTCCAATAACCGTTCGAAGGCCCCCCGTAGCCGTTTTTTGAGGAGTCAAGAGCAGTTCAAGCAAGAACGTGGGTATCAATTGTAAACGTGGAGTTCGAAGGCAAGCTCGGCGTCTATAAATAGAAGAAGAAGTTGAAGAAAGAGCCCCGACAAAATTTCTTATCATCTGACAACTCATACTCAATATGATTGCTCAGAGGTCTATCGTAGTTTAGGACTTAGCTTAGTTTAATTTGTAAGTTGAAGGCTAGTTTGCATGTAAGACTACTTTTGATTAAATTCGAGTTTCTTATTTCTTTCAGTTTTTTTCTTACCAAAGAATAGTCGTTTATAATCACTCTTTTGATTAAATTCAGTGTGTTTATATTCTGCATTATTCTTGATAGAGTCTCAAGAGTGTTTGTATACAAACTTACCTTCGATTAAATTCAAGTTCATTTGTGTTCAATCATCTTTTTTGACTTGGAAGGGTTAATTCTTTGTTTGGTTGACGCTTTGAGGAAAAATCCTCTTAGTTGAGGTAAACGAACGGATAACACAGTTGCCTGATTGATATTAGTTGTTTTAAATCAAATTGAAAGGAATAATTTCTTTTTGGAAGTTAATTCTTTTCTGGCACGCCCGCACACAATCATTTGCCATTTGATTGAGCTAATTCATCCCAAACAGCTTGGTTTATTTACCCTTTGTGCAGTTATGTTAGTAATTCCGTAGAGGAGATATGGTGCTTAGACTGTTGAAACTGAACTTGTCCATTTCTATGGATCCTTGTGTTAACAGACCAGTAGACATGTAACTCTAATGGTTTGATTTGACAACTTAACATGCATTTGGAGAAGGCTTAGAAGATATACTGAAGATCAATTTTATGATGATATATTGCCATTGATATATTGCTTTAATGTATGTTGATCTATTTTATTTTTGTGTAGACACCCCAATTTGGCCTAACGATTATTTCAACTCCCACCTTGGGACCATCCCGATGATGATACGGATTCGATGATTGCTGATTGCTTTTTGATGAAACCCATGGACTTATGGTACGAACTTTGAGCCACTTAGAGGACCCAATCCAGAGCCAAATAGCCTTTCAGACAGAAGTGTAGTGTGTTAGGAAAATCCATCGACCAGTCGCAACATCGATTTCACGGCCTTAACATCCATTCCTCACCCGAGCAACCTGTTGCACCCAAAATCTCCCTGGAGATAAGCCTCGGCCGCCAGATCAATGGCTCGGCCGCTACATCCATTTCCAGGCCGTGACATCCTTTGCTCGGCCGCCGGATCGGCCTTTTTCCAGACTCTCGAACCTTCTGTTGATCGATCCACCGCCTCTCCGATGCGTTCGGGCTACGTTCAGGGATTACGTTGAAGAGTTCGAGTTACAATGCAAATGCAATTGTAACCCGTGATTTGATTGGACGAAGTGTGTCATCCCTTTGCCTATATAAAGAGGCCTTTGGCCTCCGAAAAGAGACCACGAGATACAACGAAAATCCTCAGATCTATACACATTCAAGCCACAAAATTCTGGCTATACACTCCCAAAAACCCTCTCTGCAAAAGCCCCAACCTTCCATAGGCGGCCATCAATCAGACGATCCAACCCCGGAGTTCAAACCCCAGCCCTAGGTTTCGGGCCCAAGAAGCAATCAATCACCAATCTCCATTGATCCAAAGCAATCAAGCAACCGAGGGATCAATGTGGTGAGGCCCAACGGCCTCTGGTTTGGTTTATTTTATGCTTAATTTACTAATCGTAGCCTTCTGATAGTCTCGTTAACCTTTCTGCCTGGTGTGAGGAAGAACACCACCGGGCTTCGATGCCTCGGCCGGTACATTAAACAAGCCCAATTCCTCGGCCGTGACATCCATTCACCGGCCGAGTAATCGATCTGCTGGCACAGTTTTGATTTGTTTATTGCTTTCTGACGCATGATTTATTTACAATCTCGGCTCACCTTATTAAGTGTTTAAAGGATAAAAACAGACTACGTGTATGGATAGATTAAGCATCTATATGTCTTATGTTGAATGATTATGGGCTAGCCTCGCGGCTAGGCAGAGAGGGGTGCCTAACACCTTCCCCTTACTGTACTTTTGGCTTCCGTACCCAGAATCTCTACTTATTTCCTAGTTTTAATAAACCTGGTGGCGACTTGTTTTGATGATAACCGCTATCGTGGTGGTGATACCTCTAGCCATGGAAGTATCCACGATCTTGGTTTATGAAGCAAGCAACCAATCGAGCAAACAACGTGATGAGCCAACTGTATGGCGATGCCCCGTTTGGGAGGTGTCTACAGTTTTCTGGCGACTCTGATGGGATATGAGAGCCATAACTAGAAAGTTCAACATAAGACTAATACATGCCTTATTTAATTCATTTATCATATGCATCGAGCAGGCAAGCCTCGTTGAGTTCACCTAATATCCCGGCATGACACGGGCTATGTTAGGGGTTCCAGCAAACTCCACAGTCACTTGTACCTTTTGGTATATCAAAAAGGGAATCACCCAATTACCGCCTATGATGGGCTGGTGAAAGGATTGGTGCCCTTTGACAACGGAGCACCCTGAGACTACCTAAAACCTTTCATGTGATAGAAAGCCATAGAACTTATCAAACTAAGATAGGAACCTACAGGATAGGAACCTACCTGCATTTTGCTTCCAAGTTCTTCCTCACACCTTGTATATGTTGTTTTAATAGCTCTTTCTGTGCAGAAGGGTTAGGGCATGAACTAAGAGCCCTAACTCTTAAGTCTTTATAACTAAGCACTGAGGCATGCCATTGCCTGCAAGGTATGTTTTTGGCATCTTGAAAGCATCATTGCTTACTTAACATTCCCGCTTTACTTAAAGCACCGCGAAGCATGGATTTCTAGAACGAAATCAAACACTGGCTGTCTCGCCGATAATTGAACTAGGGGTTGCTCTAGCAATCTTTGCCTTGCGAGCCTAAAGGAAAGAGGGGGTGTAAAGTAGTAGAGCAGATTATGGATGATTATATGCAAAGTCGAGGATATTATGGATAGAACTTGCAATACTTATTTCTCCATGAATGATTCAGCATGACAAGTGTAGGACTTTAAGTCCTACTTTCAAATCAACCTAGCAACCCATCTTTTAAAATTCAAAATTTTGAGCATCCTTACTGCAACGAGTTGGTAAGATTTAGGAGTTTGTCAATGTGCTGACAGGTAATCATAGGAATCCCAATTACCTCGATCATGTTTTGAGAAAGAAGAAAAAACTTGTTGAATGAGTTTCTGAAAGACCAACCTCAATGTGTTTTGGTGAAAATAAGTTTTGATAAGCACTTACTAAAAAAATAAATAAGTAATCCAAAGCTGGTAAAAGGTCGTGTTAGTATTATGTGGAATGAAAGAATCTTCCCTAATCAAGAATTGAAAGAACTTTCAAATTTTTTTTGCAAAACCTGATCTAATCCTCAAATGACAAGAATTGTGGAACATTCAAATAGCCGTCAGCACTGCGATAAAACTCTAAGTCTACTTTCTGTTGTGGGCATCTGCTCAACTTTTTCGGTCTGTCTTATAGTAGGATCTTCTTAAGTGACATGCAGTATTTGTAAACAACGAGTCTTAAGAATCATCCATATCAAAAATTGCTGGCTATCTATGGTATCCAATAAACTCATGCATAGAAACAAAATGTTGTACATGACTCATCCATAATCTGTGAAAGTAGCTATGGTGCTATATATATCATTTTGTTTGTCTTTCTCTAACCATGCAAGGGACGAAACCAAAAGAGGAGTTCATCACCCTTATTTCTTCTCATAGCACATTGCATGACCCTGTGCTAACATCGAGTATCATTTGGTTAAATCACCCCATCATGCTAGATTTACATTTTAAAGGCAATAAGTGTGTTTAATGTGTGCACTGCATAGACACTTGATTTTAGACATCTCAACCTGAACGTAATTAAGTTCTTGCTTTTCTTAAATTTTGGGTTTTGTCTAAGACGTGACAACAATGGTTGACGAGAAGATTGAAGCTCTGGCTGCTAAGGTTAATGTATTGGTTGAATCAATGGCTGCTCTGACCACCATTGTTCACAGAACCTCTCCACAAGCTCCACCTCCATCTCCCCTGCTAGATGGACCGAGAAAACAGTTCAAAAGGAAATTCATTTTGCCAAGAAAAGACAAGGAAGAACAATGATGAACCTGCAGGCTCAACATATGGAACATGTCGAGGGAGAAATCACCAAATCCAAAAGAAGCCGTCCCAACCATACCATTGTCACCAATACCAACAGTGCTATGTTTCCACTAAATTCATCCCAAAGCACCCCTACTCACCAGAACCCCACTTCCAGAAATCCTAAACGTCATGCACTCCGCCACCGCCAAAATCTTAACTCATCCCCATCTCAAGCCCTGGCTACTCTGGTCGAACAAGGACTCCTTGAACCTTTAAAAACTCAATCACCTCACCCACCATTTGGCCCGAACTATGATCCTACCAAGCACTGTGCCTATCAGATTTCTGGGCATGAAACTGATCATTGCATCCAATTGCAACATGATATCCAAGAACTCATTGATCAATGGGTGTTCCAACCAAATTGAATGTTTGAGCGGCAACAGCCAAGTCTGTCACGTCTTAGTCTGAATGTTGAGTCAATGTTTTAGCACAATCTGAGTCTTGGGTTTATTTTCTTTTAGAAGTTTGAGTCTTGAGTTTATTTTCTCTTAAAATTAAAGTCATTTTGTTCATCATGGTTTTTGACTAGCTTTTTGCACTCGATATGAAATGTGAATCTCTTCCAAAATGAGAAATCTCCTTACACTTGAACTACGAATGGCCTGATTCTCTTTTTGGGATACGTAGGCACCTTATGGTCGGCCACAATTTTCAAACTATTTTCCCATGTGCTGAGTTGCTGCTATAGAATGTTCATGATAACGTCAGAAGTTGAAAAACGATCCTTAGGGATTTCAAAGTGATCTCATGATATCTTTTTGAAACATATTATAAATCACTCAAGTTGTCAAATGCTAAGAACGAGTTTTGAAATCTATGATCCATGTCATTTTTGTTGGGCTAAGAAGGAGTCAAAACGTTTCCGCACCCTCGCGGAATTCATTTGCAAGAAAATCATGTTGTATGAAGAGTAGTAAAAAGGAGGAAGAAGAGGAAGAATGAAAAACAAAGAAAAAGAAAAGGAGTGAGCTCGCTAGATTGAAAACCCGCAAGGGCGGTCTAGGCAAAAGTTAGAGCACAAACAAAGTGAGAAATTCGCCGTGTTTCCATACATCTGCTATGTGTCTCAAAGGATTCGCTTGGTTAAACATCGAAACTCTTAAATCTCTTGGCTAGGATTCCTGTCACTTTGTCGTATGTTTCAAGATGAAGAAAGGCATTCATTTCTCTATCCCAAACACTTATCCCTTGCTAACCACGTCGAGCCTCTGGATAATCTCTTTGAAAAGCCTGCTAGGCAGCCATCCCCTACACTGGGGCAAATACAAAAAAAAAAAAAAAATACAAGGAGAGATGAAAGAAAAATCAAATGAAAGAATGAGCACCCTGTCATACAAGGGGCATTTTTAAGGAAACATCTCTTCCAGTCCATGCAAAGGCCATTGTTGAAGAAATTAACTCTTTCACACAAAGTGATGGCAAGAGACAGCAAGAGTTGATAAAAATGTTGAAGATGGCTGCTAGCTTTTAAAACCCAAGCATAAGTAGAAATTAGGTTTGAGCCTTTACATCCGCTTCTTTCTCAAGCCAAAACCCAAGCCTACATTATGGTCCATAACAAAGTCCTTTCAAATTGAGAAATATGACTTAGTAGCAAGGTCCTAGACACTAGGGGCATCACCAATGTGGAACTTAGCACAAGAATCCTGAAATTTGCATCATCTTGGCAAATCAAACAACATGGAGAGTTACGTGAGACAAGGGGTATGCCTATGTTTCCCTTTAAGCACCTCTCTCAAAAGTATCCAACCTCTTATATGGGTCTCAGTGGGCGCTTATCAATCCAACTCAAGTCAACCAAGTCAAAGTTCAAAGCAACAAACTCACCTAATTGACTAGGGGCATAGGTTTGCAAAATAGTTCTATATCTTTTGATGATTGAATGACGTAAGTGTGGAGCATGGATGGAATGATATGACCTTGAAGTCCTCGAGGAAAAGCTTTCAAAGTTAATTTTATCCTAAACATTCTTGACACAACAGCAATACAAGCACAATTGCTTTTACAAATTTTCGAGGAGATAAAATGAGTTTCTCATTTCATGATGAGTGTAGCTATATGGGCCCTTGGTCAAACAATATTTTCAGCAGTGTCACCAGAGTATTGTAGTCTATCTTGTTGTAGTCACTTAACTAGTTTAAAGTCATTCTTGGTCTCCTTAAATCAAAGAGAAGCATTAGCTTAAATGCTCGAAAGTTGAGATGTCCAGAATACATTGTGGAATTGTTTGCATATCATTATCACCCTGTCCTTTGCATCCTAGTATTTCATGCGCATGTCATTATGGCTGCTTAATGGAAGTAGTTGTCTTGGTTGCACGAGCTAACCCCAAGTGTGAGTTGTTCTTATGCTCAAGCAAGGCAGGTTCATCAAGGCATCATGGCCATCATCTCTATACAAGAAATAAAGGGCAACCAAGGGATGCACTATAATGTCTACCTCCCTGCCAACACACTTAAAGAAAGCTCAGCTTGAGAAGCGTCATATCCTGGGGGAACACCTCAACTCTTTTGTGGAATGCTGTCACACAGCACTGTCAAGGGCATGCCAAGATCTCCGCCAAACAGAAACATTTCACTCACATTCATTGTTATTTACACCACATGCTAGGGGCAATAAGATCATTGTCATCATGCACGACTGAGCTAGGGTCAAGCATTCATGGCCTAAACAGGGGGCTTGCGTTTCTTTTTAAATACTCCAAATTAACATGCCTATGTGTTGCATTGCAATCTATGTCACCCAAAATCGTTCAAGCTTTTGAACTAGGGTTCTTCAAGTGTAGTGGTTCTGCCCCTAGCAGTCAGCATAAAAGGACTTCGGCCCGTGGTCGACTCCAAGCCTGTTGCATGATATTTTCCTATCCATTGCTGTTTTCTAAACTATTCAAATGTGGATTGCCGAATTCTCTTGGATTTCCGTCCTTGAAGCGATCAGGGTCAACCACATCAAGCTGTGTGTCTATGACTGACAAAGCCAAGTCAAAGAAGCTGGAAGATAGCTTCATAACTAGTCCTGAGCCAACTCTACAATTGGCACCATATCAGCAACATTAAAGTGGCTTCGCACTTTGCATCTCCAAAGCTCCTTGCTTCATGCTTTCATCTCCATATCAGCAACTCTACACTCAGACAGCCTCGCGCTCAGCAGTTCTAAGCCAACAGCCAACAAGAAAAAGCACCTGCATGAAGCTCAACCTAGTACACACTTCAGCTCTTCAGAAGGCATTTGTGTAACCAGCTTCCAGAAAGCATTCAACCTCCGGAAGGTACCCCATTAATGGAGGCGATGGAAATCTCTCAAAACAAGTCGAATTTGCCAAAGGAGGCGATGGAAATCTCCTAGAGCGTATGTGTGAATCACCCCGTCAGTCAAGGTGATGAAAATCTGTGAATGCCATAATAGCCGAAGCATTTCACAAGCCTTATGGCATTTTGGGTCAACAAGTCGACAGAATCGAAGTGGAATAGGGTCAAGATCTAGCCTTGGGGGGAGTCCCGAGCATACTAAGAACTAGCCTTGGGGGGAGTCCCGAGCACACTCAGATCTAGCCTTGGGAGGAGTCCCGAGCATACTCAGAACTAGCCTTGGGGGGGAGTCCCGAGCATACCAGCCTTGGGGGGAGTCCCGAGCATACTAAGAACTAGCCTTGGGAGGAGTCCCGAGCATACTCAGAACTAGCCTTGGGGGGGAGTCCCGAGCATACTAAGAACTAGCCTTGGGAGGAGTCCCGAGCATACTCAGATCTAGCCTTGGGGGGAGTCCCGAGCATACTCAGAACTGGCCTTGGAAGCATTCCAAGCAAGAAGAACAAATCAAACCCCGTGGAAGATGGAAGATGGAATATTCAACAACTCAACAGTTCTACAAACTCACTACTCAACAACGCCATATCACCTGCTCTCAAAGCCTGTACTTTGAATGCTCAAGCCTGTACTTGAACGCACAAGCTCTACGTTTGGATGCCCAACCACTGTGTACTGGACGCTCGAACTCGACGTTCGAATGCTTAAGGTTTATACCTTGAATGCACAAGCTCTACGCTTGGATGCCCAACCACCGCGTACTGGATGCTCAAAGCCTAGTACTTTGAACGCTTGGATTCCGCCATCCGAATGCTCGAGCTCTAAGCTCCGGGTGCTCAAGTCCAGAACTTGAAAGAAGCTTTATGCTTAAATCAAACACACACGCACGGGCCCGTGCACATATTGCATCACCATTGTTATCATCGAGTTTGCATCATCATATCTGCTCATATCTAACCACTATCATCATATACATATTCTGCATATCTTTTGTTCATGAAACAGGTCAATCCTGCAAATCAACCGGCTCTAAGCCTCGGTTTTATTGATCGGCCTGGTGCCTCGATCCTTTGGCTCGAAGCCAAAATTTATGACGAGAAAGCTCCGTGCATAGACCATCAAAATGCAACCGGTTCTACACCTCGGTTCAAATCACGTCAAGCTCTAAAGTGCAAAGCCTCACCTTACCACTCCGCCTTCCGCCCATCAAGCTCATTCGTAAGGATAGGCTATTCTACCGAGCTCCCTTAGTCAAAGTAAGGATGATCAAGAAAAGCAAACGCACCGTCGTGGTATTGATCTACCCCAAAATACTAAAGAAGCTCTCCGCCGGCATCCAATTCATCCTCAGATGGTTTGGACTCCACCCAATTACATCAGCTTCCATCAAGTTAATTCGAAAGGATGAACTACTCTACCAAGCCCCTCAGCCAAAGTAAGGATGATCAAGAAGAGCCAACGCACTCGCTGTGTGTACTGATCTACCCCCAAATACTAAGGGCGCTCTCCGCAACAATTTCCCCAGCCCCGCGCTCCTTCAACTACTCTCTGCCAAAATCCTGGCACTATCCAGGTACGCCGCACTACGGCTTTTAAAGCCCGAAGGTACGTCTTCTGCCTCTAACCTCCAAACTTTTTCTTTTATTGCCCTCCGAACTATGATTGGTCTGAATTTTCGAGGAATACGAGGCAGCCTCCCGCCCGACCATAACAAAACTTTTTCAAAAACCCTTGAATAGTGGTTGGACCAAATTGAGGTGCTTTTACAGTTGACTTTACTCAAACATGTCTCGCGATCCGTCTCAGCTCAGTCAAAGAGGGGCATCTGTAGACACCCCAATTTGGCCTAACGATTATTTCAACTCCCACCTTGGGACCATCCCGATGATGATACGGATTCGATGATTGCTGATTGCTTTTTGATGAAACCCATGGACTTATGGTACGAACTTTGAGCCACTTAGAGGACCCAATCCAGAGCCAAATAGCCTTTCGGGAAATATAGTGTGTTAGGAAAATCCATCGACCGGCCGCAACATCGATTTCACGGCCTTAACATCCATTCCTCACCCGAGCAACCTGTTGCACCCAAAATCTCCCTGAGAGATCGAAGCCTCGGCCGCCAGATCAATGGCTCGGCCGCTACATCCATTTCCAGGCCGTGACATCCTTTGCTCGGCCGCCAGATCGGCCTTTTTCCAGACTCTCGAACCTTCTGTCGGTTGATCGATCCACCGCCTCTCCGATGCGTTCGGGCTACGTTCAGGGATTACGTTGAAGAGTTCGAGTTACAATGCAAATGCAATTGTAACCCCGTGATTTGATTGGACGAAGTGTGTCATCCCTTTGCCTATATAAAGAGGCCTTTGGCCTCCGAAAAGAGACCACGAGATACAACGAAAATCCTCAGATCTATACACATTCAAGCCACGAAATTCTGGCTATACACTCCCAAAAACCCTCTCTGCAAAAGCCCCAACCTTCCATAGGCGGCCATCAATTAGACGATCCAACCCCGGAGTTCAAACCCTAGCCCTAGGGTTTCGTCCAAGAAGCAATCAATCAGTCAATCTCCATCGATCCAAAGCAATCAAGCAACCGAGGGATCATGGTGGTGAGGCCCAACGCCTCTGGTTTGGTTTATTTTATGCTTAATTTACTAATCGTAGCCTTCTGATAGTCCGTTAACCTTTCTGCCTGGTGTGAGGAAGAACACCAGCCGGGCTTCGATGCCTGGCCGGCACATTAAACCAGCCCAATTCTACCGTGACATCCATTCACCTGGCCGAGTAATCGATCTGGCCGTACGCTTTTGATTTGTATATCGCTTTTGACGCATGATTTATTTACGCCTCGGCTCACCTTATTAACTGCTTAAAGGATAAAAACAGACTACGTGTATGGATAGATAAAGCATCTATATGTCTTATGTTGAATGATTATGGGCTAGCCTCGCGGCTAGGCAGAGAGGGGTGCCTAACACCTTCCCCTAACTGTACTTTTGGCTTCCGTACCCAGAATCTCTACTTATTTCCTAGTTTTAATAAACTGGGTGGCGACTCTGTTTTGATGATAACCGCTATCGTGTGGTGATACCTCTAGCCATGGAAGTATCCACGATCTTGGTTTAGGAAGCAAGCAACCAATCGAGCAAACAACGTGATGAGCCAACTGTATGGCGATGCCCCGTTTTGGAGGTGTCTACATTTTGTCATGTTCCAAAATGTGTGGTTTGACCTCAAATTGTGTTTGAATGCTTATATTGTAGTTTCTATGGCATCAAAGTGAACATTCTTTACCTGAAGCAGGCGATTAAGGCAAATAAGGGCTTTACCACTTTACCCAAATTAGTCGTAGGTTATCATTGTATGTCTTGTTGAAAAAGCTAACATTGCTGTGAGATGGCTTGCACTTGAATGTTTCTAGGCAGATATTGAAATTAAAACTATGTAAAATATGGTGCGTGATCTATAGACGTAGTAGGTATGTTATTCAACAAATCCAAAGGTAAAAGAAAGATATAGGTAATAGCAGAAGCTGTTACTTTTAATGTATCTTAATCTGATACTAATCACCTTTCATTCTATCGCCTATACCTCAGGCTACGCTGCATATACCGGAAGTTTGTCATGGTTACTGCAGTGCTTAATCATTCGGCTGGAATGTCAGGGTTTTGTTATCTCTGATTGGGAAGGCATCGACAGGCTTACCACTCCATGGCATTCAAACTACACCAAGTCTATCCAGGCTGCTATTTTAGCTGGCATCGATATGGTTAGTTCCTCTTATTTGCATTGAAAATGTCTGCCTATTACATAGCAACTGTTGTATGGCGTCTCTAGTTTAGTTCATAGAGACAACTTTGATCTTGGTTTTGTTCTAGGCTTGGTTTTGGTTTGTTTCTGTTTTCTAATTGGCATAGTGGGGTCCTAGCTGCTGCTTTACTCCATCTGTTAGGATGCTAAATTGATGTCCATTCTACACATAGAGCTCCTCTAAACTAGAGTAGTAGAATTCTAAAATAGATCCATCTCTATTCTCTTGCTAGACCTTTAAGCCTATTATCAAGCCGTTTTACTTACTACGGGAGGCATTAAGTTGGATAGTGTCATACAAAATGCTTTATTTCAACCAATATTTGTGAAGTAAATGAAATGATGTTACCTTTTTCTAGTTACTGATTAGTAGCTTGAGAATCCACTTCCATGCCCTATGGTTCCGACAAATCAGGAAATAGACACATCGACTCAAATGCTCATACCATGACATAACTGCTGATCCAAATGACAATGGTGGCCATATTGACAACATTGGAATTGGCCAACATTTCATGAAGCCAAAAGGAAACGGGACAGGAAAAAAGAGCTAAAGATACTTTTGTGGGTTTGCAATGGATCTTTTAATGGTGGAGTTGACATTGATGAGTGTGAAAGTTTTCCTTCAGTGTGTTGTTTGCGAACAGAGAAATGAGTGTTGTCTATCAACATGGATAATTGGCTCCGGACAGAGATTATCTTGTCCAAAAAATTCTTCATAGATACGTGCTATGTTTCCATAACCTTAGAATTTATTGCATCACACGTCGCTAGTTGGGACTATTACGATGCTAAATAAATAGTTAAAAGCTACAAGATAACAATAGCTATTAAATGGATTTTTCCCAGCAAGCAAGTGACTAAGTTAGCATGCGACAGAGAGAATTGAAACCATAATTTTTGTGTGTTATGATTCTTTTTCTTATATGTGGTGATTGGTAAATATGACCTTTATGTCCTTTTAACCCACCTTTGGAACTTTGTAATAATTTTGGCTTCTTTGTGTTTGCACTCCTACAGAATTTGAGCAACAAAGAGTCTGCAGAATTGAGGTGGAAACCTGGTATGCAGGGAGGGAGTAGGGGTGGATGAGGGAACTATTCACCTCGTTACATATCGAACGGTAATGCACTACCTTAATGTTACATTTTCTTCTTGTTGTTGCTACTTGCTCATTGAACCCCAGTTATGCTCAAAAAGTATTAGTCTGTGTTCACTTAAACCATGTAAACTGAAATCAAGTCGACCTCTCTCCTTTGTGCTTCTAAATTCAATTTTTGATGGACACCTCAGACTTGTTTGTTTCAAGAAAAATCTCCAAAGTTAGGGCAATGTGTTGCCACCTTGGTTATCCTAATAAATAGAGAACACTCTATGTCTATGGGGATTAGCAAATACTACGGTAAGACAACTCTCTTGCTCCCCTCTTTTGCTCTGCATAAATGTGGACATAGTAAATTTCTCTTGTTCTTGCCTACCCACTGTACCTTTTACTTAGAACTTGCTAGGTCCTACAGTATATATGAGGAAGTTCAAGTAAATATCATCGTGTGAAGATTTCGGGGTTGGGCGACTTGGAAGATAGCGGTGCTTAGACTAAAATGCGGGTTAAGATGTGTTTGGGGTTGACTGATCTTGTGGATTCTACCTTTCTACCAGAAATTTGTAAACTCTCAATGGTTAGAATTAAGGTTGCAAGACTAAATTTACTGTTTGGTAGACCATTGAAAGTAAAGTTACATGATTTAAACTCTCACAAAAAGATTCTTCCCATATTTAAATGGCAGCTTACAATTTTTGTTTGTGTTAACGTCTGAAATAGCAGTTTCTGATGTACGAAGCTCCACCATTCAAGGAACAAGTACGAGCAAATCCCCGGGGGTAGCAAAATATCAACATTCAGATTCAACACAACCTACGTCTTTTTGGGATGATTTTTGCTGCCACAACTTCAACCTACGGTAATGTTTTTCATATTTTGGAGGGTTTCAAGTAGCCCATTTATGTGGTTGGCATTGGGAGCATAAGGGGTATAAGCTCGGCAAAGAAGTAAGCTTCAAGTAAAGAAAATCTGTGGAATGAGATGGTTGGCCTAGTGCATGATTACATTTTTAGGAGAGTAGAATTACATTTGTTATTTTTCAATGAGTCCAATTAGTTGGGCTCTTTTATGTAGTTTTTGTTGGGATATTGTTTCCCAAGCTAATGTAATGAATTTTTATTCAATGGTTGAATTATTTATTGTATATTGACATTTGGATATAGTTGGTGTTGAATGAAATAAATCATTTTTGTTTCTTAAATGAAATTACCATGATCTTATTTGAAAATGCTAATATATTGGTATTTATAGAATTTTTTTAAAAATGCAAAAAATTGGCTAATTAGCGTTCTTAAAACGTTGTAAAAACTTTACATTCTATAGCGTTTTTAAAACGCTGTAAAAACTTTATACTCTATAGCGTTCTTAAAACGCTGTAGAAACTTTACATTCTATACTGTTTAAAAAATGTTGTAGAAACTTTACATTCTATAGCGTTTAAAAACCGTTGTCTTATGTCTCAGACTTTTAATAACGTCGGCTAATACAACGTTTGAAAAAACGCTGTATATATCATTTAATAGCGTTTTTCAAACACTGTAAAAGGCAATTTTTCTTATAGTGGATCCAAAGAACTCACACCAATGGAATGGTCTTGCCCCTCAATACTTGGTCACGTGAATCTAGGATACGTATTGTCTCATCCCAATAAGATGCATCGGCTTCCAACTCCAATTCGGACCACTCTAGGACATGTGCTGGATCCGGTTCATACCCCCGATAACCTATGTGATAAGGCCAATCGATACACTACTATAGACACCCCAATCCGGACTTCGGAGAGTCTTTGTCTGCCCCGATGATGAAATAAAGGAAACGGTACATTTGTGAGCTTGAATGAAGGATTTCCCTAAGCCCAAAAAGCCCAAAAACCCAAAAAGCCCAGATAAGCCCAAAATCCCCTAGATCGAACTTGAGGCATCGCATGGATGATTTTGTAGCGCCGCGCACATCGAAGTCGATACACCGTGCGTGACCTTGACTTGTACCGCACGGCATCTTAAAGTTTGACTGGCTCAGAAAGTTGTCGGCCACGCCAACTTGAGCCACAACTGATGAATGGCTTAGCCGAAAATGCACTTCTGGCCCGCCCAGAAAATACCTCCACTATTTGAAATTCAAAATCCTAGGCGCTTTGCCTGTAAATTAACCCCTCCACTCAAGGGAAAGGGGCTCTCCTTTTAGCTTTTGGGCATTCTTACTCCATAAGCTTTCTCTCTCTAGCTTTTACTTCCATCTTCCCTTTCCAAGTCTTGAAGAATGTCATTCACAAAAGACATTCTTTGAGCACTTTCACTCACCTTCCTCCTCATTATTGAAGTTAGTCTCTTACTAACTTCAAGGTCTCAAACCCCCCCCCCCCCCCCCCCCCCATCAAAATACCAAACCTCCTCTCACACCCATACTTCTTTTGTCTCATTCAACCTCCCTCATCCACATCCTTCACCATCCATCCTCATTTTGCATCAACCATCCTCGATCAAGCTCAACACCAAAGGTAAAAACAAGTTTCCTTGGGCTAGACTCAGTTCTGGTCCTGAGGGGACTTTTCTGTCGTCAGGTCTAATCCATTTTGGTTAGATTTTGACTTAAAATTCATTTTTAGAAAATGAAGCCAGTACTGTGCTGAGGTCGAGGTACCGCGCGGCTGTCCGATCAGTCGCACAGCACATTGATCTTCAGCGCGCGGCATGTTGGCTACTGGTATCATCGTAGGCAAGCTGTCTGGATCTGAGCTATTCTTTGTTGGGGTCCGTCTGTGTTTGCTTTTTATTGTTTTTGTCTCTTTCAAAGCAAGATCATATCTACAAGCCATGTTTTGGTTCTTAAACGAAGTTTTCTAGATCATCCCGAATGATCAAACGCGTTAAAAACTACTTTGGGGCCATGTTTTGAGAAAATAATGACATTTTTGGGATGATCTGATCATCACGTGGCTTCTGATGAGTCTTTTAAAAGGTGCACGATGAAAACAATGAGCCAGACGATGTTTTTAATGCTTGTAATAGTCTGATAGCAGAACGGATGCCACGCACGGCATACTGAAGTGCTGCGCGCGACACTACGGTATGCCGTGCATAAAATGATCATGATCTAGACAGTTTGCTGAGCATTTTCTTATTTCGTCTGTTCACATCATCTCATCATTTCTGTACAAACATCACCACGTACGCGTCAATGTGATATATTTCCCATGTCCCTTCCCCGTTATTTGCTTTTATTAAGGAGCTTAACACTCAAAATAATATTTGAGATTTCCCCTTTCGAAAACATAAAGTAGAGACCGGTTTCACCGGGTGATTGGGGTGCTTTTTAAAGAAAAACCTTCCCCATTCGTAACGTGGCTCCCGAATCCAAAATCTCAACGTTTTTGTTAGACCAAAAGCCTTTTCCAAACGAGTTCTCGGTTTCTCGAATCATCCATCTCAAAAGTCCGGGTGGCGACTCTTCGAAAGGGCGCGGGAGCGCACAGTGGCGACTCTGCTGGGGAATTCAAACTTTATTCAATACTTTTTCTAAAAAAAAAATGAACAAAAGTATTGAATAATCAAGAGGGCCAAACTTTAAGGGTGTTTTCAAAAGGGGGATTTTCAAATGCTTTTCGGAAGATTAGCTCTTTTATCCTGTACACTTTGCACCACACAAGCCTCGCTAGTGTGTTTCAGCTATCTTGCCCGGTTTACATGTCACAAGCTCTCCCGGGATGCCTAGCAACCCTCGAATATGATGGGCCATTGTGCTGTTCGACCATTGTCTTGCAATACACTTGACATGGGGTAGTACATCTTGACTCTAGTCCGGGGAACCCTTCTGAGACCAAAACCAGCCTTTGCACTTGTACATAGCCGTAGAACCTTCCCAACTAGGACAGGAACCCATTGCTAGGGCTTATGTGTTATATCCTATTTACGTGCATCTTTTTCCTGTACACACATATCATTCATGCATCTTGCAGGCTAAAGGAATTAGGCTCCCTTAGAATTCTTTAGGGGCCCGCCTGGCCGGTCTAGGACACCTTAAATCCATGGAGTTTGCGATACCTCCAGTGTTTGTCGTGCTCGAACGGCTCCCTTAGTTTGAGTCTAGCCTTGAGCGCGTGCGTATCTGGATTCCGATGGTCACATTGCTCTGTCTCAGATGGTCACGGTAAAAAGATTGGCTCTGGTTCCGAGTCATTCGAAATTTAACCTGCCTGATAGCATTTACCCGGGCTATCGAAAATCTTCTGTGCAAACGCCTTAAGTGAGATTCAAGCCACGGTAGGTCATAGGCCTAGTTTCTAGGAGGTACGTAAAAGGTAGGGCAAGCATTCGGATCAGTTATGAGTTACTCCCTTTTGACTTGTTGCCAATACTGCAAACATTGATCGCCTGCGAAGAAAAGAGGCTGTACCCAATTGGTTTAGTCCATCCCAAAGACTATTCCGCGTAGACACCCTGTAAGGAACCCCACTGTTCGAAGTCCAAATCGAGCAGGAAGAACAACCATTGTTGGAAGAACCGGTGATAGAAGAACTTGTAGTAGAAGAACCTATAGTTACAATCCCGCCCGAAAATCCTTTACCCATGGCTGACCAAGGAGACGGAATGGAAGAGCTCAGGCAAAACATGGCTAACATGGATGTTCAGTTTAAACAGTCCCTCGCTGGTGTCGACGCACAACTCAATGCTTCTGTTGCCTTTATGAAAAATGACATGAATATGATAATGGAAAGTATGCAGGAAATCGGCGATAAGCTTCAGACTAGGCCACAGCCCGAACGACTCAAAAGAAGAAACGCTAGCAGCTGACCCCAACCTGCTGCTCTCATTGCCAAGATCGGCAAGGTGGGGGAATCTGTCCAAGAAACTAAGCGACTTGGAAAGGGGGAGATTGACATGAGCAAGCTATGCCTCTTTCCAAATGCAAACTTGCCAGAAAAGTTCAAAGGAGTGGACTTTGCAAAGTTTGATGGTACCGGCGATCCGAGGGCCCATCTCCAAGGTTATGTTGGTTCCCTCACCATGTGCGGCATCGAGAAGGAAGCTATGGCCCAATTATTCCACGAGTCCTTGTCTGGTCCAGCTCTACAATGGTTCCTCACTCTTGAACCGTCTAAGAAAAGGACTTGGGAAGACATTGGGATAGCTTTTGTGGCCCAATATGACTTCAATGTCGATTTGAAAATGACCACGAGGGAATTAGAAAGCACTAAGATGAGTGAGAAGGAAAGCTTCGCTGACTTTGTGAAACGTTGGAGGGCTAAGGCTGCTCAGATGCAGAATAAGCCCGACTTGAAGGAACAGATACGGATCATAACCAAAAACTTACCAAGCTCCTTCGCTCCATACATGGTTCTTTCCCAGACTGCCCCGAATTTTGAAACTTTTTATGATTCTAGACTGGCCATGGAGGAGGCCTTACGGGATGGAACTTTGGAAAAGAAAGAGTCAGGGTCAGGGTTAAAATGCAAAATGGCGTATTCAGGAAATAGCAATGTCCTCTTTGGGAATACCAATCAGGCAGGAACCTCATCCACCAAACCCGTAGAAGTCAACCAGATCTCTGAAAAACCAAAATCCCAAAACCGAACCTTTACCCAATTCACTACCCCCAAGTCCACTGTTCTCAAGAAACTCACGAAAATCGGAGTATTAAAACCTCTTCCACCACCACAAACCATCCCACCAAACCTAAACCAAAGTGTCTACTGTGATTTCCACCAGATGCCTGGCCATACCACCAACAACTGCATTCGCCTTCGTCATGAGATTCAAAACCTCATTGACAACAAAATTGCCAATGCTCCACCCCCAGATAAGCCGAACACTATTTCAAACCCTCTACCGCAACACAACGCTCCCTTCCACATTAACCAAATCACCCTAGCCAAAAACCAGAACCTCCAAGAGTTTAATCCTACCCTTTTCATTGTCCCTGATACCGAGCCAAAGCCTGTTGTCGAAATTCCCGAAGAGACTGCCCTTTGTTTCCTATGGGAATGGGAAGACACATGGAGAGAACTGATCGCCGATTGGGAGGAGTTTGATGCTGCTAACTTTCAAAGAAATGCCGAACCTTTATTCGAGCCTGGATGGGAAGTCGACTGGCAGAACATCCACGCTGATCCTCTCGATGGATTCTCTTTGTATGCGTTGTTCAAAAATCGAGAGGAAAATTACCAAGTTTTTCAAGAGATGCCTGAATGGGGATGGGACCCAACCTTGGATGAGTACCAGCTTCTAGCTTGGAATGACCCCTTGGACGCCTTCTCCCTGCCAGCACTGTTCGCTGAAGAATATCAGCCAGGGTACCAACCTGAGATGATGACGTACAATTGGCCAGAGCTCACCCCGCTTCGCCCAGATTTCTCTCATTTCAATGATTTTGTCATCGATAACTTGTGTAGCAATGTGGACCTCACCCAATACCCAAACTTTCCTAAACTCGAAGAAGAAGTTGCCAGTAATGGGTGTGATCCAATGGACTACCTTGTCGATGAGGCTGAATCTGAACCATCAGTTACCTTTCCAAAACACGCTGATGTCGCCATGATGAACCTGTGGGAAAAGGAACCAGGGGCTGGAATGAACCTATGGGCAAACACTGAGGTTGTCAATATAAAAGTAGGGAATGAGAAATGGACCGTGAATAAGGTAGCAATGGAGGTTGAAAGATGGAAGCCCGAAGACCTGTGGGATGATTTGGTCATTGCTGATTTGGCTGCCAACCTTCGGGATACGACCATTGGAAGCAAGCGTAAAGCCTTGCTGACTTATGGAGTGAGGAATCAAAGTATCGCCAGATTGATCATTTGACCAGAAGCGGCCGCGTTTACCAACCTCCAAATCGGAAAATCTTCCAACCCCGCAGCCCCAGAGCCTTCAGATCCCTTTACCACCCCAGTTAAAAACACCTTCCAACCCTTTGCCCCACCAGCCAAAAAGCCTTCCCGACCAGAGAAAAACTCTGAATGAATGATCAAGCGTCAACTTGAGCAGACCCAAGCTAAGATGTCTGTTTGGGATGTGCTTGTCCATTCTACTCGCCACCGTGAAGGACTTATTCAAGCCCTCTCCCACCTGAAAGTTCCCTCCGCCATAACCCCTGACGAGCTTGTGGCACTGATCAAAACCATACCTATCAAGCATGCCATCACCTTTACTGATCAAGACTTACCTGCTCAAGGGACTGATCATAATCGGCCATTGCATATCACCCTAAAATGCCATGGCAAATGGGTTCCAGTGATCCTGGTTGATAATGGTTCAGCAATTAATGTCTCTGTCCACTCCGTTTTGCCTATTGCTTGGGGTACAAAAATAAGGACTTCTCTCCATCAGAAGTCAAGGTCCAAGCGTAGGACAACACCCAGCGAGACGTAGTTGGGACTCTTATGCTTCCCATGACTATAGGACCATATCAAACGGAGGTGGAATTTCATGTGGTGAACATTCCTGCCTCTTTCAACCTGCTATTGGGAATACCCTTGCTGCACCGGCCAGACATCATAGCTGTGCCTTCTACACTGCATCAGCAAATCCGACTGGGACTTAAGACGGGAATGCTTACCATCCATGGGGACTCTAGAATTCATGCCCCTGTCAAAGACAATGCCCCACTTCTGGAGATTCAACATGGGGAAGAAGATATCGCCTTAGGAGGCTTCTCTCTAGATACCTCCAGATCTGTCTATTCGGTCAGGATTGATGACAACTTTGTCGTCAGTAATGTTGCCATCAAAATAATGAAGAAGATGTCTTACATGCCGGGATTAGGACTGGGAAAGAATCTCCAGGGGCCTGCAAAGTTTGAGGCCCAAGGCACTTTGGTGTGTACGACTGGCCTTGGTTACTCACCCTCAAGTGGCAGCAGGATGAAAAAGTGAAACAGGCTAAAGGAATATTTTGTCAAAGAGGAAGCGAAGCAGATTTACCAGGGCCAGCTAGAGCCATTTTGGGATAAGGAAACCAACACTACGCCAAATATTACTTTTACCGGCGATATTATTTTCGGCATTAAAACAACTGCTACTGAATGCTCTTTTACCGGCATTAATAAGACTGCCGGAAAAACTTACTCTAAAACGGTAGTTTTAGACGTATTGCCGTTTTTAGTCCGTACTTTTTTGGCAGTGAATTGGAACGCACTAAAAATTGCTCTGCGCGGCAAATTTTTTTTCCCCTTAAACGAAACTGCGTCGTGTACTGTTTCTTCCCTTTTCTATTTTGTTTAATCTTTTTCTCTATTAGCTTTTGGCGGTGAATTGAGCACTAAAAATTGCTCTTCAATATTTTTCACGATCAAAAAAAGGACTTCAGTACTCCCCTCTTCTGTCAAACCCTAGCGGCGGAAGAGAGAGAGAGAGAGAGCCAAATCAAACTTCCCCGAATCGATCTTTCCCAAATCGATCTTTGCTCGTCAACACTGAAGGTATCCTCGAAATCTTGTCACCGTCGATTGCTTGATTCGTCCCCACACACATGATGTATTTATACTCGGTAAACCACCATATATGTGCTGCAGGTATCCTCGTAATGCTCGCTCTCTCTCTCTCTCTCTACACGTGTGGGTGTGTGTTGCGTCTTGGATTTATTGTCATTTTTCTAATAGGCACGGGGGTTTCAAGAGAACAAATGATTAGACTAGTTCTCTCTCCCTCAATCTTGGGCTTCTATTTTGCCCAGTTGATGCCTCTATTGATATTTTCGGAATGCACCCTTTTTTATGTTAATGGTTGTGATTGGAATCTGAGGAGAGAATAGTAATAGATGAACGAAATGCTTTGTTCATCAGCAATGCATGTAATCCAGCCAATAAATTTGTGCCAAGTAGATTGAGTCATTTACTTTGCTAATTTTAATTTGTTAAGTTCCAATGTGTTTGGTACCAAATATACAAATTATATATAAGTAGTCAAGTCCACCACATACTATACTTATGTTAGAGTTTGACTTTATACATAGAGTGGCACTATTTTAGTTAGTAGATGAGTATAATTTTACCATTAAATCTGAGGACCAAATCAATTGGGTTGGGGTAAAGGATTTTTTTTGTCCATTCGTTATTATGGCTATAATGCTCAATTGAAAATGATATGGAAAGAGCTATTATGTTGTTGTTCCTGAAAGCCTTGAGTGGTATCTACTCTTTGGAATGTTTTTTGTAGGGTAAGATATTCCTTAGTCTTGGTTGTGGTATGTTTGGACCTATTGGGTTGGCTACTAGTATTCCCTTTTTGGATTTTGTCTTTTGTTTCGGCAATGTGATTTGTATATCGTTGGTTTGCTTGAGTTGATTTCGTTATTATCAACTCCTGTTTCATTGTAACTCCTCTTTCTTTAATGTGTTTGCTTAATTTTTGAACAAGAGAATGGAAACTTGTTCATTTTAAGCTGGAATGCAGTCGGCGTTGATTTTTTGTTAAGTTTGCAGTGAAAGTTATCTTTTTTGGAGACCCTAGTCTGGTTATGTTATTATTTGCCTGGTGAAGTTCAACTGTTGACATATGCCAAGAGCCCTGCTAATGTAGGAGAATAGATGATGAGTTCTCTTTCTTTCTAACGCTAAATCAATCCTAACCAATAAGCAATCAACTGTTTTCACGTACTTGACATATTGAGCATATATTTTAGAGTTATTGCCACTGGTTTTTCCAATTAATGTCCCAATTTATGGGTTCTTAGTGCTAGTTTGTATAATTTTCTTGAGCTTAATGATGACATACTTCATACAACTGTATGTGTGGTTATGGTTGAGGCTTAATTGAACTTCATGGAAGTCAAAAGTTGGCCGTCAATTTCATGAAGGAAGAAGTTATATATGCCAATGTTTTGGGAAAACCTGGGTGCATTATAGACAATATCTATGTTGACGTCCCTTTCGATTAAGTTCATAGCTCTATATTTGAACCGGTAGTTCTAGAATGTCTTGTATTATTTGCTTTTACTCAAGTGGAATTTCTTCAATGTTATTAAGTGGAAACAGTACGGACAAACATAACTCTAGCTCATTGAAAACTTGTTCAACATCGACTTAAACCCTTAAGTTTGAACACAGTTTGAGACTCATTAGTTCATTAGTAGTAATGTTTTCTTAGCAAATATACATTTTTTTTTATTTCTCTACTCTATAATGTTTCTTGTTTTGATTTGTATTAAACACTTCAGGTTGTCGTTTGTATAGTTTTAATGAAGAATAGGCTAGACAACCCACATGGGGCAGAAAGCGCCCAATTACTAGAGAGGTCATTTTCTATGGAAAGTTGACAGACATCAATGGCGTGACCGGGATCGATTGCATGCAGAGGTGCGAAAAGAAGTTCTAGCTAAAGTAGATGACTTGCTTTCTCAGCTACAGCGTAAGCGTGGTAGGTTTGAGGCTCATGCGAAAGATCTTGGATACCCATTGCATCTGTCTCCAGAAGAGGATTCACCAATAGCACATTCACATGATGAACAGGTTACTCTAGGTTATTGCTTCAAATAACGTATATTTGATCACTCTAACTTATTCACCAATAGCGCCTTCACATAAAGTGAATGCTCCTCACTATAGTTTATTGCTTTGAATAATGTACATTTTATGCTTCATCGTTAAGAAAGCTAGGTGTGTCCATCTTTATGATATTTTGTTTTGTATCTTTTTGCAAAAGAGCTTAATGGAAGTTAGTTTGAGACAGGATATCGACCTAAGAAGATTGGATACAAATGCACGATATTGACTAATATGCGATAGAATCATTGAAGTGGATTTATGTTACGGACTCGGTGAACATGATGCTATTTGCATTTCCATTCTCTCTGAAGGCCTGATTATTGTACTATTATACTCTTAACATGAAAGACATTACTTTGGAGCTATTTTACATAACATCCACATATAAGACAACATACATGCTATTCGGGCCAATTTGGTGTTTCAATACTGCTGAATATTTTGTGATCAAAAGCTGTAACTTAATTGAGATTGAAACTGTTAGATATATATGATGATTAATAGGTTGTCGACATTCCCTAACTTCATACTTTTGTCTTTGCCATTGTTGCATTTGCAGCTTGATGAGATGTAGTTGAGCTATGTGCACATGAAAAAATGTTTGCAGCTTGATGAGATGTAGTTGAGCTATGTGAAAAAATGTTCAAACTTCAGAGTTGAGATCCTTGGGAGTTATTCGCAAAGCACAATTGGGGCTTGCATATTTTGACAACTTTAGTTGTAGATGAGCTACATGGAAAATGTTGGAGCTTCACAGTTGACATCTTTATTTTGGGAGCGAATTTGTTTTGGTGATGCACAAGTGGGGCTTGCAATTGTATATTTGACAACTTTAGTTGCTAATGTTTGAACTTGGTAGATGTGGAAACCAAATTAAACAATGTAATAACTTATTTTGCTAGGTCAATACTTATATTAATATATGTGGACCGGAATACTTTAGACTTGATATATTGCTTTGGCATATTTTTTTTTTTTTGTTGTATATACAGGGCATTTTTACGTTTGGAATGCAGCAGTTCAGTTATAAGTAGTCCATTACCGGCAGTAAACTAATGCCATTAATGATGGTATTAGTGGCAGGAAAACCACATTAATGGCAGGAGAATGGTTTCGACGAGAATACTACCAAAAGTCATCAATATTATTACCGGCAGTTTTATACTGTCGTTTTTGTATTACCGGCATTATTTTACTGCCGCTTTTGTATTCCCGACAGTTGTTTTGCCGGCGGTATTATTCTGACGTTATTACCGCTGCTAATAGTATTACTGGCAGTTTTTGGGCTTTTACCGGCAGTTTTTTCATGCCGTTAAAGGCAAAATTTGGCGTAGTGCAATACTCTCTTACCGGGGTTTGAGATATTTGTAAACGATGTTTGGCCAGAAAGTGAGGAAGAGTTCGAAGTCGTGGAAGAACAAAAGGAACTGGCCGACTGGATTGAAATCTTTGCTATGGGTAGTCTCGCGACTTTGTTCAGGGAGGACGAACCAATGGGTATGGCCATAGAAGCAGAGGTGCTGATGTTAGGACATGATGCTCCTGAAGATCCAACTGTGCTCATCACGGATGCCGTCGGGGATTACAAGAACTGGACTTTCATACCGAGTGCAACCTGCCGTGGATCTGATTCTAATTCTGATTCTGAGTCCGAGTCTGAGTCTTCCCAGTCTTCTGAGTCTGTTGAGTCCGAGTTGGTGCCTCTTGGCCCAAACTCTCAGAGTCTGTACATTGAGTTCGAGTCTACCAGTGTGTATGGTGCCCCTGAGGCCTCTGTTAATGATGAAATAAATGAATCTGGTTCTGCTTACTTCCCTGACTTTGAAATAAATTGCGTCGATCCTGATGATGAAGAGATTGATTTCGATGGGGACATCCCCAAAGAAATCAAATCCCTAATTGAAAGGGAAGATGAAAGGCATGCTAAACCTGTAAAAGAGGAAATTGTTTTAATAAATTTGAGAGATGAAGGGAATCCCCGGATGACCCAGATCAGTTCCGCGCTACCTGCTGAAGAACGCGAAGCCCTTATAAACTTACTCAAGGAGTTCGAAGACGTGTTTGCATGGTCACACGCAGATATGCCTAGAATTGATCCTGAATCATGGAACACTGGATCCCCCTTTATCCTGATGCAAAACCAGTAAAACAGAAACTAAGATGCATGAGGCCCAATTGGGTGCTTAAGATAAAGGAGGAGGTCACCAAGCAAATCGATGATGGATTCTTAATGGTAACCGAGTACCCTCAGTGGGTCGCAAACATCGTCCCCGTACCAAAGAAGGATGGCAAAATAAGGGTCTGTGTTGATTTCAGGGATCTTAACAAAGCTAGCCCTAAAGATGACTTCCTGCTACCACACATCGACGTGCTGGTTGATAATACCGCCGGCCATGCCCTGCTTTCTTTCATGGATGGTTTTTCAGGGTACAATCAAATCCTCATGGCTCCGGAAGATCGGGAAAAGACTACATTGGTCACCGAATGGGGGACATACTGTTATCGTGTCATGCCTTTCGGACTAAAGAATGCAGGATCTACTTATCAACGGGCCGCTACAGCGTTGTTGCATGATATGATTCACAAGGAGGTGGAAGTGTATGTGGATGATATGATCGTTAAGGCCAAAGAGCGAGAAGGGCATCTGCCCGCACTCAGAAAGTTCTTTGAAAGAATCAGAAAAGACAAGATGCGCCTTAATCCGGCCAAGTGTACATTCGGGGTTACTACAGGAAAAATGCTTGGATTCATGATCACTACCCGTGGCATCGAAGTTGACCCATCAAAGATCAAAGCTATCCTAGAAATGGAGGCGCCGCGGTCCGAAAAGGATGTGAGGAGTTTTCTTGGTAAGGTGCAGTTCATCAGTAGATTCATAGCGAAGCTGACTTCAACTTGCAAACCCCTATTCCGCTTAGTCAAGAAGGGAGTACAGTTCGCTTGGGACGATAGGTGTCAGAAAGCTTTCGAAGCCATTAATACCTACCTACACAAGCCGCCAGCATTAACGCCGCCCGCAACAGGAAAACCTTTAATCCTATACCTATCAGTCACTCCATCTTCGATGGGGTGTATGTTAGCGTAGGAAAGAGACGATGGGGTTGAAAGGACTGTTTACTACCTCAGTAAAAAGGTGGTTGGACCCGAAGAACGTTATACTCCTTTAGAAAAGACATGCTGGGCACTCGTATGGGCTTCTAAGAAATTGAGACATTATATGCTGGCCTACTCGGTGAAGCTAATATCTCGAATGGATCCCCTAAAATATCTGTTCGAGAAACCGGCTCTCACGAGCAGGATGGCGCGGTGGTTGCGGATGCTAGCTGAATTTGAGTTAAAGTATGTTACCCAAAACTCAGTAAAAGGAAGAGCTGTCGCTGAATTCCTAGCCGATTGCCTAGTCGAGGGAGGGGAAGATGCCGAATTCGAATTCCCTGACGAAAACATAATGACAATGGGAGGATGTTTGGCAATTGTACTTCGATGGAGCAGCAAACCAGAAAGAGTTTGGAATCGGTGTATTACTCATTTTGCCCAATGGATCACACATCCCGTTGGCGTTCAAGCTTAATTTCGAAGTCACCAATAATAATGCGGAATACGAAGCTTGCATCATAGGCATGGAGGCAGCCAAAGAGATTGGCTTAGAAAGGCTGGAAGTTATGGGAGACTCGAACTTGGTTGTATCCCAGGCAAATGGTGAATGGAAGGTCAATGAAGAAAAACTGAAGCCATATCATCACGATCTCGAAGACCTTATTCCCCACTTCAGCAAGGTGACATTCACTCACGTCCCGAGGCTCAAAAATCAATTTACAGACGCTTTGGCGACACTGGCATCTATGGTCGAGATCCCTGTTGGCGTAAAGTTAAGGCCAATTGTAATAGAACAAAGGGATACACCGGTGTACCAACATGTCATGATGGTCGACGAGCCTGACGATAGCCACCCATGGTACTGTGACATTTGGAGATATGTGGAAAGAGGAGAGTACCCCATGGGAGCAAGCAAGAAGGACCAAATCGCTCTTCAAAGGATGGCGGCTCAATACATTATTTGTGGAGGAAACCTATACCGAAGATCGCACTGTGGCACGCACAAATTATGCATCCATGGAGAAGATGCGAAAAAGGGTAATGGAAGAAGTCCACAAAGGTGTATGTGGCCCCCACATGAATGGCATAATGCTCGCCAAGAAAATCCTCAGGCAGGGATATTTCTGGTCCACCATGGAAACGGAATGTGTGGAATATGTACGAAGCTGTCGAAAATGTCAAATTCATGCTAACCTTACGCATGTCCCGCCACATGAGTTACAACAAATGACCTTGCCATGGCCATTCTCAACATGGGGAATTGATGTCATTGGAAGAATAGTGCCGGCGGCTTCTAACGGTCACAAGTTCATTTTGGTAGCCATCGACTACTTCACAAAATGGGTAGAAGCTGCTTCTTACACCACTTTGACCGCAGTTCAAGTTGCGCACTTTATTAAGCAAAATGTCATTTACCAGTACGGGGTTCCTCAGGCTTTTGTATCTGATAATGGGGTTCATTTCAAAGGGCGAGCTCGGGAAGTATTGGATAAGTTCCAAATCCAAGTGCACAAGTCAACAACTTACCGACCGCAAACCAATGGGGCTGTGGAAGAAGCGAACAAACGATCAAAGCTATTCTGGAGAAGACTACTCAAACCGCGAGGGACTGGCATGAACAACTGCCCCTAGCTTTGTGGGGGTATCGCACGTCTGTGCGAGCACCAATAGGGGCAACCCCCTACTCTTTGGTTTACGGAATGGAAGCGGTGCTCCCCATCGAGTTGGAGGTCCCATCTCTCTGGACTATGATTGAGTGTGAAGTCCAAGAGGCAGAATGGTTGAGTAATCGATTCGAGGAACTTATGCTGTTTGATGAACACCGGTTAAGGGCTATGTACCATATTCAAGGGTACCAAGAATGGAACCGGTGCTCCCCATCAAGTTGGAGGTCCCATCTCTCTGGACTATGATTGAGTGTGAAGTCCAAGAGGCAGAATGGTTGAGTAATCGATTCGAGGAACTTATGCTATTTGATGAACACCGGTTAAGGGCTATGTACCATATTCAAGGGTACCAATGGAGGATTGCACGTGCGGTTAACAAGAAAGTGAAACCCAGGGATTTGGCAGAAGGTGACATGGTTTTAAAGGAGATCCGGGCGCCAGTCTATGTTCCATAAGGAAAGTTCCGACCGAAGTGGTCTGGACCATACATCATTAAGACCATCTTATCCGGAGGAGCTATATAACTCATCAACTTGGACGAAAATGAATTCTCAACTTTGGTCAACCTGGATCAACTCAAGCGCTACTTGTAGACACCCCAATTTGGCCTAACGAATATTTCATGTCCCACCTTGGGGACCATCCCGATGATGAAATGGATGCGATGATTGCTGATTGACTTCTTGAGAACCTTAGGACTTTCGGTAAGAGCTTTGAGCCACTTAGAGGACCCAATTCAGAGCCAAATAACCTTTCAGACAGAAACACAGAATCCTAGGAGAACCCATCTGCCAGTCGTAACATTGATCTTACGGCCTTAACATCTTTTCCTCACCCGAGCAACCTGTTGCACAAAAATCTCCCTGAGAGATCCATTCCACGGCCGCAGGATCATTTCCTCAGCCGCTCAATCCATATCTCGGTCGCCAAATCCTTTATACGGCAGCCAGATTGCCCTTTTTCCAGACTCTGGAACGTTCTGTTGATTGTTTGATCCGATTACACTGCCTCTCCGATGCGTTCGGGCCACGTTCAGAGATCACAACAAAGAGTTCGAATTGCATTGCAATTGCAATCGTGCGATTTGATTGGACCGAGTGAGTCATCCCTTGGCCTATATAAAGGGGACCTTGAACATACAAAATTAATCAGATTGTCCCCTCTCAAGCCACAAAACTCTGCAGAAATACTGTCTCAAACCCTCTCTAAAAAAGCCCTAACCTCCTGAAGGTAGCCATTCATCCGACGATCAAACCCCGAAGTTTCAAACCCTAACCCTAGGGTTTCTCAAAGAAGCAATCAGTCAATCCCGATCAAATCCGAAGCAATCAAGCTACTGAGGGATCAAGGTGGTGAAGCCCAGGGGCCTCTGGTTCAGTTTATTTAACACTTTTATACTTAATCATAGTGTTTTGATTGTGTGCTAACGTTTCTGTCTGGTGTGAGGAAGAACACCAGCCGGGGCTTCGATCCCTCGGCCGGTACATCAAACTAGCCTGATTACTCGGCCGTGACATCCATTCACCGGCTGAGTGATCGATTTGCTGGCACAGCTTTGATTTGTTTTCTGCTTTTTGATGCATGCTTTACTTATCGTCTCGGCTCACCTTATTTATTGTATAAAGGCATGAAAACGGACTACTTGCTTAGAATTAAATAAAGCATCTATATGTCTTATGTTGAGCAATTATGGGCTAGCCTCACGGCTAGGCAGAGAGGGGTGCCTAACACCTTCCCCTCACTGTACCTTTGGCTTCCGTATCCAGAATCTCTATCTGTTTTCCTAGCTTTAACAAACTAGGTGGCGACTCTGTTTTGATGATAACCGCTATCATGTGGCGATGTTCCTAGCCATGGGAATATCCATGATCTTGGTTTATGAAGCAAGAAACCAAATGAGCAAAACAAACGATATCAAACTGTATGGCGATGCCTCGCACAGGAGGTGTCTACAGTTTTCTGGAAACTCCGCTGGGGATACGAGAGCCATAACCAGAAAGTTCAACATAAGACTAATACATGCCTTATTTAATTCACTTATCATATGCATCGAGCAGGCAAGCCTCGTTGAGTTCACCTAATACCCCGGCATGACACGGGCTATGTTAGGGGTTACAGCAAACTCCACAGTCACTTGTACCTATTGGTATATCAAAAGGAAATCACCCAATCGCTGCCTATGATGGGCTGGCGAAAGGACTGGTGCCCTTTGACAACGGAGCACCCTGAGACTAACTAAACCTTACATGTCTTAGAAAGCCATAGAACCTATCAAACTAAGGCAGGAACCTACAAGTTAAGGAAATTTCATGCATTTTGCTTCCAAGTTCTTCCTCACACGCTGTATCATTCATTATTGTAACAATCTCTTTCTGTGCAGAAGGGTTGGGATTTTCAGCCCAAATCCTAACCCTATACAGCCAAATACTGATTTGCAGGTATTTTTACTTTTAAAGTAGGCACGATAGGTAGATCAAAGAAGCAACTTCAGCCAGTTTTAAACTCTTACAACACCCGAAGCTCCGCCAAACAGAGGTCTTTACAGCCATCTCCCCTGTCATCACCATCTATCAAAACACCTTCACCGTAACGGTCCCAGTCACTTCCTGGGACTTTGTGGTTATTTTCTCAGCAAATCCAATCATTTACTCAATCCCAAGCTTCACCAAGCAACCCCCCTGCTTCTATCCCAAGGATGGTAGACAATGACACTACTATCACCGAGCCCAAATTGCCTATTTGGTGGTCGAAAAAGCAGCAAGGGATGCTGAAGACAAAAAAGATGAGGAAGAAGCAGAAAACCCTCGTGAAGTGGTATTGGTAGGAAATTCAGAATTAACCAAGCAAGTTAAGGAAATTAAGCATGCTTTGGCCCGTTCACCGGGAGATCAAATTCTGGATTTTGAAGGAGTTTGCCTCTTTCCAGATTCTCAATTGCCCGAGAAGTTCAAAATGCCAAACATCGAGAAGTTTAATGGAACTGGCAACCCTACCAGCCATGTCCGCCATGTCATTAACACCCTGAAGTCGATGGCCTTGAGCAATGAGCTCATCGCTCAACTATTCCAAAGAACTCTCACTGGAAGTGCTCTTGATTGGTTCCTCACTTTGGAATTTGAACAGTATCACACTTGGCCTGAGATCGCCAACTCTTTCATTAAGCAATATGTATACAACGTCCAAGTTGAGCTGACTACCCGAGATTTGGAAATGACCAAGCAAGAGTCAAACAAAGACTTTATTACTTTCGTAGCTAGATGGAGGGAAAAGGCTGCCAAGATGAAAAATCGCCCTTCTGAAGAAGATCAAGGGAGGATAGTCATTAAAAATCTGCAATCCAAGTATCTCAAGCATATTTATACCCAGGCTATCAATGATTTCAAGTGCTTGCATGCTGCTGGGCTGCAAATTGAAGAAGGGCTCAAACTGGGACTCATTGGGAAAGAAGCAACCCCTCCACCCAAGAAAGTCTTCTCAACCCGTACATCTAATGCCTTCGTCAACACTCTTAACCCAGCCTTACCACAAGACTTTTTCCAAACTAGCCCATCCCAAAGCTCAAACCGGCCTCACCGTTACTTTAACCCCCTCTACATGACCCCATCTCAAGCCTTAGTCATTCTAAGCCGTTAAGGGCATCTGAAGCCCCTGAGTAACCCACCTCCTCAGCCACCTTATGGTCCAAGCTATGACGCTAATAAACAATGCACTTACCACCAGCACCCTGGACATGAGACAGACCGCTGTATGTGTCTTCGTCATGACATCCGAGATCTCATCGACAATCAGACCATAAAGCCACCCAAACCCAAGGTACAAACCAATCCACTCCCTACCCATAATGCTGAGCCACCGCCTCAAAGCATCAATATGATAAACCTCTCCAATAACTCCACATATAATCCTACCCAGTATATCACCCAAACCAAACCATCCCTCACCTTTCCCAAAGATGATTATCCTTGTATCTATGCAATTGACGATGGAGATTGGTGGTTGGAAATGGACCAAGCTCTGCTAAGTGATTGGGAAGTTGGGAGGATCGAACCTGCTGATCCTTGGGGCGTTCAAGAAGAGGAGATAGGTCATCTCAACAGAAGTGGAAGAGTATACAAACCTCCCAAACTAAGTGGAGAGGGCTCAACCTCAACACGAGTAATGGAAGAAGAAGAATAGGACAGTCAAAGGATCGAACCTGAGGAAGATAGAGTGCTAAGACAATTGAAGAAAATCCAAGCCGACATCTCTATCTGGGGATTGCTTATGTCTTCCTACGAACATCGCAATTCCTTCTTCAAAACCCTGGGGAAAGCTAAAGTTCCCATCGACATCACCTCTGAAAATTTGGTAAGCTTCATAACAATGTCCAAAGCTCTGAAGCCAACAATAGCCTTCACTGGCAAGGACCTACCTCCTGAAGGCCTTGCACACAACAAGCCCCTCTATATTTCTCTCAAGTGCCTCACTAAATGGATCCCATTAGTCCTGGTGGATAACGGATCCGCTTTAAATGTGTGCCCTCAAAGGACTCTCGACAAGCTAGGAATTGATATTGCTGATATATGCCCTTCCAGCCAAGGCATAAGGGGATATGATAATTCAAAGAGGAGAGTGGTGGGGTGTGTTACCCTACCACTAGAAGTGGAGAAGCTTAAGAGAGATGTGGAATTCCACGTAATGGACATACCAGCCACCTTCAACCTCTTTCTAGGAAGGCCATGGCTACATGACACTGGGGCAGTACCTTCCACTTTGCATCAAAAGGTCAAGTTTGCAGCAGATGGCAAGGTCATCACCATCCTTAGGGATTCATCAATCCGAACCCATGCCGACACACCTGTGCAGGAGGTAGGAACCGAAGAAACTTTCTTTACTGGATTCAGCCTTGAAGAAGCAACTGTTGTGCAAGCTCTGATGGCCGAAAGAAGCTTCTACATAAGCGCCCCTGCCATACGGATGATGAAGAAGCATAACTACTGTCCTGGGTTGGGTTTAGGCAAAAGATCACAAGGCATCCCACAAATGATTGATCCTTCGCATAATCAATACGCCTTTGGTCTAGGCTACACCTCGACAGAAGCCGAAATAGAGAAGAAGAGAAGCATGGAAAAAGCTAAGGCAAGAGGAAGCAGGATCAAAGAAGAGAAACTCATGGTCCCAAAAACACTCAACGGCTGGTTTGTAAGAGAAGGAGAAGACTTCCCATTTTGTGGTTTCGCAGAAACATGGGAAGATGAAACTACCAAACAAAGGTATCCTGGAATGCAAATTTTCTTTGATCAAGAATGGACTGACAGTGATATGGAAGAAGAACCAACAAATCCTCCTCCCGTTACTCCCAAAGATTGGATTGACGTGCTAGCTGAGTTTGACCTAAAGATTCTATTTGGCAAAGAAGAGGGTGAAGAAGAGTATAAAACCGCGAAAGGCAAAGGAGCAACTCCTGAGATGCTACAGTAATTGCATGGCATGGCAAAAACATTACTTTTATTTCCTGAATCAAGCTAGGACATGTTTTGGGCCCCTGTTTGGGCATTTTCTAGGATTAAACTTTCATTTTATTTTTCCACTTATGAATGATTCATTCTTTGAAATGCAATAGCTACATACTACAATCTCTTTACCAAGAAAAAGGAAATTGCGTGGATCAAATTCTTTGTGTTGCTAACAAAAGGAAAGAAGGGACGAACCCTGATTACTTAGAACTAGGTTTTTTTCAAAACTTAGAAATATGACGCTATCTCCATGAGAACACTTAGAGTTAGCTTGCCTATTACGAAAGTACAAACATAAAAGGGAAATTCAGGAAAACATCTCCATCAGATACCTTTCCAAAGCAAGAAAACGTCTTTATTCCTTTCCAAAAAAGAGATTCATGAAAATATCTCCATACAAAAAACCATTGTGAGAAAAGTGCTTATTGGGTGACCAAACAGCCCAAACAAAAATAAGAGCAAAACCTGCAAGGGCAAGAAAACGTGGAATTGCAGCCTAGGCAAAAGTAAAGGCATTCAAAAGCTCGCTAGGGATTCAACCTCCATCAGGTAACCTAGGCAAAATCAAGAGCATGTGTGAAGAAAAACCAAGAGTGGAAACCCAACCTCAAAGGTGATAATTTTGGAACTACGTTCATGGCCTGATTCCCTAATTGGGATATGTAGGCAATCTCGCATTGAGATGCGGCCCAAATATTTGGAAAGAAGGAAAACATCAACGTGTTTGTACTCAATGATAGGTATAGCTAACCCTGCGTATTGAGCTCACAAAAGATGAGTTAGTCATTTTCCAAAGGATCGGCAAAAACAAAAAGTCACAAGAATCATTGATCGTCCTCTCTGACCCAAAAGTCATCGACACAAGGGACAAGATATCCCAAAAATCCCATATCATGGCAAAGAGATTGTTGAAGTAGCAAAAGCAAATCAAAGACATGAATTTGATTCAAGCACAAGAGGGAAGAAATGCCACTTGGCTGAAAGAAAAAGTCCAGCTTCTTTAGGAATTAAGAAGTAGCGGCCGAAAAATGGAATCCTCAGCCGAGTAATCCATTCCTCGGCCCATGTTTCAATTTGTTGCGGTTTTAAAATTCGTAAAGCTTTCAAACCATAGCATGCAAATTTGAAATATCTCAGGATAAAATGCAATATTTGTCCAAAACATGCTGAAGTTGCCTCATACATAAAAAAATAATAATAATAAAATAATATACAATGTCTGTCTTGGAACTAACAAATACAGGTGGTACAAAGAAAAAGGAAAGCTACTGCCACGACCCCTCTTAGGCGCATGACGTGAAGAGGAAGGACGAAACCGCTCAGGAACTTGAACACTAATCCTTTGTCCTTCATCAACATCTCCAGCTCCCGCACCATCTCTAGCACCCCCATCATCAACATCTCCATCACCAGCTCCAACACCTCCATCACCAGCCCTAGTGCTCTTGCCCTCACTGACTCTAGCGCTCTAGGTAACTGACACCGTCGGCACCCGCTCTGCTTCAAGCTACAAAGAACAGAATGCGGACATTCAGGTTCACACAGAATATGGGACGGAAATAAAAGAAATCAAAGGGTACATACCGCAACTATCCAGCTCCGCTGCCGTCGAACCAAGGCCTCTGCGCTCTGAAATGCACGCAGCCACTCCTGAACAACGTCACCAGGCACCTGTGGAAGAAATAATCATATGTATAGCAAAACATGGAAGCTATAGAGACCAAAATAAAAGCCCACAACGGTTACCTGTGAAACCCCGGCAGAAAGTACGTACAACTGAGAAGCACATGGTGTCAGCGGTAGACGCTCCTCTTCTCCATTAGCATTATGGAAAGAGACAAAGCTGGGAGCCCGTGGCCAGACAAGCGTGGTGACAGCAGCAGTAGCAATCTGGGCCAGCAAAGCCAAGCGAAAGACTGAGTAATCCCCCGCCTGGAGAAAACCCACAGCCGACTGCCTCTCAAGAGCAAGAAGTAAACCCTCTCCCGTCAAGAGATGAGTCGACCTCATGCCAGCTGGAGGAGGAAGAGGAACAAGCTGCAACACCTCCGAGCGTGGGAAGTACTGACTTCCACCCTCTCCCCGAGATATCAAGCTCTCGAGAAAGGCCCCTCTAAGAGGAAGTGTTGGCTGTCCAAAGCTCGAGCAGAGGTCAACTCCAAAGGAGCATCGTCAAGTAAGGTCCCCCAGGGATTGAAACGCACCTGTCATGGGCAAGATGATATTAATACAATAAAATGGGAGAATTATACAAAATTAAGAGAAGTGGGGGGGTACCCTACCTGGTCCACTGTCAAACGATCCAAGACTCGCCTCCAGGCTAATAGGTCCATAGCAGGCGACCGCGTCTTCCGAACCCCTTTCAACCAACGGGACACCCGCGGAACAAATCTAGGTTCTCTATGCCAAGTCGGTGGAGGGAATTGCAACAAATGTTCAAAAGCCCAGAGCTGCAAGCAGAGACCAAGGATTAGCACAAGTTACCAAAACTAAGGCGAAAAAGGAGCAATAAGAGAACTGGAACAAATACCTCGAGAACACGATGGTGCCCACCCAGTGAGAGGCTGACGCCTCGAGAACAAGCACTCAGGTGCCCATACAACGTAGCCAGAGCAGAAGTCCCCCAATCGAACTCTGCTACAGTCTCCAAATTGACTAAAGCAGCCAAAAATTGGACATGCACCGAGTTTTCCTTATTGCAAAACAGGGTCTGCCCGAGGAGGTAAAGGTGGAAAGCTCGTACCAGCTGGGAAAGAGATACCTCTGTCAGGATCCCCGCATGATCAAACTACTCCCGAAGCCAAGAATAGGTGATGTGACCACTCTCTGACACAGCAGGGACCTTCCCCAAAAGGTATTTAAATGCACCCGCCTGCTCATGAATCCGTGGGTCAATCGGAAGAGGACCGCCGCCAACCCTCAGACCTGTAAGCAAAGCAAAGTCACCTGGGGTGATCGTCATCTCTCAGCCTCCAGGATATGGAAGGTATTTGTGGTATCCCACCACCGCTCCACTAATGCTGTGGTCAGTCCCAACTCCTCTTTCGAAAGATGGAAGCCCAATATCAACTGCTTAAAACCAGCCAAAGCAACGGCGACCTTCACATCCTGAGGAAGCCTCTCGTACCACTCAAACACCTGAGGGCCGCTTCCCCACACGTGCAATTTCTCATTTTCCTGCAAAATGCAAGAAGAGATCAATACAATAGCAAAAACGCCTAAATAGGGGGCAATTCTTAAAAACTTAGTTTCAAATTCAAATATCAATTGCGATATCATGAAGTCTAATTTGAACAAAAATATTTGTAGAAAAAAATCTACCTTTCTGTTAGTGGAACCAAAGTGCTGCTCCGGCTCCCTGCACAAAATCTTAGAAGAAACATCGCTGAGGGGAGGGCGGTATCGCAACGAACCACCACCCCCGATAATGTGAACCAAAGGGACATACGTGGTAGCCTCAAACAGCGGCAAAGCATCGCCGCCCACATCCGCAGGAACTTCGAACTCAGGATTAGGAGGAGTAGGTTGTGAAGAACCTCCTCCAACGGCAGGTGTGCGGCGGGCTGAACGAAGAACGCGGGTACTTAAAACCCCGCCCAGAACCTTGGCCTCAATGGCCGGAGCCTTGCCCATAGCTCTCGGCAAGGCAGGAAAGGATGAAGGAGCACCGGCGGTGGTGTCAGATAGAGGAGGAGGAGATGAGGCCATGGCAACCGAGGAACACGGTGGTGGTCGGAAGGAAATGACGGCGGTCGATGAGGGGGAAGGAACGAAGGTAATCGCTCGGTCGGAGGAGTGGAGGAAGAGAAAGATCGAATATAGCCGTGAGATCGATTGAACTTAACTTAAATCGATTTTCTGACTTTTGGCTTTCTCACGGCCGAAACATCGATATCTCGACCGCCAAATCCATCACTCAGCCGAAGGATCAATGTCTCGGCCCCTTAATCGATTCCCCTCAGCAGCAGTGGACCATGCCCAGGGCACCAACTCAAACTATTATGAAATTTTGGGTCCATGACCAACAAAACCAATGATCAAATCTGCCTTGGGGGCATACCCAAGAACAAGGAGGCTCTCTCTCCTCAAACTGCTGACCGAAGCTTATCACTATCAAGCAAGTTCAACAGCCCCAAGCTCAAGCCCTGTGCTCACCAATTCTATATCCACCATCAACAATGGCTCTAAGTTCGCTAGCCCTGTGCCCAAGTCACTCAATGGCTTCATGCCTCAAATCATTTCAAAGGCTCTCCTCAGCATCAACCCTATACTCAAGAAGTTCCAAGCTCATCACTTTCAAAGCGACCTACGCTTACCTCGATGGTTCTACACCTATCAACTCGGCGGCTCTACGCCTATCTGTTCAAAACGGGCTCTAAGCCCATTTTACCAAATAGGCTCCACGCCTATCAAGTCAGCGGCTCCGCGCCCATATTTATCATCTCAGCAACTCCAAGCTCGCTATCATCTCAACAGCTCCAAGCCAATCATCTCAAAAGGCTCTGAGCTCCAAGCTTGCAAGTACTCAACAGCTCCTATTTTCTCAATGGCTCCGAGCCAATTATTTCAGCAGCTCCAAGCCCATTCCTTCAACTGGGTCGATGCCGTAACAACAATCTTTAGTAGGCTCTACGCCACCCCAATCAAGACAATTCTCAGGCTCTACGCTTGAATGCTCAAAATCCAACATTTTGAATGCTCGAAGCTCTTCGAATGCCAAACCACTATGTACTGGATGCTCAAGTTCTATACTTGAATGCTCAAGCTCTATGCTTGGATGCCCAACCACTGCGTACTCGATGCTCAAAGCCTGTACTTTGAATGCTCGGATTCTGCCGTCCGAATGCTCGAGCTCTACACTCTGAATGCTCAAGTCCAGAACTTGATAGAAGCTCTATGCTTAAATCAAACACACACGCACGGGCCCGTGCACATTTGCATCAATTGCATCACCACAATCACATCGAGTCTGCATCATCATATCTATCTTAACACCATCATCATACACACATTTCTGCATATCTCTCTTATTCATGAAACAGGTCAATCCTGCAATCAACCGGCCCCGCACCTCGGTTTTATTGATCGGTCCAGAACCTCAATCCTTTGGCTCCACGCCAAAATTTATGATGAGAAAGCTCTGTGCACAGACCATCAGAATACAACCAGCTCTACGCTTCGGTTCAGTCACGTCAAGTTCAAAGCTCTGACATCTCAAGTTCTTGCCTCCAGAAGGCAAAGCTCCTTGAACTATCAAATGGTTCTGAGCTTCAGTTCCATCAAAACTCTAAAACCTTAGGCCCTCGCCTTATGATCAACGCCAGCTTTGCGCTTTGGCTCTATCTCTCTAGGTTCTCGCCTTATGATTAACACCAGCTCCGCGGTTCGGTTTGCCAAAAGCTCTACAAAACCAGCTCTGTACCTCAGTGCCTTCATCCCAACGCTCCGTACTTATGTTACTGGCTCTGCGCCTCCCATATCTCAAGAAAAGGCATCCAACTCGTCTCCAGAAGATGGCTTGGGTTCCTCCCGACATCTCAAAACCCGGTGTCCAATTCATCCCCAACAGATGGCTTGGATTCCCCACCATTACATCAATTCCTTCCAGCTCATTCGCAAGGATAGGCTACTCTACCGAGTTTCCCTCAGTTAAAGTCAGGATGATCAAGAAAAATAGACACACCTGCCGTGTATTGATCTACCCAAAAATACTAAGGACGCTCTCCGCAAAAACATCCCCGGCAGCCCCGCGCTCCTTCAACTACTTTCCGCCAAAATCCTAGTTCAGCCTAGGTACGTCACACTACGGCTTTTAAAGCCCAAAGGCACGTCTTCTGTCTCTAATCCTCCAAACTTTTTCTTTTATTTATTGTCCCGAACTACGGTTGGTCTGAATTTCCCCTGTGGAATACGTAGGCAGCCTCTCGACCCAACTAGAACAAAAACTTTTTTCGAAAAACCTTGGAATAGTGGTTGGACCAAATTGAGTAGCTTTTACAGCTTTGAATTTAACTCAAACATGTCTCGCGATCCGTCTGAGCTCAGTTAAAGAGGGGCATCTGTTGACACCCCAATTTGGCCTAACGATTATTTCAGGTCCCACCTTGGGGACCATCCCGATGATGAAATGGATGCGATGATTGCTGATTGCCTTCTTGAGAACCTTGGGACTTTCGGTAAGAGCTTTGAGCCACTTAGAGGACCCAATTCAGAGCCAAATAGCCTTTCAGATAGAAATACAGAATCCTAGGAGAATCCATCTGCCGGCCGTAACATTGATCTCACGGCCTTAACATCTTTTCCTCAGGGAATGATCTCCCTGAGAGATTCATTCCACGGCCGCAGGATCATTTTCTCGGCCGCTCAATCCATATCTCGGCCGCCAAATCCTTTATACGGCCGCCAGATTGCTCTTTTTCCAGACTCTGGAATGTTCTGTCGATTGTTTGATACGATTACACTACCTCTCCGATGCGTTCGGGCCATGCTCAGATATCACAACAAAGAGTTTGAATTACATTGCAATTGCAATCGTGCGATTTGATTGGACCGAGTGAGTCATCCCTTGGCCTATATAAAGGGGACCTTGAACACATGGAATTAATCAGATTCGTCCCCTCTCAAGGCACAAAACTTTGCAGAAATACTCTCTTAAACCCTCTCTAAAAAAGCCCTAATCTCCCGAAGGTAGCCATCCATCCGACGATCAAACCCCAAAGTTTCAAACCCTAACCCTAGGGTTTCTCAAAGAAGCAATCAGTCAATCCTGATCAAATCCAAAGCAATCAAGCTACTGAGGGATCAAGGTGGTGAGGCCCAGGGGCCTCTGGTTCAGTTTATTTGTCGCTTTTATACTTAATCGTAGCGTTTTGATTGTCTGTTAAGGTTTCTGTCTGGCGTGAGGAAGAACACCAACCAGGGCTTCGATCCCTCGGCCGATACATCAAACCAGCCTGATTACTCGGCCGTGACATCCATTCACCGGCCGAGTAATCGATCTGCTGGCACAACTTTGATTTGTTTTCTACTTTCCGATGCATGCTTTACTTATCGTCTCGGCTCACCTTATTTACTGTTTAAAGGCGTGAAAACGGACTACTTGCTTAGAATTAAACAAAGCATCTATATGTATTATGTTGAGCAATTATGGGCTAGCCTCACGGCTAGATAGAGAGGGGTGCCTAACACCTTCCCCTCACTGTACCTTTGGCTTCCGTATCCAGAATCTCTATCTGTTTTCCTAGCTTTAACAAACTAGGTGGCGACTCTATTTTGATGATAATCGCTATCATGTGGCGATGTTCCTAGCCATGGGAATGTCCATGATCTTGGCTTATGAATGTAGATACCCCAATTTGGCCTAACGATTATTTCAAGTCCCACCTTGGGACCATCCCGATGATGATACGGATTCGATGATTGCTGATTGCCTTCTTGTGAAACCCATGGACTTATGCTAGGAACTTTGAACCACTTTAGAGGACCCAATCCATGGCTAAATAGCCTTTCAGACAGAAACACAATGTTCTAGGAAAATCCATCGGTCGGCCGCTACATCGATCTCATAGCCTTAACATCCATTCTTCACCCGAGCAACCTGTTGCTAGCAAAATCTCCCTGAGAGATCAATACCTCGGCCGCTAGATCCTTTCCTCGGCCGCGAGTTCCTTTGCTCGGTCGCCAGATCGACCTTTTTCCAGACTCTCGAATGTTCTGTCGGTTGTTTGATCCAATCCCGATACCTTTCCAATGCGTTAGGGCCACGTTCAGATATTGCAACGAAGAGTTAGAATTGCATTGCAATTGCAATTGCAATTGCAATCGCGTGATTTGATTGGACGGAGTGAATCATTCCTTTGCCTATATAAAGAAGCCCTCGGACTCCGAAATACGACCACGAAAACATCAGATAATTACTCACCCTCTCAAGCCACGATACTCTGCAAGAATACTCACACAAACCCTCTCTACAAAAGCCCTAACCTCCTAAAGGCAGCCATCAATCCGACGATCAAACCCCGGAGTTCAAACCCTAACCCTAGGGTTTCATTCAAGAAGCAATCAATCAGTCAATCCCAATCAATTCGAAGCAATCAAGCAACTGAGGGATCAAGGTGGTGAGGCCCAACGGCCTCTGGTTCGGTTTATTTATCGTATTTACATTTAATCTAAGCGTTTTGATTGTCCGTTAACCTTTCTGTCTGGTGTGAGGAAGAACACCAGCCAGGGCTTCGATCCCTCGGCCGGTACATTGAATCAGCATGATTACTCGGCCGTGACATCAATTCACCAGCTGAGTAATCGATCTGCTGGCACATGTTTTGCTTTGTTTTTTGCTTTCTGATGCATGCTTACTTATCGTCTCGGCTCACCTTATTCACTGTTTAAAAACAGACTACTTGTTTAGAATTAAATGAAGCATCTATATGTCTTATGTTGAATAATTATGGGCTAGCCTCATGGCTAGGCAGAAAGGGGTGCCTAACACCTTCCCCTTACTGTACCTTTGGCTTCCGTATCCAGAATATCTATGGGCAAGCCTCACGGCTAGGCAGAGTAATCAGGCTGTTTTGATGATAACCGCTATCATGTGGCGATGTTCCTAGCCATGGGAATGTCCATGATCTTGGTTTATGAAGCAAGAAACCAAACGAGCAAACAAACGATATCAAACTGTATGGCGATGCCCCATTTGGGAGGTGTCTACAATGAAGCAAGAAACCAAATGAGCAAAACAAACGATATTAAACTGTATGGCGATGCCCCGCAAGGGAGGTGTCTACACTACTACCCCTGAGAGAAGCTCGCTGGGCTGAAAACCACAAGGGCGGGCAATCCTAGGCAAAAATTAAAGCAAAAGCCTGCTACGATGAAAACCTGTCAGGGCATCTTAGGCAAAAGTTAAGGCATAACAATAAATAAGCTCACTAGGTCGAAAACCCGAAAGGGCGATTCTAGGCAGAAGTTAGAGCACAAAAGGAGAGTGTCAAATCCAGAGCGAACCCTACCTTGAACTACGTTATAACCTGATTACTTCGCCAGGAGGATACGTAGGCAGTCTCACACCGAAGCTCGGTCATAATCTATAAAAATAAAATCTAGGTTGAGAAGATTCGAAGAACAGAATCGAGGAGGGGAAAATCCTCCAAAACTCATTTTTATTAGTACGATTGCTTCTAGTACGTAAGGTTGAGCAGGACTTTCAAAAATAAAAAGAAGTACAACATAATGAAAGTGGGTCCACAATTTATTCAACGGTTAGGGTGGTAGGATTGAGTCAGTTTCCTTGAGCCCCAGCTCTTGTAGCAATATCCTTCCTGAGCCACTTTCGATAGCTCCCACGTACCGCCACAGAAGGGTAAGGATGCGCGTCGGTCACCTCGCGCGTCCTCTAGAAGCGCTGGTCATGGCAAAGTACAGAATGGTGAAAGAGAGGCAGAACCACGTCCACAAGAACCTCTGCAAGAGCCTCCTGCCTCAAACCCAGCTGACGCTGGATCCGGTAAGGGATGCAGAAGGTAAAGGCCCCCAGACAAGCAAGAATGACCCATTGAGGGCCCATGTAGTACACTATCATAGGTGGGAGGTCTAGCCATCGACACCTCCAAGAAATAGTCTCAGCTCGCTGATGCCTAAAGAAATCAACCCACTCGGCCATACTCCTGTCAGCAAACTCAAAATATCGTTGAGACAACAACCTAGCCTTGTATGACCGGTTGCTAGGAGGAATGGTCAGCACATTCACCTTATCGCAAAACCAAATCTATGGGAAGTGAGAAAATAGGTAAGAAACCGTAGAAAGCCAAGCTGAGTGTCGAGGTAAAATGAGAACGTGAGAAAAACCTGAAAAAGGAGAGCCGAGTGAGAAGCCAACCTGTAAGATGTGAGGACTACCTCCAAAAGCCTCGGTCTCCCCGAAGTGAACCTTGTCCAAACCAATCAGCGTTTCGGCCAAAACCATCGGGATCACATCCTTTCGGGCCTCAACCTGAACGGCAACGCTGACCAATGCCGAGCTAGTGTGACCGGTAGAAGGGACCAAGAGGTAGGCCGCAAGCAGGCACATGCAGAGAGTATTCATGCGTCGAGTCTGATAAGTCACGTCCGCAAGGCCGCCAGGATGAGAAAACAGCTCAATGAGGCGCATCACGTTGAGACGGCCATCCCTAACCAAGTAGCGAGCGACACCGTCACCCAATCCAAGGGCCGCGGCCAGAACCGTGTAAATGCTCTCACGCACAGGAGCAATGATGACCTCCCCCGAGCCAAAACCCCCGAGGTATGCACGGAACTCCTCAACAGTAGGACAAAGCGCTTGATCACCGAAACGGAACACATGAACTTCTGGATCCCAGAAGCTCACGGCTGGACTCAAAAGTTCGGGACGGAGACGGATGTTGCGGAGGTACCGCATAGAATAGAGATCGTGGGCCCGAAAGTTGAGCCAATCAATGCCTTCCATGGAAGCCAACCACGGACGGAGTGAACAGGTGAGAGAAAGAGCCATTGGAAGGAGTAAGGAGGAAGATAGGAGTTGAATGAGGTGAGGAGAATGTGGTATGAGGAAGTTTGAATTTATAGGAAAGGTGGGGAGGATAACTTCAACTGTCAAAAAGCCTCGGGCTTTTATAGGAAAGGTGGGGAGGATAACTTCAACTTTCAAAAAGCCTCGGGCTTCCAAAGGTGCATGTTTTCCATGAGTCCTACATGGGGAAAAGCTTGGTCATGTCCTAAAAGGCTCAAAACAGACATGCACTATGTCAGAAATTCCATTGCATGGGTCAAACCTCAGTCACCGTGCAATCTGCCTTGGGAAACAGCAAAACCGGAATCTGTTAGGAAAAGAGCCACGCACGGCACGTCATAGCATCCCGCGGCATACTGAACCCAGAGAAACTCCGCGGCACAATGGTTGATACCTCGTGTACTGGATCAAACCCCGCGCGGCATGTTGGGAGTTGCGCGCGGCATGTTGAGTCTGCATTTCTGCAGTTTTTGACAGCAAAGTATCAAAGTGAATTTGAGGCATTATGAAGCATCATCAACCATCAAAACACACTCTAATGGGTATTTGGGACTTCAGGGATGTTTTGTTTCAAGACGACTCTCGAGATTCATGGTTGAGATACGAAAAGCTAATAAAAGTTCGTTTCTCAAGCTTTGTTGAAGTGTCAAAGTCCGTTTCAAGTCATTCCAAGCTATTTTTTCGAGTCACACAGGTCATAATAGTTAAAAGTCACTTAGTCCAAGTTCCGGTTTGTGTTCAAAGTTAAAACTTGGGAATATCACCTGTTAAAGTCAACATTTTCTTACTTTTTGAGTATATTTCAAACGCAAAGTTGAGTTTCCAAGCCCCGTATAATAATTTGAAGGTCATTAGTGCCACATGGCTGTGTCCGAAGTTGGTTACAAAGGTTGTTTGTGTAAATCCTTGTATACAGAGTCAATCTTTCAAAGGTTTATCTAATTACTTTCTTTTGATTTCTATTCCACTGTCAATATGTTTTGCTTCTTAACGCATCACTCATCGCAAACCTCGCATTCAACTCAATTTCTTGAATCGACGTCTAGTTGTATGTTCCGGTTAATGTTTTAGTTATTCAGTTCTCTTTATACAGACAAAAAGAAGATTGAATGGCATAAACATCGAAAGAATAAATCTCTGTATATAAATCCAAAAAGCATCCATGAGTCAAAGTACAAAAGAAGCATGATGGCTCAATGATCAAGATCCTATCTACCAAGGGCAAACAGGCGCCCTACAAAAGGAAGCACGCAAGCTCCACCAAAAGACAAAAGAAGGAGCTCAGCTCTCATCATCATCCATGTCCTCGCCCGCCTCCTCGTCCTCCTTAGAAACCTCCTCGGCTGCCTGGGAGCTGCTCACCTCCTAAGTGCCAGTCGCCCTGGGCACGGTGCTCGCTGTGGTGGCCTCCAAGTCAACATCTATAGGCTCATCGGTCTCATCCTCGGAGACGTCAATAGGCTCATCCTCAATCCCCGCTGAGTGTTGTGCCCTCTTCAATGGCGGCTCTTCCCGAGAGCCAGCAGAGGAGACCTATGGCATTGGCAAACGAATGGACTTTTGCCGTAACTCTCGTGAAGCCCCTCCTCTAGCCTGCAATGGTATAACATCCATTTAATAATTGCATTATGATCTTGATATAAGCAATAGAAGTAAAGCAAATAGCTAGGGTTCGAGAGATTACCATCGTCCCGCCAGCACGAGGCAACACCTCTGGAGGGTGGCCCATGGCGTACTGCCGCACCAACTGCTCCAGGCCCATCATGGCCTCTACCATCTCCTTCACGTACTCTGGAGGTGCCTGCAATAAAGAAGTTGATCAGAACATGAAAAGGGCGAACTTATGAAAGAATGAAATCACGTTAAACCTGAGCAAGGAACTCGGGAGCCTCAGCTGAAGGGTGTGGCACCACAATCAGGCCAGGGGCTCCCTGAGCGGTCGTCACGTCCACTGTCCAAGAGAGGGCAAGGAAGCTAGTCCCACTCGGGCCCACACTATCGCCGCGACCCCCGTCACCGCGGCCTCTACCTCCTCTGCCTCCGTCACCTCTACCTCGCATCCTTCCCCTTCTTCCTCCAGCACCGCCTGCGCCGCTCCTCAAGTGGCACGTATCCTAAGACTCGGCATCAAGTACCTGGCATGGTACTCTGCGTAGTCAGCGGCAAAACTAGCGCCCACCTGGAAGAACGGCTCCAACTTGAGGACTGGCCACATAAACCGCTTGATCTCCCTCCACGTGTACTGGCCTATCCTCTGCACCAAAGTAGGGAGCGGCCCAGGGACTCGAAAAGCATCCAGCCTCAGCGACTGACGTGACACTCAGTCACCCAAGTACCACTACCAGCCGTAAGGGAACTCGAGAAGCACCCTCCCCCTAGCAACCTCCCTACTCTGGGCGACGTAAGGGATCTCAAAGCGGTCCTAGATTCGCCAGTAGACCTGCTGTCACGACCATGATTTTTGGTCAATAAAAATTTTGTTAAAAAAATTAAATTTTATTTTATTACTTGAATTTTTATTTTCATAACCAAAAATCTGTCGTTATTGACTAATAAAAATCTCGTTGTAATTCTCATTTAATCGAAACTGTACTTAAATTCCCTTTTAAATTTCTTATAATCCGTCTTAATTAGATTCGATATTCCTAAATGGAATTTCATCGCCGATAAACCTAGATATATTCTTAAATGCTAAGGTAGTTATTAGAACGCTAGAATATTCGATATGAGACCTCGACATTTTAGTTTCCGGCTAGAAACCCTAATTGATGAGTGGAACTAGTTTCTAACTAGTTAGTTGGCCTAACCTAAGTCTTACTAACTTAGTTACATCCTCCTAACATTCTAGGACCATTGGACGATAGAAAACAATCATGAGATTCCAAAAGTAATTACTTTTGGCTTGGTAATCATTACCCTTATGACAACATTCCCTTTCTAGGAAATCATTACCCATTGGACAACAATTGCTAGGGAAAGTATTATCCCTTGGACAATAGAAGTTAGTCTTGACAATGGAAGCTTAAGAATTGACTAGATAAGTCATTAAGAAACTTTTGAACCATAGGAACCCATCATTTTGCTTCCAAGAGAAGACAAACTAGCCTTGTCATGCATGCACACTTATTGCAATCATGACTTTACCTAAGTGCACTTTCTAGGAAACCTTTATCCATTGGACGATAAGTTCTAGGGAAACCTTTATCCATCGGACGATAAGTGCTAGAGAAATCCTTGCACTTTGAATAAGAGTTGTTAGGGAAATGGTTAACCATTGGGTAATAGAACCAAGAATACCTAAGTTGGACTAGCCTAGTCAAAACCAATCATTACACCCCATGATGTGACATAACAAGGCCATCTTTATTTTTTAACCTTTGGTCATTACATGCTAGGGTAATTCTTATCCATTGGTTAATGGATATAAGATGACAAGACAAGTCATTAGGATCTTTAATCATTATACCCCTTGATTTGACCATTCAAGCCCATGCCTTCCTTCATTATTTCATTGACCATTGATCAATAAATGTTAGGAGAATTGTTATCTCTTGGTTAATGGACAAAAAGACAAATGCCAATAAGCATATGGAGATGACAAGACAACTCATAAAGTCTTTCCAATCATTATACTTCTAAAAGAAGCAACCCTAGCTATGCATGCATGCATGCAACCCTAGTTCCCTTAGCCTTTGTCCTTATCCTTCTTAATTTTTCTTAGACTTCTATGTAAGTATATATAGATATATATATATATATATACCTGACCCTAGAGAGAGAGAGCCGTGAGGAGAGAGAGAGAGAGGGAGGCCGAGAGAGAGAGAAATAGAGTGCATGTGTGTGTGTGTGCTTTGGCCACTCCAACAAGTCATCTTCCTTACTTTTTGCAACCAAAGTACAACCATCATGACCCTTTTCTTGTGCTTTCACAAGCAAGATCCTCCCTAGGACTAGACAACTCATAAAACCCCTTATGATAACCTAGGACTTAGCCATAAATAGAAAAGACAACCCTTGGCATGCTTTGATTGACACATGAAGGAGAAAGTTGCATGCTTTCAAAGCATGATTGGACAACACAATGAGATGGGGGGAGAGAGAGGGGATTTCGACCAAGGAGAGGGAGGGGGGCCGGTTGGAAGAGAGAGGAAGAAGTGTGGTGTGTGCATGTGTGCTTGGTTACTTGTACAAGCTATCTAAATAGCCCTAATCCTAATACTTCCTTTACAACCAAGCCTAGCCTTCCAAAGGACTACCTAGGCAATGATTTTGTGCCTTCTTGCAAGCAAAGCATCTCTAGGACAAGACTTGACTAGAAACCCTTCATAATAACTTAGTATGTTAGCCTTAAGCCTAAAAAGATTAGGACAAGACAAGTCATGGAAGACTTGGCATGATATGACTAGACTTGGCATGCTTCCAAAGCATGAAGTGACTAAACCAAAACCCTTCATGATAACCTAGCTCATTAGCCTAAAGCTAACCCATTCTAGGACAAGACAAGTCATGGAAGACTTGCCATGCTTTCAAAGCATGAAATGACAAGTCAAGGCATGCTTGAAAAGCATGAAATGACTAGACATGGAGCTAATTAATGAGAGCAAAGGGAGAGAGAGGGGGCCGGCCAAAGAGGGAGAGGGAGAGCCCAAGGTTTGCCTATAAATAGCCTTCATCTCATGCCATTCAACTCACACCTCCATTCTCCAACTTTTCTCTCTAAGAAAGTCTAGTGTTCTTACTTTGTTCTTGCTTTGTTCTTGAGTTGTTCTTGAAGTTCTTCTTTTGTTCTTCAAGAAACTCATCCCAAAACACCTTTCCGATCCATAAAGCCAAGTAGTTTTAGGTCTAGACTTAGTTTCAAGAGAAACCTTTCTCTTTCGAAGCTACCGGAAGCTTACCATAGGAAGTCACTCTGCCCAATCACCGACGTACTTTCCGTAGCCGCCTATCGCCAAGAAGAACGGTAGATATCCCTATCTACTACCCTAAGTATAGAAAGCTTTATGTTTAGTATGATCTTGTTTTACGTAGTTTACTTTGATCTTAAGAATACTTGAATGCATGATCTCGTGATGGCTGCTTACTTTTGGTAAACGTAGTCACCTTGAAAAACATATATTGTTTTCTTGAACTTCCAAAAAGGAGGAGATACGTTCTTACTTTGAAGATAAAGTGTTGTTTCAAAAAGGAAGTATTCGTATTTTGACCTTTTAGATGATCATAAGTTTGTTGGTATGTTGCTTGCCTTACTTGTGGTTATGAACAAGCATGATAGAATAGAGTTGGATGATCTTGCATATTTCATATGAATAGTCCTACCGCGGAGTCTACGCATGATACGAGACACGTGAAATTGGAAAGTAGAAACATGACACCTAGGGTGTGATTGATATGGATAAAAAGGATTTTGAAACTACATAATGACCAAGTGTGGGTGCATTATGTGAGTGTGTGTGTGTTGTGTGCCATTGGCAACCCGACGCGGCGGAACCATTGTGAGGATACTCGGGAACCCGACGCGGCGGAACCGAGGTTGGGTGTGTAGCTTGGTTATCCGCGGAGAGGAGCCAATGCAAATGTGTGCCAATGGGAACCCGGCGCGGCGGAACCATTGTGAGGATACTCAGGAACCCAGCGCGGCAGAACCGAGGTTGGGTGTGTTAAAATGTGATTTTCAAAATGTTGATTTGGAAATGAAAATGAGACACGTTATATGATGAGTCGCGTAGGAGAAACCCAGAAAACATGACACCAACGATAGTTAGTGAATGCGCATGTGTAATTGTTATATGTTCTTGTTGAAGCATGTTAGGAAACAGGGACGCACTGAGCATGTATAACAAGAAGCACCTCGCCATCTGCTCCTCCTGCACCCTGTCAGTCGGAAGCCCCTCCGTCCAAAACCCGAGTAACTGGGTGTACTGGGCATCGTTAGTCTCTGCCCTCAAAACGTACCCCAGCATCAGCCGCTGGAACTCCACCTGCCTCCCCATAGTGGCGTCAAAAGGGATAAGGTCACCTCCGACCCTGAGACCGGTGATCGCCGCGAAGTCCAACGGCGTCATAGTCAGCTCACCAAAGGAGAAGTGGAGTGTATTCGTCGTATCCCACCACCTCTCGGCAAAGGCCCTCACCACTGGGCGATCGTTGCTCACTCCCCTCGTCAACACCCTGACGAACTCCCCGAAACCCGCCTATCTCACTATCTCCTGCACCACCTCGGGGAGCCTCCCCCAGAACGTCGACACATCCGCCGAACCATCGTAGCACGAGAGTGAGATCACCTGTTGCGGCCAATCAGCAATATTTAATACATGGGCATAGCATGCAATACAAAGGTCATACTCATAGCAAGGAAATGGAAATACAGTGCATTAGAGTTTGAAATACAAATATTTAAAGTATACCTCGTCTCGGCGTAAGGAAAGGTGCTGCTGCGGGTCCCTCAGAACCAAAGCCTCGTCTTACATGGGCCTCTCTGGCGTGTAGGGGTCTAAAAGAGAAGGCACTACTACGTGCTGGAAGCGCACGTAGGTCCCCTCGTCGTAGGCTCCTCGCCCCTGTAAGGCTGTCGTCGCCTCGTCAACCACGCTCCTGCGAGAGGTGGCCTCCTCTCCAGCCTCCTTCTCTATTCGCTCCTCCTCCACCTGTGGCTCCCTAGCACCCCCGGTCCCAAGCTTAGCCCGTAGCTCCGACTCGCGGGACACAAACAAAGCCTCCGCCAACCCGGGGACTCCTCGTACGGTCTCAACCCAGTCTGCCAGGGATGCTGCCTCTAAGTAGTCACCCATGCCTATGTGGCATGACGACCCCGCACCTACGCCACTACCCACAAACATGGGCGGTGTATCCGTCTCCACCACCGGCTCCTCCTCGAGAATAGGGGCCTTCCCCAAGTCAGCCCGGGGCTCTCTCACAGGAGAGGCCTCTATCTCCTCTGCTGCTCGGTTTAAACAACCACCACCGTGACCCTCCGTGGTCCTCTCCTCCAAGCCGGCCATGGCCTCCGATTGGCCTGAGGCCTCGGCATCACCCCTTGACTCCATTGCACTCGGAGTCTCCGTCCCTTGGCCGTACCCAGCCAATACCCCACTACCACCATCACCACCATCACTGCCATCCACCACGACAGCCAAGGCCGCGGTCTCCTCGGCCAGTGCTGCTCGAGCTGAGACCCCTATGGTCTCCGGCGCACCCCCGACCGTCGAGTCACCCCCCAGAGCAGCCGGAGGTGGTGTAACCTCAACCTGAGGAGATTGATCACCCTCGGATATGTCGCTCTGATTCATAATGAGAGAAAGAGAGAGAGAACAGCGAGAAAGCGAGAGAGAGCAGTCGAAAGGGAGATGATTGAGAGAGATACCTGGGGAGAGAGAGATGACCAAGAGAGAGAGAGAGATACGTTGGGAGAGAGAGAGTAGAGACCGAGAGAGAGAGAGAGGGAAATTCGAACGGGTGCGGGTGTACTGTATACGCCTCGCATATATATATATATCCCTTTGAACCGGTTCGTCTGGAATCAATCTTGGACCGAGTTCAAAGCCCATAGCGCTGCACGGCACATTGGAGCACATGCGCGGCACAGTGAATGAGCATGCAGAATCCTTGGGTTTGGGGTACCGTGCGCCTCTACGCTAGCTACGCACGGCACACTGGGTTATTTCGACAGTTTTGATTTCTGAGAGCAGTTCATGGCATTTTGGTTGCGTTCGAGTTTGATTTAGCATTAGAAAGCAGACAATAAGGAGGGAAAGAATTGGTTGAGATAGAATTCACCTAAGTTAGGGTATAATGGCACACCAAGTAGTTACATGTATTGCAAATGTTTTGGTTTAGCCTCCTCCTCCTCCTCCTCCTCCTCCTCCTTCTTCTTCTTCTTCTTATTCTTCTTCTTCTTCTTCTCCACTTCCCCCACCTCAGTCGCTCCCTCCGTCCAAAGCGTCGTTCGCACCGTCTGAATGGTCATCTGAACCATTTGGATTGCCTTCTGAGTCTTCTGCAGTCTCATTTGACTCACGCCCCAGAGCGTACTCGGGGTCATGTTTGTCATCCTGCTGGTCAAAGGCGAAGTCTTGCAAGTTGGACACCACGCGGCGAAGGGTACGGATGGTAGAGATAAGTCGCGTAATTTGCTGATTAAGCTGTTCGATTTCCTCTCGATAGAAAGCCATTTCGGTCTCAAGAAAGATCACACGCGCCACGAGGCTATTATTCGCCATGGAAATTGATTTTGAGAGGTGTGGAGGATGTGAAGAGACTTGAGAGGGATTTTGTTAGTGGTACATAGAATGTGGCACCCCCCCATGCTTATAAAGAGGTCCCGGTCGTCGAAAGGGCATGCCTAAAGTAATCGCACCCTTAAACCTGTCAACTGTTCTCAGAAATCGAAAGGGTGCATGGAAAATCGACATACCGCGCACCGCCCCGTCTAACCGCACGGCACTATGGCTCCAAAGGATTAAATTCTTTTTCTCAGAAATTGATCCACTCAGCCACCAAAATCTTCTTTGAAATTCAATATTCCAGTCGTTTTGCAGCAATAATCTCGTAGAATGTTGTGCATTGATTATGGCACCATTTGATTCTTATTCCCCGGAACTCGTGGGATTTCGTGTCCCCCGAGGACCCACCGTAATTTCGCAAAACCCGTCCTCCGGGACTCGACTTAATTCTCTACCCCTTGAGATTCACCGTCACGGTTCGCAAAGAAAGCTCGTCTCGAATTTTTCCGCTTCCCGAAGGCTCGTCTCGAATTTTCTACCTCCCAAAGGCTCGTCTCGAATTTTTCTGCCTCCTGAAGGCTCGCCTTGAATTTTTCGCCTCCCGAAGGCTCGTCCAGAATTTTTCGCCTCCTGAAGGCTCGCCTCGAATTTTCGCCTCCCGAAGGCTCGTCTCGAATTCTTCGCAATATTTGCATGACACATGGCACCACAAGCACCCTGTTTTTCTCTGCACGATTTTTGTCCCCCGAGACTTGTTTTCTTGCATTTTCGGTTGCACAGTCCCAACTGAACTACGTTGGTCTGATCCCTACAACGGGGTACGTAGGCAGCTCCCTGAGTGCGACCACCATTGTTATTTACTCACATTTTCAGCGCATTTTGGTTTCCGTTCAAAGGCTCTAGAGCAGCGGATTGGGATGCCTATTCTTTAAGCGTCACTCGTACCAATCAATGATATCCGAGTTACGTTAAAGAGGGACTACTGTAGACACCCCAATCCAGACCTCGGAGAGTCTTTGTCCGCCCCGATGATGAAATAAAGGAAACGGTACCTTTGTGAGCTTGAATGAAGGATTTCCCTAAGCCGAAAAAGCCCAAAAACCCAAAAAGCCAAGATAAGCCCAAAAAGCCCCCTGGACTGAACTTGAGGCACCGCGCAGGATGATTCTGTAGCGCGTGGCACATCGAAATTCGATACACCATGCGCGACCTTGACTTGTACTGCACAGCACTCCAGGTAAAGTTCTGACTGGCTCAGAAAGCTATCAGCCACGCCAACTTGAGCCACAACTGATGAATGGCTTAGCGAAAAATGCACTTCTGGCCCGCCCAGAAAATACCTCCACTATTTGAAAGTCAAAATCCTTGGCTCTTTGCCTATAAATTAAACCCTCCACTCAAGGGAAATGGGCTCTCCTTTTAGCTTTTGGGCATTCTTACTCCATAAGCTTTCTCTCTCTAGCTTTTACTTCCATCTTCCCTTTCCAAGTCTTGAAGAATGTCATTCCTAAAAGACATTCTTTGATCACTTTCACTCACCTCCCTCCTCATTATTGAAGTTAGTCTCTTACTAACTTCAAGGTCTCACCCCCCCTCAAAATACCAAACCCCCTCTCACACCCATACTTCTTTTGTCTTATTCAACCTCCCTCATCCATATCCTTCACCATCCATCCTCATTTTGCATCAACCATCCTCAATCAAGCTCAACACCAAAGGTAAAAACAAGTTTCCTTGGGCTAGACTCAGTTCTAGTCCTGAGGAGACTTTTCTGTCGTCAGGTCTAATCCTTTTTGGTTAGATTTTGACTTAAAATTCATTTTCAGAAAGTGAAGCCAGTACTGTGCTGAGGTCAAGGCACCGCGCAGCTGTCCGATTAGTCGCGCGGCACACTGATCTTCAGCGCGTGGCATGTTGGCCACTGGTATCATCGTAGGCAGGCTGTTTGGATCTGAGTTATTCTTTGTTGGGGTCCGTCTGTGTTTGCTGTTTACTGTTTTTGTCTCTTTCAAAGCAAGATCATATTTACAAGCCATGTTTTGGTTCTTAAATAAGGTTTTCTAGATCATCCCGAATGATCAAACGCGTTAAAAACTATTTTGGGGCCATGTTTTGAGAAAATAATGACATTTTTGGGATGATCTGATCATCACGTGGCTTCTGATAAGTCTTTTAAAAGGTGCACGATGAAAACAATGAGCCAGATGATGTTTTTAATGCTTGTAATAGTCTGACAGCAGAACGGATGCCATGCACGGCATACTGAAGTGCCGCGCGCAGCACTACGGTATGCCATGCATAAAATGATCATGATCCAGACAGTATGCTGAGCATTTTTTTATTTCGTCTATTCACATCATCTCATAATTTTTGTACAGACAGCACCAGGTACACGTCAATGTGATATATTTCCCATGTCCCTTCCCCATTATATGCTTTTATAATGGAGCTTAACACTCCAAATAATATTTGAGATTTCCCCTTTCGAAAACATAAAGTAGAGACCGGTTTCACCGGGCGATTGGGATGCTTTTTAAAGAAAAACCTTCCCCATTCGTAACGTGGCTCCCGAATCCAAAATCTCAATGTTTTCGTTAGACCAAAAGCCTTTTTCAAATGAGTTCTCGGTTTCTCGAATCATCCATCTCAAAAATCCGGGTGGCGACTCTTCGAAAGGGCGCGGGAGCCCACAACTACTTTCCCAATCTTCTCAATAATATCAAACAGTCCGATAAAACGCGGTGAAAGCTTCCCCTGTTGCCCAAAACGAGACAATCCCCGACTAGGTGACACCTTAAGGAAAACATGATCCCTCACTTCAAATGATAACGGTCGGCGACGACGATCGGCGTAACTCTTTTGGCTACTTTGCGCGGTTAACAATTGGTGACGAATCACTTTGACTTGCTCAGTGGTTCACTTTTGCGCTTCAAAAAGACGTTGATGAATCGCTCTCATGCTCTCGGAGGTTTCTTTGATCAAATCCGGCCCAACTAATGTAGCCTCGCCCAACTCGGTCCAATTAACGGGTGATCGACACGATCTCCCATACAAAGCCTCATACGGCGCCATCTCGATGCTATATTGGTAACTATTGTTATTCACGAATTCGACTAATGGTAGCTGATCTTCCCAATTGTCCCAAAAATCCATAACGCACGCCCGAAGCATATCTTCTAAAATTTGAATCATTCTCTCGGATTGCCCATCCGTTTAAGGATGATACGTGGTGCTAAATAAGAGATTTGTTCCAAGAGCAGCCTGCAGACTTTGCCAAAAACGCCCAGTAAATCTTGGATCTCGATCCGACACGATAGAAACGGGAATTCCATGAAAACGGATAATCTCACGGATGTATAAACAACTAAGCGTATCAATCGAATCCGAAACCTGAATAGGAAAGAAATGTGTTGACTTGGTCAATTGATCAACTATCACCCAAACAGCATCATGCCCCCTCGGCGACTTCGGTAATCCGGTAACGAAGTCCATAGTCACGTTCTCCCACTTCCATTCTGCCACTGGTAATGGTTATAACTCCTCTTCGGGTCGTTGGTGTTCGGCTTTGACTTGTTGGTACCAAAAGCACAGTTAGTTCAAGCAATCGAGCTCTCACACTAGCCGACCATGGAGGATGTCGGAGGGAACCTCGCCGAGAAAGTGGTGGAAGGATTAAAGAAAAATTCAGATCATTGAAAGTGATCCGGAAAGGTATTTCCTGATTGGGGAAAACCTAAGCAAGCAAGAAGAAGAAGAGTTGGTGGGATTCCTCAAAGAGCACGTTGATGTGTTTGCATGGGTACCCGAAGAGATGCCAGGGGTGGACGCAAACGTGATTTGCCACCACTTGAATGTGGATCCCCAACATAAGCTCGTGATTCAAAAGAAACGACGATCGGCTGCACAGCACGTAGGCGCTGTGATCGAGGAAGTTGACCATTTGTTGGAAGCAAAAGCCATACGAGAAGTGTACTACCCAGAATGGCTGTCCAACACTGTGGTGGTAAAGAAGAAGAACGGGAAGTGGCGAGTGTGCGTCGACTTCATGGATTTGAATAAGGCGTGTCCAAAGGACAGTTTCCCCCTCCCCAGAATAGATCAATTGGTGGATTCAACAGCTGGGTATGGGTGAATGAGTTTCCTCGATGCATATCGAGGATATCACCAGATTGCCATGTATGGCCCCGATCAAGAGAAGACATCCTGTATCACTCCAAGAGGGTTGTATTGTTACAACGTCATGCCTTTTGGTCTGAGGAATGCTGGAGCAACGTACCAGAGGTTAGCAACGATTATGATAAAGAAGTTGCTCGGCAAGACCATGGAGGTATACATAGATGACATGGTGGTCAAGAGCAAGGAGAAGCAAGACCACATAGCGGATTTGAAGGAGGCCTTTGAGATATTAAAGAAGTAAAAATTGAAGCTCAACGCCTTGAAATATGCGTTCGGAGTAAGTTCGGGGAAGTTCTTGGGACACCTTGTGACCATAAGAGTGATCGAAGCGAACCCCAATCAGATAATAACCTTACAGAAGCTTCAAAGTCCAAGGACCACGAAGGAGGTCCAAGGACTGACTGGAATGGCTACACCCCTTAACCGATTTATCAGCCGGTCTAGTGATAAGTGTAGGCCCTTCTTTCAATTGTTGAAAAAGAGAGAGGGATATGAATGGGGAGCAGAATGTGAACAGGCGTTCCAAGACTTGAAGAAGTACTTGGCAACGGCCCCGCTTTTGTCCACTGCAAAACCAGGGGAGTCCCTAACTTTGTATTTAGCAGTCTCTGAACATGCTGTCAGTGTAGTGTTACTAAGAGACAAGGGATCCGAGCAAATCCCTGTCTACTATACGTAAGCAAAACGTTGTTGGACGCAGAGACGAGATATCTGCTCCTCGAGAAATTAGTCTTGGCATTGAGGACAGCGGCAAGGAAGTTGCCCCATTATTTCCAGAGTCACAAAATTGTGGTTTACGCCGAGTTTTCGTTGAAATCTTTGCTACGAAAGGCAAATTTCTTAGGACGTATCTCGACCTGGTCGGTTGAGTTGAGCCAATACGACATCGACTACCAGCCGCACACTGAAATAAAGGGGTAAGTGCTGGCAGATTTTGTAGCAGAATTCTCCCCTACAGTGGCACCACAGCCTCCTATGAGAAAGGAGCAACAAGTTGAGCCCACAGTCAGCAAAGGCAAAACACCTGCTGAGCATGACCCCTTAGAATAGAAACTATTTGTTGATGGTTCCGCATGCAACACCGGATCAAGGATTGGAATCGTGCTTTTCCCCCGAAGGAGCAATGATAGAGTTATCTCTTCGACTGGGTTTCAGCGCTTCAAACAATGTGGCAGAGTACGATGCACTTCTGGCGGGACTGAGAAGTGCAAAAACCTTGAAAGTGAAGAGGATACGGATACACTGTGATTCACAACTCGTGGTGAACCAATTGTCCGGGGAATATGAAGCCCGGAATGAGAAGATGGTAGCTTACATGGAGGCCGCCAAGGACTTGCTAGACACTTTCGAAAAAGTGTATATTGAGCAGATAAGTTCCGAGCAGAACGCCCATGCAGATTCCCTAGCATGGTTGGCCGCAGCTGTGCCAACTGAGTTCAGGAGAAGAGTGGCAGTAGATTATCTTGCTGAGTTGAGCATTGGGAGGAGCATGGAGTTGGTCTTGGATGTGAACCAAGGACCAAGGTGGATGGATTCGATAGTAGAGTTCTTACGAGATGGGATACTTCCCACCGATAAAAAGGAGGCTCACAAGATTAAAACGAAATATGCACGGTTTTGGCTGTCACCTGAAGGAAAGCTGTACAGAAAGTCCTTCACTGGACCATACTTACTTTGTGAGCATCCCGAGATGGTGCAGAAGTTCCTCCATGAGATTCACGAGGGAATGTGTGGAAGTCATGCTGGTGGTAGGTCTGTTGCCCACCGAGCAATTACCCAGGGTTACTAGTGGCCGCACATGCAAGAGGATGCAAAGGTGTACGTAAAGATTTGTGAGAAGTGTCAGAAGTTCTCGCCCATGATCCGAACACCAGCCGAGGATCTAGTGCCGTTGACAAGTCCTTGGCCATTTGCACACCAGGGAATGGACATCGTGGGTCCGCTCCACAAGGCAACAAGAAATAGGAAATTTCTATTGGTAGCAACGGATTATTTCACTAAATGGATCGAGGCGGAACCATTGGCAAAAATCACTGAACCGATGATAGAGGGGTTTGTATGGAAAAACAAGTAGCAAAGAAGTAGAAATTGGTCCTCATCATCAGAGTCGATTTATTCCAATAAAAGAAAAATTACATTAAATAAAACCTACACATTCCTGCCATCCCAACACACATTCTCGATCCCAATAGTCCGAAGTTTCCAGCAAATTATAACATGAAAATCAGAAATTAAAAACCACACTCACCAAGTCAACGCTTCTCCAATTTCAAGAATAACACTTCTGGCAATATAAGTGATTTTGAGTATGTAAAACTGCCAATATCACAAAAACATCCTATTTGTTTCACCACCATTAAGACTTGAAGCGAGAAAGCTGAATATAAAGTCATAAAGACTTGCCATATGTGTCACTACAACCCCTTTTGAATTCTCCAAAAAGTGGATGATCCCTCTTTTCCCACAGTTTTTCAGAAAAGTGGATGATTCCTATTTTGTCAAATTTCATGCATCCATAATTTGATGCTTGCTTCAAAAACAAAATAGACGTCAATAAGAAGTTCACTAAAGGAAAGAAACAAAACAAAAAAGAAAAGAAATAACAGAGCTAGTAAATTATAAATCTGTATGGCACTAAACTTACTCCCATTGTAGTGTTGAATCAACCTTCGTCAACATGGCGTAGTACATTATCTCAGACTTCCAAAGAGGAGGGTAGTTGTTGGCAATGATAACCAATTAACTTTGCTGAAGAACATAAAAACAATTCCCATTATAAACCGTCTCACTTTCACTTTCATTCTTTCTTCGAACTCATGCAGGGCAATGCACACAAAATTTGAAAACACTTAATTTCTTTACGAAAACTACAACGTAAATTGAAAATGGGCAAATTTCATAAACAGCATGCCAAATTTCATATTCATTTCAATCTTTTATCCGATTTTTTCTGATCAAATTTATCCTTGTCCATGCATGCCCATCTTGCAAATGGGCCAAACATGAATCAGGGCAGTGAGCGACCCACAAATTAAAGGAGAGTAATTCTACATCTTTTTGCAGTAGTAGGTGCAAAAGAGTTAGCTCAAGTGGTAAAGGTGGAGGCAAGTGCCTTGCATGAAATAGCTGAGAAAAGGACTCTAGTTTATACAAAGCTTCTATCTTATCGTCAGTTTAGTAACAAAAACACCACCCAAGGTATAAGATTTTAAATTTTTAGGGGCAAAAATGAAATAGTAAAAACAAAACCAATGCATTTACACATGCTAACATTCAATAAATTGCAGGAAAAAACAAAATAAGAAGCAACAAAAATTTACAAAAAAAACTCTTAAAAAAAAAAGGAGAATCAGAGATAACTTAAGAGATATAGAGATCGTTCCTACACATATATATTCTCTATCGAAAGCTCATATTACCTGGTAGTAAATGGAAAGCTTGATTTCCAGGTAGAAAACCCACCTACATGCAACACAAGAACATTCATTGAAAATCAATGGCTAAGATACCTAGCCAAACAATACAAAAATGAATCACATTTTTTGAGTCCTACAAACCAATTAATTTCAAACCCTCATAACTCATCTACACAAACAAAGACAATGCAATTTGAAAATCAAAAATAGCATCAACTTACTTGGAAATGTGGGGGACAAAATCAATTGTTTTATTTCCACTTTTATCATCCTTTGATTTTCAGAGCGTGAGAGGAACCCTAAATCAAGTGGGAGTTGAACAACCCTAAATAAAAAATGAGTTGAAACAATAAATGGAAGAACTCTGAAATATTATTAAAAATCTCTAAAAAAAATAGGATGAAAGGGAAATAATACTGATTCAGATTCAGCCCCATGGCTGCATCGGTCGGGGGAAGGGGAACAAACAAATTGCTTCACTTGAAAAAGTGTTTTAAGTCTCGAACTGGCCACAAACTTTACGTGGACGGCAATGGAGTCGTGATGAAGGATTGCAGGAGAGAGAGAGAGAGAGAGAGTCATCAAGGAAAATTGCAGAAGAGAGAGAACGCATGTCTCTGTATTACGTGATGGAAACGAGGATCAAGATACGCAGCTGCGTGTGATGCACCCACATGGGTCATAAGGCAATGAGGCACAATTACAATTATGTGCAGCCCGCTAACATTGCATGTCCATTAATTAAAGGACAAAATTGTCCAAAATCAACCAAAATTGGCTAGCAATTCAATTGCAAAAGTGGATCTTCTTAAGGAGAGTTAGGACATTATAACCCGATTTGGAGTCCCTTATTCATTGATTACGGATAATGGATCGCAGTTCTAGAAAAAATTCAAGGCATTCTGTGCCCAATATGGGATATGAAATTACTACTCAACCCCTGCTTACCCACAGAGTAATGGGTAGGCAGAGGCGTCCAACAAGACTATACTTGACGGGATTAAGAAGAGGTTGGACTAGGCAAAGGGGAAGTGGCCCGATGAACTGCCACTGGTCCTGTGGGCGCACCGAACAACTCCAATGCGGTCTACGGGAGAGACCCCCTACTCATTGACATATGGTACAAAAACTGTGATCCCATTGGAGGTTGGTTGCAGGACCGCCTTGATTGAGAGTGGGGGCAATGACAGAGCCTTGGAAATTGAATTGGATCTCACCAAGGAACAAAGCGAAAGGGCCCTGGTGCATTTGGCCTCATATCAAGCACAACTGATGAAAAGCTATAACAAGCACGTCCACCCACGGGGGTTTGGTGTTGGAGACCTGGTGCTTCGAAAGGTGCTCGGCAACACCAAGGTGGCCAATGAGGGTAAGTTGGGGGCCAACTGGGAAGGCCCATATCGAGTTACAGAAATAGTGGGCACTGGGGCTTATCAATTGGCAGACTTGGACGGGAACCCGGTGCTAAGGCCTTGGAATGCCCATAATCTGAGGAAATTCTTTGTTTGAAAGAATTCAATTTATTTATTTTTCATTCTATTTTAGGATGCACATCGTGATTGTGTGGGGCGAATAAAATTCCCTTGTTTTTACATTTTGATTAGTTGCAAGGGGTACGCGTACCGACCCCTTGATTTTTGTATTATGAATGAACTCCAAAAATTTTTTGGTAAACAACGTATTTTTTTGCAATTGTTTTTCTGATTGAATACGAAGTCAGACCTCTCCCTTCATCCTCACTTCGTATTGGGGAGCAGGGGGTTGTGGTGTGTGTAAAGTTATGAGCAACTCAAAACGGTGCGAAGTGCGAATACCCTTGAGCATCTGTATAGGTACGATAACACCTGACATGCATATGAGTACATGCACCCTAAGGATGAATGAACTTAGGAATACTTCCAGGCACGAAAAAACCTGGACCGCCAAATATGAAAAAATTTGGGTATTTGCTTAAGTACGTGAAACCTAAAGCATATGACCTGAGTACGAATACACTTAGGAATATCTTCCCAGTACGAGCACAACTTGGGGAGCATACGAGCATATGCAAAACATCAGCCGAGTACGAGACACTTGGGTTGCATACATATGCAACAACATCTAAGTATGAACAAACTTGATCGGGGTCCCAGGAATGTGCAATCTTGGGGAGCAAACGAGAATATGCAAGGGTAAATACACTTAGGAAATCTATCCAAGCACGGAGCACTTGGACTGCATACGATAACATGCACATCTCCGCCAAATATGAATACATTTGGGAGCCTAACTAAGTATGGGAAACTTGGGAACAAAATTTCCCAAATACAAAATACCTAGATGCATACGAACCCGTGCAGCTGGTTATGCAGAAATATCTGAGTACGAGCAAAACTTAGATAGTTGCCCGAGCACGGACACGCTTGCAAGAGCAACCGAATAGGTTAAGTACGAAACACTTAACATATACGCAAAGTCAGCTAGGTATGAAAAAACTTAGCAATTAGAGCCTTGAGACAGCCAACTGCAAAAGTTAGAAGGCCACGAAGGGCCGAGTAGACCTATGTTAGGGCCAAACACGGCCACCAAACCCAAACCAGTGCCTTGAAAGGCCAAATACCCGTTATGAAGTGTATCAAAGTACCAGTACCACGCAGGGCAATATTCAATGGCCACGCAGGGCTAGCAAAAGATAATCATGTTAAGAGGCAGATGAAAATGAACTTACTCTTCAATTGTTAAATCTTGAACGGCATGGGGTGAGGCCGAAGTAGTTATGCCTTCTGCCATAGTGTTGTCACCAGATTGATCACCACTAGCTTCCTTCTAGCCAGGGGTGACCAATTCCTCAATCTGATTGGCATTAGCACCCGGTTGCTTGGAAACCTGGGTGTTGTGTTCTTCCTCCAGGTTATCTTCTCTTTCCTCCTCGGCTTCACTCTGGGAGCTCGGCAGGTATTTGTTGGACCAGAGGGGGCAAGATTTAGGGGCTTCAATCTTGGTGAGACACGTTGTCCAAGCTGTATCCCAGATTTCGTCTTGAATTATGGGGATTTGGACTTTGTAGCTCTCGGTGGCCACATTGATCCCGTCATTACAGCCCTACTGGTATGCTGCTTTAGCATCATTCTTGCTTGCCTCCAACTCCATCAGAGTCTGGTTCAAACTGTCCTCATTTTCCATTAGACTTACATGGTAAAAGGCTCGGTCATACCCTAAAAAGTTTAATGCAAACATGCATTGGCTTAGAAATGCCATTGCAGGGGTCAAACTTCAACCATCGTGCAATCTATCTTGGGAAACAGCAAAACTACAAACTACCAGGAAAATACCCACGCGCGGCATATTGTAGCATCGCACAACATATTGAGTCTAGGGAAAATGTCAAGGCATAGCATTGATACACCGAGGAATCATATGACGCCACGCGCGGGATATCGGAGCTACGCACAGCGTAATAAGTCTGCATTTCTGCAGTATTTGACAACAGAGGTAAGAAATGAATTTGAGGCGTCTTTGGGCATCATTAACTGCCAAAACACATTCCAATGGGTATTTGGGACTTCAGGACTGTTTCGCCTTGGGTTAACTCTTAGAATTCGAGGTCGTGGCATAAAAAGTCAATAAAATCCTATTCTTAAGCCGTGTCAAGGTATCAAAATCCGTTTTGAGTCATTTCAAGCTGTTTCTCTGAGTCGCACAGGTCGTAATAGTCAAAAATGACCTGGCCCAAGTTCCGGTTCAAGTCCTGGGTCAAAACATGAGGTTCTCACCTTTCAAAGTCAACATTTTCTTAGTTTTTGAGTGTTTTCCAAGTGTGAGGTCAAATTCTCGAGTCACGTATCAAGTTTTGAAGGTTGCCATTGTCATACAAAGTCGTGCTTGAGCTGATGGCAAGGATATTTGTGTAAATTCCCATATATAGCATCAATTTTCAAAGTTTATTCAATTACTTCTTTGATTTCTATTCCTTTGTCAACACATCCCTTTATCAGCATAATACCTATTGTGTATCTTGCGTTCGGTTTAGTTTTGTGATTTATGGCTAGTCGTACATTCTGGCTAGTGTTTTAGTTATTCAATCCTCTTTATGCAACGGCAATAAAAGAAATTTAATGGCATAAAACATTGAGAGAACAATTTTCTATATAATCCCAAAAACATGCATGAGTTGAGGTCCAAAATGAGGCATACAAGCCCAATGCTCAAAATTCTATCTACCAAGGGTAAACAAGCACCATATAAAAGGAAACACGTAGGCCCCACCAAAAGGCAAAAAGTAAAAGAAGAAGCTCAGTCCTCATCCACGCCGCCGTCCTCGTCCTCCTCGAAGACTTCCTCCTCCGCCTCGGAGCTAACAACCTCCTGACTGTGAGTCGTCCTAGGAATAGTACTCGCTAAAGTACCCTCCAGGTCGATGTCCGTAGGCTCATTCGTCTCATCAGAAACAGCGATGGGCTCGTCCTCGGTCCCCGCAGAGTGTCGCGGCCTCTTAGACGGAGGCTCGTCCCGAGAGCCACCTGAAGAAGCCTATGGCGCCTGCATGCGAACAGACTTTCTGTGCAGCCCCCATGTAGCCCCTCCTCTAGCCTAGAAGACCATAACATTCATAAATCATTTGCATCATAATCATCATAAAGGCGATAGGAATAAGGTAAATAGCTAGAGTTCAAGGGTTTACCATTGTCCCATCGGCGTGGGGAAGTACCTTTGAAGGATGGCCCATGGCGTACTGTCGCACGAGCTGGTCCAGACCCATCATGGCCTCCGCCATCTCCTTCACATACTCTGGAGTTGCCTGCACAAAGAAAGGTTGATCAAAGCATGCAATGGCATCGACAAAACATGCAAAAGGAATAAAGCGTGTTATACCTGAGCAAGGAACTCCTGAGCTGCAACTATGGGACGTGGCACCATCACTAGGCCAGGAGCTCCCTCAGTGGTCATCACGTCCACAGTCAAAGAGAGTGGGAGCAAGCTGGTCCCGCTCGGGCCCGCACCATCGCCTCGACCTCCATCACCTCTAACTCCATCTCCTCTTCTCTCTCCTCTTCCTCTCCTACCTCCTCTACCACGTTTACCACCCAGCGCCTGTTGCATCGCCTCTCCAGTGGCGCGTATCCCAAAGCTCTACATTAAGTACCGAGCCTAGTACTCAGTGTAGTCAACGCCTGCCTGAAAAAGTGACTCCAACTCAGGGTCCGGTTTCGTGAACCGTTCGATCTCCCCCCGAGTGTACTGACTCGTCCTCTACACTAGAGGGGGGAGTGGACTAGGGACTCGGAAGGCCTCTAGTCTCAATGATTGACGTGACACCCGGTCGCCCAGATACCACTGTCAGCCGTAAAGGGACTCAAGAAGCACTATCCCCTTGGCCACCTCCCTGCTCCTCGCAATGTATGGGATCTCAAAGCGGTCCCAAATCCGCCATTAGACCAGCCATCAAGAATGAGCGACATCAACATGCTATTCAAGCTGAAATGGACGCGAAAGCTAAGAAATGGATGTAAAGGTGCATTGATACCTGATCCGAATGCAGCTCATCCAGGAAAAGGTGGAAGGCATTCAGATTGCTTTTTCATTTCTTCACCCCTCGATACTCTTTCGACCAGCGCAAGGCTCAAGGGCGTATCACGTCACTGGGGCACGTAGTCTCGGGAGGGTACATGCCAAGTACCTGCTATGTTCAAAGCTGCAAGTCAAAGCATTCAAAAGTTAGCACAAGACAGATATACAATGGGAAGTTAGCTATTCAAAAGAAAGGATTCGAAGTATATCTCCTAGACTCTCCAGTAGCCGCCGAGGCTCACCCCTGCCCCACGGGAAAGAGACCCCATGAAAGCATAGCATGCCCTCAGCGCTACACCTCCCGAGTTGAAGCGGGCGATCTCACTGACATTCCTTAAAGCCGGCAAGAACGAAAGGTGTACCCAGTTGCGTCTGTTAGGAAATAAGGATGCACCGAGCATGTATAGCAGGAAACACCTCGCCATCTGCTCCTCCTGAGCCCTGTCCACTAGAAGCCCCTCCTTCCCAAACTCTAAAAGCTGGGCGTACTGGGCATCATCTGTCTCAACCCTCCGCACGTACCCTAGCATTGCCTCTGAAACTCTGCACTCCTCCCCATCGTGGTGTCAAAGGGGATAGGGTCACCACCGACCCTCAAACTGATGATCGCCGTGAAGTCCAACGGTGTCACCATCATCTCACCGAAAAAGAAATTGAATGAGTTCATCGTATCCCACCACCTCTCGGCGAGCGCCCTCACCACCTGGCGATCATTGCTCGCCTTCGTGAGAACGCTGACAAACTCCTCGAAGCCTGCCTGCCTCCCTATCTCCCTCACAGCCTAGGGGAGCCTCTCCCAGAACTTCGGCACATCTGCCGCACCACTATAGCCAAGATCGGGATCACCTGTTGCAATAAAATGGCAATGATCGTTAAGCAGGTGTAACATCCAAGACAAGCACAATATTCAAAACAAGGAAATGAAAGTACGATGCATTGGAATTTGAAATGCAAGTATTTAAAATATACCTCGTCTTGGCATAAAGAAAGGTGTTGTTGTGGGTCCCTCAGGACCAGAGCCTCTTCATAAGTGGGTCTCTTCGGCCTATAGGCGTCCAAAAGGGAAGGCACCACTACGTGCTGGAAGAGCACGTAGGTTGCCTCGCTGTAAGCTCCTCGACCCGCAGGGGCCGCTGTCGCCTCGTCCATGACACTTCTCCTACGGATTGCCCCCAGTCTCCTCCTCAACCTGTGGCTCCCCGGTAGCCCCAACCTCAAGCTCTGCTTGAAGGTCCCTCTTGCGAGACTCAAGCAAGGCCTTCACCAGCCTGGGCACCCCTCGTAAAGTCTCGACCAAGTCGGTGAGGGATGGCGCCTCCAAGTAGTCCCCCAGTCCGATAGGCCGCGATGAGCCTGCACCCTCACCACTACCTACGAACATGGGTGGTATCTCCTGCTCCTCCACCACCTCCTCATCGACACTGGGGCTCTTCCCCAAGTCAGCTCGAGGCTCCCTCATAAGAGATGTCTCCATCTCCTCTGCTGCTCTATCCGAACCACCATTGCCGTGAGCCTCCGCGGGCCGCTCCTCCAAACCAACCGCCCCTCCAATCGGCCCGTGGCCACGTCCTCGCCTCTCGACTCCATTGCACCCGAGTCCTCCGTGCCCTGGCCATAGCTGGCCACCACTTCATTGCCGCCGCTGCTGCTAGCCACCTCAGAGGCCGAGGCTATGGCCTCCTCAGCCATGGAAGTCGAAACTGAGACCCCCATGGTCTCCAGGGTGCCCCCGATCATCGTATCACCCTCTGGAGGGACTGGTGGCGGCGTAATCCCGACCCTCGGTGGTTGATCACCACCGGGTACGTCATCTCGCTCCATGATCGCCATGTGAGAGAAAGAGAGAGAGTCGGGAGAAGGGAGAGAGATGAGAAGAGAGAGAGAGGTGAGAGCAGAGAGAGAGCGAGAGAGAGAGACGATCAAGAGAGCAGAGAGACGTTGGGAGAGAGAGCAGAGAGATGAGGGAGAGAGAAGGGCACGAAAGAGAAGTTTGAACGGTGGGGCGTACTGTGTACGCCTCACCTATATATATCCCCCCTTGAACAGGTTCGTCTGGAATTAACTTTGGACCGAGTTCATTACCTATAGCGTCGCACGGCATTTCAACAGAGACCCGCGACACAATAATCGAACTTGTGGAATCCTTTCGTCATGACGTGCGCCCCTGAGTATGCTACGCACAGTGTTTTGATTCATTTTGACAGATCAAAATTTTCAGATCAGTTTCTAGCATCCGGGACTAGGATTGTTTAGGGATTGCTTGAATATTGATCAGAAAGTAGACAAATAGGGAAGCAGGAAGAGAACGGGGACTTTTCGTTCCATTTTGTTAAACCCAGGGTGACCCCCAGGATTTTTCGTTACATTCGTTCAAAAAAAAAAAAGAAAGAAAAGAAAACAAAAGACGGTTCCATTGCCCCTCCTCTTTCTTCTTCCTTATCCTCCGCCTCAGTCGCTTCCCTCACCGGACGCGTCATTCGCCCCATCCGAAAGGTCATCCAACCCATTCAGATTGCCTTCGGAGTCCTCTACGGTCTTGTCTGACTCACACCCTGGCGCATACTCCGAGTCGTGCTTGTCATCCATCTGGTCGAACGCAAAATCCTGAAGGTTGAAGACGGCGGCGACGAAGGGTCCGGATGGTGGAGATGAGCCTTGCAATCTGTCGGTTGAGTTCCTCGATTTCTTCATGGTAAAAGGCCATCTTAGCCTCAAGGAAAGTCACTCACGCTACTAGACTGTTGTCTGCCATGGTTTGCCTCGAACACGAACTTGCTTTGAAAATTGTGGAAAGGATGTAAAGAGACTTGAAGGAATTCCTTGGTGGTGCATGGAATGAGGTACCACCACCTTTTAAAAAGAGGTTTCAGCCATCAAAAAGGCATGCCCATATTAATGGGTGCCCTTAAACCAGCCGACTGTTGTTCGAAATCAAAGAGTTGCATGGGAATTCAAAAGGCCGTGTGCCACGATGGTAACCCGCACGACATTATGGCTTTGCTTGATTAAATTCATTTTCTCAAAAATTGATCAACCCAGCCACCAACTCTTCTTGGAAATCAAATATTCCGGCTGTTTTGCAGCAAAAATCTTTTTGAATGTTGTGCTTTGATTATCTCGATTGTTACCGTTGTTTACACCCCTATCATAACACTTTGCGCAACTACCTCTCAATCTTCTCAAGTTTGCTGCATGGTTTTTCTGGTTGTCCTTCGGGTCTCGTTTTACTTGCATTGTCCCGATTAAGCTACGCTGGTCTGATCCCTACAACGGGGTACGAAGGCAGCTCCACGAGCGCGACCATCATCATCATTTGCTTGCATTTCGATTTTCATGTGTTTCGTCTCCGTTCAAAGACTTTAGAGCAACGGATTAGGATGCCTATTCTTTAAGCGTCACTCGTACCAACTAATGGTATCTAAGTTACATTAAAGAGCGACTACTGTAGACACCCCAATCCGAACCTCGGAGGTTCTTTGGATGCCCCAATGATGAAATAAAGGAAACAGTACCTTTGCAAGCTTTAAAAAAGGGTTCCCTCAGCCCAGATAGCCCAGATAACCCAAATAAACCAATAGCCCCGAAAAGCCAGAATGCCTTGGACTGGACTTAGAACACCGCACGGAACATACTTGCAACGCGCGGTGTAACAAAACTTATCATATCGTACGACTTTGTGAGGTCAACCACGCAGCATTTCAGGTAAAGTTCTGACTGGCTCAGAAAGCTGTAGGCCACGCTTATTTGAGCCACAACTGCAAAATCGCTCAGCTGAAAAGGCACTTCTGGCCCGCCCAGAAAATACCTCCACCATTTGAATTCAAAATCTTTGGCTCTAGCCTATAAATACACCCTTCCACTCAAAAGAAAGGGTCCTTGATCATTGATCCCAAGCCTTTCTCTCTCTTCTTACCTTTACCCATTCTTTACTTCCAAGCCTTGAGAATATCATTCCCAAAAGACATTCTATCACGCCCTCGATTTTCAACGTAAATAAATAATACATTTTAATAAAATAACCTCACTTACCAAACATATTACTCAAAAGAGTTTCCCACTTGTTTAAGTTACAAACGAGTCCCCATTCTTAAAGAAATACAACCTTGGCACCACGGCCCAAATTAACTTAGATACAAATACAACGTCTTCAGAATGTCACAAACTTTAGTCAAAACATAATTCAAGAGCAAATTAGTTACAAAGCCATCTTGGCCAAAAATAAGTCTATTACAAGATGAGTAAGTAACTAAAGATGTTAGGTTCCAAAAATGTCTTCATGTCCAAGCACAACATTGCATGCAATCTACTGCCCGGCATTCAAACCTAAAAAGAAGGATTTTGTTGAGCTACACTAGCCCAGTAGGAAAATCTTTACCAATGTTATATGCAAACATGTTGATAAGTGCAAATGAAAGAGGATAAGGAAACACAACTCATCAACAGATGGTAATCAATCACTTGTAAATGAACTTCTATCTAGATTACGTGCATAAGTCTTGTGACACAAACGACTCAGACAATCCCAACTCGACTCGCTAACCCAAACTCCCACCATCGGTATTTCCACCTCTTGCGTTACCATACAACACCACGAGGATTACCGTGTTACCACCCCTTGCGTCACGATGATCCCTAACAACCCTGGGTTATCGTATTACAACCGTTGCATTAGGAAACCCTTCTAAGTCTCCATATTACCACCCCTTGCGTTACGGGACTCCCTAAACAAACTTTCGGCCCAATCAACTATTTTCTCATACAATATGCAAGCTAAGACTCTGCCATGATCCCATTCATAGGTAGAACATCATACATTATGCCTACGTCATCACAAATGCACCATGAACAATCACAACTACAAAACAATCTATAGAATGCACTTTAACGGCTTTTAAACTAAGTAATTTCTTATTCGGTTCTTGCTAACGGAAAACCAACGGAACGAGGATAGCATCGAATGGTCAAAGGAAGTCAAATAGACAAGCTTGAGATAGGTTAGGAGGTGTCCAAGAGGGTTTAGAAGTAATTGGGGGTCAAAACAATCGACGGAAGAGCAGTAGGAGCAAAACTAGAGCTAAGCTCCTGGTATCGATACGCCCAAAATCCGTATCGATACAATAGAAGCTGTCCAAAAAGATAAGCTTGTGGTATCGATATGCCACATAATCTGTATCGATACCACGGGGCTTCGGGTAGCGATTTCAGCAGATTTTCAAGACATGTCCAACAACCCAAGGCACGAATCTACACTAAATCAACACATAAACACATAGAAGAGCTAAAGAAGTCCCTACCTTGCAAAAATGGCCAAGATTCAAGCGTTATTGAACGAGCCCTAGCCTTTCAAACTCCGAAACTTCGATTCAAGCTTCACCCACGGATCTCCGAGCTCAAGAACGCGAATGGAAGGCTTGGGGGAGGTTGATTCTTGAGAATTTTGGGAGATGAGGTGGAGTTTTGAGTGAGAGGAGAAGAGAGAGAGAGTGGGACAGTGGAGAGAGGAGAGACCAGATGAGAGAGGGAGAAAAAAGGAGAAAAATTGATCTCCTACAAGCTCACACCCCTATTTATACCGTCATATCATTAAACTACACATCCACTCCCTCAATCTTCTATTTTTTTCACTTTGGTCGTCCTTGATTCAATTATTCTCCCAATAAACCATAATTTCCAATTGGTCATTAATAATCATTTTCAAAATTAAAATTATTCGGGTCTCTACAATCTATCCTTTTTAAAGAAATTTCGTTCCGAAATTTACAACGCAAGCCAACTACAGTCATGCATCAAGTAATCATGCTCATGCAACAATACATATTACCAAACAATAAGCTTACAATCATAAGGTCAAGATTTCGAGGCTCACATTGATTAACTCGGAAACAAATGCAGATACTTCTCCTTCACTTCATCTTCCCTTTCCCATGTTGACTCTTCTTTCCCAAGATGACTCCATAAGACTTGCACTAACGGAATGGTTTTACCCCTCAAAACTTGCTCACGCGAATATAAGATACGTATCGGCTCCTTTCCGTAAGTTGCATCGGCTTCCAACTCTAGTTCAGACCACTCTAGAACGTGTGACGGATCCAGCTCATACTTCCGCAACATTGATACATGGAATACATCATGAATGCCCAATAATCTTGGTGGTAACTCCAACCGATACGCGACTTCCGCGATCTTCTTGATAATGTCAAATGGTCAAATAAAACGCGGTGAAAGCTTGCCCTTTTGCCCAAAACGAGATAGTCCCCGACACGGCAACACCTTAAGGAACACGTGATCCCCCACTTCAAACGATAACAGTCGGCGACGACAATCGGCGTAACTCTTTTGTCTACTTTGCGCGGTGATCAACTGTTGATGAATCAATTTAACTTGCTCGGTGGTTCTCCTTTGTGCTTCAAGGAGACGTTGACAAATCGCATTCATGCTTTCGGAAGTTGCATGGACCAATGTAGCATCGCCCAACTCGGTCCAACAAACGGGTGATCGACACGGTCTCCCATACAAAGCTTCATATGGCGCCATCTCGATACTAAACAAGAGATTTGTGAGGATGATATGCGGTGCTAAACAAGAGATTTGTGCCAAGAGCGGCTTGTAAACTTTGCCAAAAATGCGAGGTAAACCTTGGATCTCGATCCGACACGATAGAGACGAGAATTCCATGAAGGTGGATAATCTCGCGGATGTAGAAACGATTAAGCATATCAATCGGATCCGTAACTTGAATCGATAAGAAATGCACTGACTTGGTCAATCGATCGACTATCACCCAAATGGCATCGCATCCCTTCGGCGATCTTAGTAAATCGGTAACAAAATCCATGGTCACGTTCTCCCACTTCCATTCGGCCACTGGTAACAGTTGCAACTCCCCCGCGGGTCGTTGACACTCAGCTTTGACTTGTTGGCACATAAGCCATTTGGATACGAAGACGACGACTTCCCTCTTCATTCCCGGCCACCAAAATTGTATATGCAAGGCATGATACATTTTCTTTCCCCCCGGATGCACGGCTAATGGTGAATGGTGAAATTCCCTCAAGATTTCCTCCCGACACGAGACGGGTACAAACAATTTTCCTTGGTATCGCAAACCTTGATCGGCGTGAATCATCCACCCCTCTTGAGCATTCCCACTAAGAAACTTAGTACGAAACTCTCCCGCCTCTTCATCATGTTGTTGTTCCTCAATGACTCGGGTCAACAAAGTCAATTGAACGGTCAAGTTACACAAAGTGACTCCATCCCGAACTTCCTCAAAATGCAATGCATACAAGCCTAAGTCATTCATCGTTCTCCATTCATGGATGGCCAAACTCGCAAGTTGTGTTGACTTTCTACTTAGTGCGTCCGCTACCACGTTCGCCTTACCCGGATGATATTGCAACTCAAAGTCGTAGTCCTCTAAGTGTTCCATCTATCGGCATTGTCGCAAGTTAAGCTTCTTTTGAGAGAATAAGTACTTTAGACTCTTGTGATTGGAAAAGACTTCAAACCTCTCTTCGTAAAGGTAATGACGCCAACTCTTCAATGCGAAAACGATGGCCGCAAGTTCTAAGTCATGAGTAGGGTAGTTCCACTCGTGAGTCTTTAATTGCCGCGATCCATACGCCACAACATGCCCCAATTGCATCAACACACACCCCAACGCCTCTTTCGAAGCGTCACAATACACAGAGTAACCAACTCACTGTTCGGGCACAACCAAAACCGGCGGGGTAGTCAATCTTTTCGTCAATTCCTGAAAGGTCATCTCACATGCGTCACTCCAAACGAAACGAGTTCCCTTGCGAGTCAATTTAGTCAGCGGAGCCACTAGGCGAGAGAAATCAAAGTACGAAACGACGATAATACCCAGCCAAGCCCAGGAAGCTACGAATCTTGAACACATTCTTCGGTCGTTGCCAATTCATTATAGACTCTATCTTTCCCGGATCTTCAAACACCCCATCCCTCGACACAACATGACCCAAAAACTTGACTTCGAACAACCAAAACTCACACTTACTAAGCTTGGCATACAAATGGTGCTCTCTCAAAAGTTCAAGAACGATGGAAAGGTGAGATTGATGTTCCTCCTCTGAAGGCGATTAGATAAGGATATCGTCCACGAAGACAACTACGAAACGATCGAGATAGGCACGAAAGATGTGGTTCATCAAATCCATGAAAGTTGCCGGTGCATTTGCCAATCCAAAGGGCATAACAACAAACTCGTAGTGGCCATACCGGGTACAAAAAGCAATTTTAGGAATGTCTTCCCTTCGAACCCTCAACTGGTGGTAACTGGACCTCAAATCGATCTTAGAGAAACAAGTGGCGCCTCGAAGTTGGTCAAATAAATCGTCGATTCCAGGCATAGGGTACTTATTCTTATTGGTTACACAGTTTAACTTATAGTAATCGATACATAGGCGAAGCGACCCATCCTTCTTCTGAGCAAACTGTAGGGAGGTATTTTTGAACAAGCAAATAGATGGACCGAACACGTGGTACGTGGAACCACTGTATAGTGGTAATAAGGATAGTCGCCGAGCAATACGGTGAACGGCGATATAGACCGATGGCATGAGATGTCCTTGGTCCAAGTTATCCAAACAAGGGCTTCATCCAATAGACACGAGTAGTTATTGGGCCAAGAGTTTGGTAAAAGGACAGTGACATGTGAAGTCATTGGTCTAATAAATCTATTCGGCAACGAGAGGGCCGAATAGGAATAGTATTCTGGGAAGTAGCCTCAGCTGTGCAGAACGTTTTGGAAGATTCCAGAACAAAGACATCTCATAAGGAAATAGGATCTTGATAAAATAAGATCTGGAAAAAATACCCAACGGGAATGGGATGTTCGGTCAGCTATGGGAAATAGTCCAAAATGGTCTAAGGTAATGAATGATTAAAGGAACGAGAACCCAAGATATTCTGGGTTTCCAATACAAGAGAGGAAACCTAAGGCAACACGGGTTCTTGGGCAGCAAGCATCTGTGAATCTATAAGTATGAGGTAAACCTAGAGGTAAAGGTACGCATTAGGTAATACATTTCATTACGATTTTCCTACTGATAATTAGGGTTTCTTGCTAGTACATGATACTAACTTAAGCATCGGAGGGCCTTTGCCACGAGAGGCAAAGGTGCGCTCACTCCTTATCTGTTTTGCAAATTAAGGTTCGGGCGACGTATTAGGGTTCCGGCTAGAAGACACAAGTAGCCATTATCTTTTTGTGCTGCTCAAAGACTCTTTTATTTTATTGCACTTACAATTGGTGCCGTCTGTGGGAAACGAAAGAGATCCCTTTGAAAAAGCGACCACGGTGGAGGAGGATCCGAAAACGCCGCTTGATCCAAACAATCAGCTGGGTGGGGGAGGTGATAAGTCCCCATCGGGTCCTCCGAGAAAGCTCAATGGTGGTCATGCAAAAAGGACCACGAGTAAGGACCGCCCCTTGGCTGTCCATGGCGACTCTAAGGACAGAGACAGAAGGACGGCCACGGAATCCACGAGAAGGAGCAAGTCCCACCGTGGAAGCGAGTCAGTTGCACATTCGAAAAATGTGCACGACGTTGAGGATATCCTGGATAAGAAGAGATAGGAAATTGAGGAGTATGCTCGTCTGATTAAGAGACGAGAATACGAGATTCAACAATTGCAACGGATACGAGAACATCCGAAAGATTCTGGAGTTTCACGTAGAAAATCCAAAGGAGACAGGCTGGCAGTGGTGGAGTATAAGAAGGCTCCTTCACAAGGAAGGAGGAGCAGGAGCAGGAGTCCCACTCCAAGACGAATGAGGGCTTCTTCACGAAAAAGAAGGAGCAGGAGCAGGAGTCCCACCCCCGAAGAAGGAGGGACCAGGAAGCACCACAGGGACATGTGTAAGGACCAAATTCTGTAATTTTAATTATATTGGCAATTCCATTTGACAAAACACATATTTTATATCGAGTTGTAATTTTATTATTTTTAATAAGCTAGTGAATCTGTATAGGATTAGAGTTGAAGGAATCATATTTATTTGTAATCGAGAGTGAGCGTATAAAATGAAGTCGACTACAGCGAGACTGTTGTTTGGCGAAGATGGATCAATCGGCACCATCCGTTGATTTAACCAAAAAGGCAACGTGAAAAATAGGAAAAAGGAGGGACTTGTTATTTCCTAGGGTTTGACTACAACAATATAAAAAGGAAAAGAGGGGTAGCCTTACAATTGTCGAGGAAGCCACATATATTATACTCCACTGTGATAAGAGAAAAAGAGAGCGGCGGCAGAGCATATCCAAAGCAACTACAGGTTCTTTTGACAGCTATTCCGAAGGCAGTTTTTTTCATTAGGTTAATTGGAGGGCTTATGGATTCAAGGCTGTTAGCGATCAAGATCACTGGGTGCGGTGTACGTGTGACTCGGCAGGTAGTACTTAGAACGTTGTGAGGATTTACATCGTTTGGATAGGTATATCTGTAACTGCACAATGATTATAGTGATTTGATTTCTTCCCGTGGTTTTTACCCAGTTTGGGGTGTTCCACGTATATCTCTGCGTTGTGCAATTGAATGCTTTGCGTAGTTATTGTTGATATTTTTACATAGTGATTCGCGTTCATACTGTTAGGGCTTTTTACCAACTATTAGGGAACCCTGTTTTTTTCAATTGGTATCAAAGCGGGCTGCTCCTTCCGTTAGAATTTATTTTATTCTAGAGCAGATCCATCATGAATATGAACATGAATCACATATCTAGAAATATGCCTATACTTGATGCTGATAATTTTGATTACTGGAAATCTAGAATCAAGGCTATAATGAGATCAGTTGGGGAAGAAATTTGGGACTCGTGTATTTTGGGGTACACTCGACCCATGAAAATTGTAGACGACAAGCCGGTTCCAAAAACTGCATCTGAGTTATCAACTACAGAAAAACCCTTACTTCAGGCTAATAACCGTGCACTTGATATTTTATTTGCTGCTGTTGATATAAATGAGCACAGGAAAATAGCTAACTGTGAAATTGCGAAGGAGGCCTGGGATATTCTAGTAACTTGCCACGAGGGGACAGACGTGGTTAAGCAGTCTAAGTTGCAAAGGCTTACCACGGAGTTTGAGACCATCAGAATGCAGGAGGAAGAGACCTTCAATCAATTCTACTCCAAGCTCATTGCCATCGTCAATAGCTGCGAGAACTTGGGTGAGCCAATTCCTTCTTTTCGTATTATTAAGAAAATTTTGCGCTCCTTACCTCCTAGATTTAAAATTCAAGTTACTATGCTAGAGGGAAAGAAAAAGTTAAAAGAAAAATATGTTCAAGAAATTGTTGGAATTCTCCAAACTTATGAGGCTGACCTATTGCAATCTGAACCTGTTAAACCCAAAATAAAACCTTCGGAAACTCCGATTGCTTTTAAAAGTACTCAAAAATATAAGAAAGGTTCAAATAGTGATAGTGATGTCGATCTTGAGGAGATGAAAGCCTTTTTCAAACAATTTAAAAATAGTACGAAAAAGAAAAATGATAAAGGAAAAGGAGAATTTTCTGGAAAAAATAAAAGGGGGGGGAGGGGGGGGGGGGGGAAGAACCACCTAAGGGACCACAATGTTTCGAGTGCTATGGTTTTGGTCAGTACGCCCAAGATTGTGTTAATAAAATGAAAAAGAAGGCTCTCGTCACTAAAACGTGGGATGATAGCGATTCTGATGAATCGAATGAAGAACATGGGACCGATAAAAATGATAGAGAAAACTTTTTGGCTTTTGGAGTAACCTTAAATTCACATGGTCATTCCGAATCGAGTGATTCTGAAACAGATAACAGCGAGGCGGATAGTTGTGATGACATAGATGAGGTCCGAGAGAAGTACAACAAACTCCATGTTTTTAGTAAAAAACTGATAGACGCAAGTGAAAAGCTTTCTGATAAGGTTAAGAAGTTAGAAAATATTTTGAATGAACGCACTCAAGGGAGGGATGAGAGAAATAAAGAAATTGAGCTCCTTCTTGAGAAAAACAAAGCTTTGACTGCTAGCTCTAAATCTGAGGATAAATCAGAGGATGACACACAGACAGGGACCAAAGTGTTGGATCATATTCTGTCCATCCAACGACAACCTAGCGATCATTCAGGGCTTGGTTATCATGCAATGTCTTCAACTCCATCGATAGGGAGAAAAGGAACTAACCATCCAAGTAAGAAGACTAATGGTAATGATATGCAGAACATGATTAGTTCTCCTACGACAAAGCAGACAAAGAAGCAATTGACAGCAGAGATAAATGCACATCGCAAGCTCAAGGAGGTAAAATCTAATGTCATGAATATTGGTAAATCTCAATTTTTTCCTCTTGCTGTTAAATTTGTTCCTACTTGTCATTATTGTGGTGTGACTGGCCATATTAGACCGCATTGTAGAAAGATGCATGAATCATACTCTTCACATGCACATGTAGCTCATCCTTATGGACAAATTATTTTGTGCCCATTTGCCATCATTGTGGAGTTAAAGGCCATATTCGTCCATATTGCTTTACCCTTCATGGCTATCATAGGACACCACCCTGTTACCCCAAGTTGAATAATCGTAGGGAGTATTTTCAGAGGCCTAGACATAGGATGCCTTCGCATGCTACTGTTGAAAAACCCATGACCACTAATGTTGAAAAGGGTAAGACCAGACAGATTTGGGTTCGTAAAACTGAGTTGGTCTCTAATGCTAATGATGACCTTGATTCTCTAGATGACCACAGTTCATCCGGAGAGGTTAACCTCGCCTTTTGAGGCTAGAACATGTTCTATAACCTAGGTTTAATTGTTCTTGCATATCTCATTACCTAGAGTTATGGAGTTTCATAGTTTTGTGTTTCTTTTGTTTCATATATTTTTTTGTCTTTAAAAAAATGAAAAAAAGAGGGAGGGGGTTATGGGGATTGAGTATGATAGTCTTTGGTGCGTAGTTGAATATCATTGGATTTTATGAACATGCTCATCCAATTTTTTTTGCACTTCTTTCATGGTATTCTCACTGCTTTTTAGTTTGAATGTTAATATATCATGAGTATTCAACATTATGTACACTCATCCATGGCTATTGGTCAGGTTCTCAAATAGGGATCACTTTTCTCATATGCTTCGTTTTATTTTGTGTCTTTCCTGAGCCTTGACCACCTTTATTTGGTTTCCGTTGATATAGCCATTGCTTATTCCCAAAAAGAAAAGAAAAGAGAAAAGGATTATATTTATCTTGGCTTTTGCTTATCCAGGCGTTCATTGAGTAACCGGACAATTGGGGTGAGGTATTCTCTCTCTGAGCGTTCGCGTCAAAAATTGGATAGACCTCGTGAAGGCACCCGTGTTGGACCATTTGCTTAGTAACCAGGTATTGGGTATAAGGTATTCTTACTCTTAATATTCACGTCAAACAGCGGTGGGGTAAAAGTAAAAATACGGTATGAATTTCTATTGATTACTTATTAATCAACCGCCTATTGTTGAGGGGGAGTTTGTGATTAATTGTTCATGGATTTTATGTTGGACCTAGATAGGTGTATCTTGTTGAGGGGGTGCCACTAGATAAACCTTAGCACTTGTGTTTCTTGGTCCTGTTTTGAGTTGCTGAATTTTTTGGTCATGGATGCACACATACACTTTCCTCCCATGTCGATGATCATGGTGTGTTGCATTCCTTCTACCTTGTATGGTGTTATATCATTAAACGGTGCCTTAAAATTTGGATGTCTTCTCATCTCATCTAATGATATAATACTTGCGATAAAACTATCTCATGCTCGTATCTTCACATTTCTCATTTTCTTTTAGCATTTAGTTTTGTTTTGTTATATGGAGTTTTATGTGCTTGAATTTAGCTACCATGTTATTTATGCTATTATTTGCGTTTTGATTAAATATCGTATTTGGCTGCTTCTATTTGTCACTTATTACTTAATTTTCTTCCATTCGCATTTATTGCTTTATTGTTTATCCTATTCACCTTTGTCATTCCATGTCAAAAAGGGGGAGAATGATGAAAGGGGGAGTAGGTTGCTTATTCTTCTAACGTGTTTAGATGTTGAATTTTATTTGCAGTTTCTCTACAACTCGATCTCTATTCGTTAGATTTTCATTGTAGTGTGTTTTGTCATGAAAGTGCCAAAGGGGGAGATTGTAAGGACCAAATTCCGTAATTTTAATTATATTGGCAATTCCATTTGACAAAACACATATTTTATATCGAGTTGTAATTTTATTATTTTTAATAAGCTAGTGAATCTGTATAGGATTAGAGTTGAAGGAATCATATTTATTTGTAATCGAGAGTGAGCGTATAAAATGAAGTCGACTACAGCGAGACTGTTGTTTGGCGAAGATGGATCAATCGGCACCATCCGTTGATTTAACCAAAAAGGCAATGTGAAAAATAGGAAAAAGGAGGGACTTGTTATTTCCTAGGGTTTGACTACAACAATATAAAAAGGAAAAGAGGGGTAGCCTTACAATTGTCGAGGAAGCCACATATATTATACTCCACTGTGATAAGAGAAAAAGAGAGCGGCGGCAGAGCATATCCAAAGCAACTACAGGTTCTTTTGACAGCTATTCCGAAGGCAGTTTTTTTCATTAGGTTAATTGGAGGGCTTGTGGATTCAAGGCTGTTAGCGATCAAGATCACTGGGTGCGGTGTACGTGTGACTCGGCAGGTAGTACTTAGAACGTTGTGAGGATTTACATCGTTTGGATAGGTATATCTGTAACTGCACAATGATTATAGTGATTTGATTTCTTCCCATGGTTTTTACCCAGTTTGGGGTGTTCCACGTATATCTCTGCGTTGTGCAATTGATTGCTTTGCTTAGTTATTGTTGATATTTTTACATAGTGATTCGCGTTCATACTGTTAGGGCTTTTTACCAACTATTAGGGAACCCTATTTTTTTCAACATGTACGAGAGACCTGATTCCGATTGGGAGAGGAATGCTCCCAAAAACACAAAGGAACAAGAAGAAGTGACCATGTCTGCACGAGAGGCAGCACGGAAGGCCCTTAGCAACATAGCATCCTCTCCTTTTGCAAAGAGATTGCAGGAGGCAAAGTTGCCGAGCAGGGTGAAACATGGGACGTTCATCTTGTACGCGACGAATGCTAACTCAGTGGCACACATACAGCATTACCAGTAGGCCATTTCATGCATGGCGGTGATGATGCAATAATGTGTAAGATGTTCCCGTCGAGTTTGGGATAGGTAGCCTTGTCTTGGTTCCATAAGCTAGGGCCAAACACCATACGAGGATTCAGGCAACTGGCCGAGGAATTCACTGCTTGGTTCCTGACGAGCAGGAAGCCACCTAAAGCTTTTGAGAGTCTCTCAGTTATGAAGCAAGGAGAGAATGAGCCGATTAGGGATTATGCCAAGAAGTACTGGGAAACTTTCAATGACATAGAAAGTTGCAGCGAAGAGTACGCCATAACCACGTTCAAGACTGGGTTGCCTGTTCGGGGGGAATTACGTAAGTCCCTAAACATAAATCCAGTGGACCCACTGGCAAAACTGATGGAACGAATAGAGCAGCATTCCAGAAACGAGGATGACATACTACGGGAAGATGGCAAGCTGGTTGTCGAGCAAGCCAGAGGCCCTGCAAAGAAGACAGATAAGCCAGAACCCAAGACCTACAGAGAAAGAAAGGAGTATGGGAAGGCTAAGAAGGAGCCGAGCAAGGAAAAACACGCCCCGGACCCCAAGTCTTTCTTCTCAGTAACAACGGTGTGGAAAGAACCAATCTACCAGATTCTTTACTGAATAAAGAACTGGCCATATTTTAAGTGGCCCCCAAGACTAGAAGGTGGCAAGGATGCAAAAAGAGCTACGAGTCAGCATTGCAGTTTTCACAAAAATTGGGGTCACATGACGGAGGATTGCGAGAAGTTCAAACAACACCTCGACGACTTGGTTTCGAGAGGTTATTTGAAAGAATTCATTCAAGAGGAGCACAAGGGTGCAAAGAAAGCAATGGAATTGGATTTCAAACAAAATCCAAGAGGCGTAATCCATATGATACATGGATTGGCCACACCTTATACGAGAAATGAGGTGAGGTTGCTCCAAAGGCAAATCAAGCACGACCAGCACATGATGTAGTTGGGAAAGAAATGAGGACATGAGACCGAAGAATGCAACAAAGGCATAGTCTTCACGGATGAGGACCTGGGAGGGGTCCAGGTACCACACAATGATGCTTTGGTCATAACCCTACGTGTCGGGGAATATGACATGGAGAGAATCTTGGTGGATTCAAGGAGCTGCACGGAGGTGCTATACTACGATGCGTTTAAAAGGTTGGGACTGACACAGGCGGACTTGGTGCAGTCAATAACTCTTTTAGTTGGGTTCAGTGCAGGAGCAGTCTGGCCCCTAGGCAAAATCACCCTACCTGTGCGGGCAGGAACGGTTTCTTACGAACCGATTTCCTGGTGGTGGATGTACCATCTTCCCATAACGCAATCATAGGAAGGACTTGGTTGCATAAAGTGAGGGCAGTTTCCTCCACTTAACATCAGATGGTGAAGTTCCCAGGATCCAATGGTATTGAGAAGATCAGGGGAAACCGAAAGGTTGTCCAGCAGTGCTTGATTTCAATAATCAAGAAGGCACCAAAAGCACAATTAGTTCAAGCAATCGAGCTCCCCAACCAGCCAACCATCGAGGATGTCAGAGGGAACCCCGCCAAGAAAGTGGTGGAAGGGTTAAAGAAAATTCAGATCAACGAGAGTGATCCGGAAAGGTATTTCCTAATCGGGGAAAACCTAAGCAAGCAAGAAGAGGAAGAGTTGGTGGGATTCCTTAAAGTGCACGTTGATGTGTTTGCATGGGTACCCGAAGAGATGCCAAGGGTGGACACAAATGTGATTTGCCACCACCTAAATGTGGATCCCCAACATAAGCCTGTGATGTAAAAGAAACGACAATCAGCCGCACAGCATGCAGATGCCATGATTAAGGATGTTGACCGTTTGTTGGAAGCAAGAGCTATAGGAGAAGTGTACTACCCAGAATGGTTGTCCAACATTGTGGTGGTAAAAAAGAAGAACGGGAAGTGGCGAGTGTGCGTTGACTTCACGGTTACTGAGGGACAAGGGATCCGAGCAAATCCCTGTCTACTACATGAGCAAGAAGTTACTAGACGTAGAGACGAGATATATGCTCCTCGAAAAGTTGGTCCTGGCATTAAGGACAGCGGCAAGGAAGCTGCCCCATTATTTCCAGAGTCACAAGATTGTGGTTTACACTGAGTTTCCACTGAAATCTCTGCTACGAAAGGCAGATTTCTTGGGACGTATTTCGACTTGGTCGGTTGAGTTGAATCAGTATGACATCGACTACCAGTCGTGCACCGCAATAAAGGGGCAAGTTCTGGCAGACTTTGTGGTGGAGTTCTCTCCTGCAGTAGCTCCCCATCCTCCTATGAGAAAGGAGCAGCCAATTGAGCCAACAGTCAGGAAAGGCAAGGCGCCTACCGAGCAGTATCCTTTGGAATGGAAATTGTTTGTGGATGGCTCCGCATACAACACCGGATCAGGGATTGGAATTGTGCTCTTCCCCCCTGAGGGAGTAATGATAGAATTGTCCATTCGTTTGGGTTTCAGTGCTTCAAACAATGTGGCAGAGTACAAGGCACTCTTGGCAGGGTTGAGAAGTGCAAAGACCCTGAAAGTAAGAAGAATACGAGTATTCTGTGATTCACAACTCATGGTAAATCAGTTATCCGGTGAGTACGAGGCCCGGAATGAAAAGATGGTAGCCAACATGGAGGCCGCCAAGGATCTGCTTGACACTTTTGAGAAGGTGTACATTGAGCAGATAAATTCTGAGCAGATAAATTCTGGGCAGAATGCCCATGCAGATTCACTGGCTTGGTTAGCAGCGACTGTGCCAATTGAGTTTAAGAGGAAAGTGGCAGCAGCTTACCTTGCTGAGCCGAACATTAGGAAGAGCGTGGAGTTGGTCTTCGACGTGAACCAAGAACCAAGTTGGATGGACCCAATAGTAGAGTTCCTACGAGACGGAACACTCCCTAGTGATAAAAAAAAGGCTCACAAGATTAAAACAAAATCTGCACGGTTTTGGCTGTCACCTGAACGAAAGTTGTACAGAAAATCCTTTACTGGACCGTACTTGCTTTGTGTGCACCCCAAGATGGTGCAGAAGTTTCTCCACGAGATTCATGAAGGAACGTGTGGAAGTCATGTTGGTGGCAGGTCCATTGCCCACCGAGCAATTACCCAAGGTTACTGGTGGCCACACATGCAAGAGGATGCAAAGGTATATGTACAGCTTTGCGAGAAGTGCCAGAAGTTCTCACCCATGATCCGAACACCAGCCAAGGATCTGGTGCCGTTGAAAAGTCCTTGGCCATTCGCACAATGGGGGATGGACATCGTGGGTCCCTTCCACAAGACAACAGGGAATAGGAAATTTTTGTTGGTAGCAACGGATTATTTCACCAAGTGGATTGAGGCAAAGCCACTGGCAAAGATCACTAAACCTATGATAGAGAGGTTCGTGTGGAAAAACATTATAACCCAATTTGGAGTTCCTTATTCGTTGATTACGGAGAACGGGTCTTAGTTCCAGAAAAAATTCAAAGCTTTTTGTGCCCAGTATGGGATACGAAACTAGTACTCAACCCTAGCCTACCCTCAGAGTAATGGGCAGGCAGAGGCGTCCAACAAGGCTATACTTGACGGGATCAAGAAGAGGTTGGACAAGGCAAAGGGGAAGTCGCCCGACGAATTGCCACTGGTCCTGTGGGCGCACCGAACAACTCTTAGGAGGTCTACGGGAGAGACCCCCTATTCGTTGGCATATGGAATAGAAGCTGTGATTCCATTGGAGGTTGGTCTACCGACCAATTGGACCGTCTTGGTTGAGAGTGGGGGCAATGACAGAGCCTTGGAAATTGAGGTAGATCTAGCCGAGGAACGAAGAGAAAGGGCCCTGGTGCATTTGGCCTCATATCTGGAGCAGCTGATGAAAAGCTATAACAAGCACGTCCACCCACGAGGGTTTGGTGTTGGAGACCTAGTGCTTCGAAAGGTGCTCGGCAATACCAAAGTGGCCAACGAGGGTACGTTGGGGGCCATTTGGGAAGGCCCATATCGAGTTACTAAAATTGTGGGCGTTGAGGCTTACAGATTGGCGGACCTGGACGGGAACCCGGTGCCAAGGCCCTAGAATGTCCATAATCTGAGGAAATTCTTTGTTTGAAAGAACCCAATTTATTTATTTTTCGTCTTGTTTTTGGATGCACATCATGATTGCGTGGGAATTATGAATAAAATTCCCTTGTTTTTACTTTTTGATTAGTTGCAAGGGTTACGCGTAACGCCCCCTTGAGTTTTGGATTATGAATAAAGTCCTAAGATTTTGAATTATGAGTACTATCTTTACGACCGCTTTTCTTGAAAACGAAGTCAAGCCTCTTCCTCTATCCGCACTTCGTATTGGGGAGCAGAGGGTCATGGTATGTGTGTTGAATTTTGAGCAATTCGAAACTTTGCAAGTACGAATGCACTTGTACAGGTACGATAACACCTGGTATGCATACGAGAACATGCACCCTAAGTATGAATAAACTTAGGAGTATTTTCAGGTACGAACAAACCTAGATTGCATACGTGAACATGCACGTTATCCCAAATATGAAAAATTTGGGTACTTGCTTAAGTACGTGAAACCTAAAGCATATGATCCAAGTACGAATACACTTAGGAATATCTTCCAAGTATGAGTACAACTTGGGGAGGATACAAGTATATGCAAAACATCAGCCGAGTACGAGACACTTGGGTTGCATACATATGCAACATCACCTAAGTATGACAAACTTAATCGTTTTCGCAGGAATATGGAATCTTGGGGAGCATATGAAAATATGCAAGGGGAAATACACTTAGGAGATCTATCCAAGCACGAAGCACTTGGACTGCATACGATAACATGCAGGTCTCTGCCAAATATGAATACATTTGGGCGCCTAATTAAGTATGGGAAACTTAGAAACAAAATTTCCCAAATATGAAATACTTAGATGCATACGAACTTGTGCACATCACGGCTAGTTATGCAGAAATATTTGAGTACGAGCAGAACTTAGATAGTTGCCCGAGCACGGACATGCTCAAGCAACCGAATAAGGTTAAGTACAAGACACTTGACATATGAGCAAAGTCAGCTAGGTATGAAAAACTTAGCAATTAGAAAGCTGGCCTTGAGATAGCCAAATGCAAAAGTCTAAACGGCCACGAAAGGCCAAGATTACCTGTGTTTAGGCCAAACGGGGCCACCAAAAGCAAACCAACACCATGAAGGGCCAAATACCAGTGTTAAGATGTTTAGAAATGTATTAGTGCCACACAGGGCAATACCAATGGCCATGCAGGGCCAGCAAAATTGACTCAATAGTTCAATTGTCATAATCAAGGGAGGGTGAGATCCAACTTACTCTTCATTTGTTAGGTCTTGGACAACGGGAGGAGAGGTTGGAACGGTTGTACCATCTGCCACAGTGCTTGACTCAGGTCGACCACCACTGGCTTCCTTCTGGCCAAGGTTGGTCACTTCATCATTTTGGATAGCATCTGCGCCACGCCGCTTGGAGGCATTGGCATCGAGCTCCTCATCGAGAGTATCTCCTTCCACCACACCCTCTTCCTCGTTCAAAGCAGCCATCGTGCTCGGGAGATCATTTTCCATACAAAGGGGAGAGGACTCTGCTGCACCAGATTTTTTGAGGCAAGCTACCCATCCAGTAGTCCATACTTGGTCTTGGATCCCAGGCATTTGGTTCTTGTAGCTCTTAGTGGCCACATTGATTCCATCCTTATAGCCCTGCTGGTAAGCGGCCTTGGCATTGTTTTTGCTTGCCTCCAGCTCTGTGAGAGTTTGGTTCAAGCTATCCTCAGCAACGTCCAATTTGCTCCTCAGCTCATCCACAATACCACGGGCCTGGTTTCCCTAGAGAGAGAGCCTGACAATGGTGTTCTGGAGCTTGGAATTTTCACTGGCAAGTCTGGAACGTTGAGGTTTAGATTCACCGAGCTTCTGAGCCATGCCCACCATGTTTTGCATTGCCTGGGAGTTTTAAGAACAAAACAGAGTTAGGCAAAAATGAAGGGGCGTGATTTACATCATTATTAAACACGAGACGCTTACCTTGGCACTGTGGACCATGAATGATCCAAGCAGGTTGTCAGGGGAGCTGGATACCTCCTTTTGCATATCTCCAGGGAGCATGAAGGCCTGGGACAGAGCCATGGAGTCTGGCGCTGTCCTTGATGTTGACAAGCCAGTTGCCATGAGATAATCGAGGGGCCCAAACGAGTGATGCTGTTGCCAGGTCTTGGGTTGACTGATTCTAATCTAAGGGTACGTCCAAGCGTTGACATTTGTCCCTGTGGATGGCCTTAATCTTTTCAGGAGAAAAGCCAGGAGGAGTGTCAAGTTGAGCGGACCCTCGACGGCCATGAGACAGCGTCGGACTCTGAGAGCGTCCGCGGCCACCAGCAGCTCCACGGCCTCTTCCGCGGCCAGCTCCAGGAATGGTAAGGAGGTTGCTGAGGTTAATCGGTTGGTTCATCTCTTGAGGAGGAGGGGATGGAGAATAACCACTGGATGACTTAGAAGCTTCTTCGGCAAGTAGAATTGGCTCGTCAGGGATCGGAGGGGTTCGTGAATGCCTTCCCTCTTTTTCTTGCTCGGGCTGTGGAGAGGGAGGATTAGGAACTACAGGATTATTAGCAGCTCGGATACGCCGATCAATAAATCCACCTTAAGACGCCTTGTAGCTGAGAAGGATTTGGGCTGCTCTTGCTCGGCCAGCCAGAGAAGTACCTTCCCCGTTGAAGCCCAGCACCCGGTTAATATCTGCTACATGGACCTGTGGGGTGATGATATTGTGGCCCTGGTTAACATTTGTTGCTGCAATGAAAAATGTAGAATGAATTATATGCAATGAAATTGCATAGGCAAAGTATGAAAGAAACTTTGCTAACAAGATAAAGGAAACTAACGTGGCTGCCTAAACCGATGAGGGGCATGAAAGCCTATCACTCTGCCATCCTCGTCCCTGGGCTCGAAATTCCCTGTAACAAGATCTGCAATTGACCATGGCTTGAGGGGTATTACAGTACTGCCTAAACCTCCCCATTGTTGGTAGGTATGCTTTAAAAAGAGGGGGTATCGAGAAAACCCTAGAAGTATGAAGAGCCCTAAATCGAAGAAGAATAGGGTAAAATGGGAAGCAGTGACTTACGAAGTGATGATCAAGGACCCTAAGACTGCAGAAAGGGAGAAACCTTGAGACGGTGAAAAGTGCTTCAGTGGCGGGAATGCTTGGGCCTTCTTTCTGTAGAGGGAATTTAGAAAGAGAATGGGGGTTCAAAATGGGACGAAAACCCAAATATACCCTAATAAGTGGGGTGGAGTACGGGAAACGTCACCCAGACGCCGTTTGTGCGTTCCGCATTTAATGCGAAGCAACATAGCACGTGCCGCATGTAAAAGTAGGAACTGGAAAAGCCTACCCAGCCCAAACGATGAGACATTTTGCCTGGATTAATGATGAAAGTTGCACCAGATAGGAGAAGTAAGGTGCAGAAGCAAAGAAAGAAGTTTTGCTCGGAGTTAAAAAGCTTTGCTCGATACATAGGCGAAGCGACCCATCCTTCTTCTGAGCAATTGTAGGGAGGTATTGCCGAACAAGCAAATAGATGGACCGAACATGTGGTACGTGGAACCACTGTATAGTGGTAATAAGGATAGTCGCCGAGCAATACGATGAACGGCGATATAGACCGATGGCATGAGAGGTCCTTGGTCCAAGCTATCCAAACATGGGCTTCATCCAATAGACACGAGTAGTAACTGGGCCAAGAGTTTGGTAAAAGGACAGTGACATGTGAAGTCATTGGTCTAATAAACCTGTTCAGCAACGAGAGGGCCCAACAGGAGCAGTATTCAGGGAAGTAGCCTCAGTTCTGCGGAACGTTTTGGAAGATTCCAGAATGGAGACATCTCGTAAGGAAATAGGATCTTGATAAAATAAGATCTGGAAAAAATACCCAACGGGAATGGGATGTTCGGCCAGCTATGGGAAATAGTCCAAAATGGTCTAAGGTAATGAATGATTAAAGGAACGAGAATCCAAGATATTCTGGGTTTCCTATACGAGATAGAAAACCTAGGGCAACATGGGTTCTTGGGCAGCAAGCATCTGTGAATCTATAAATATGAGGTAAACCTAGAGGTAAAGGTACGCATTAGCTAATACATTGCATTACGATTTTCCTACTGATAATTAGGGTTTCTTGCTAGTACGTGATACTAACTTAAGCATCGGAGGACCTTTGCCACGAGAGGCAAAGGTGTGCTCACCCCTTGTCTATTTTGCAGATTAGGGTTCCGGTGGCGTATTAGGGTTCCGGCTAGAAGACGCAAGTAGTCATTATCTTTTTGGGCTGCTCAAAGCCTCTTTTATTTTACTGCACTTACACAAACAAGGCCGGTGCTCCCCACGATGATGTACTCGGACGAATAAACCCCAAATCTTCCAATTCTTGTAACTAAACCTTTAATTCCCTCAATTCAGCGGGCGCAAAGCGATAAGGAAGTATGGAGATAGGAGCGGTTCCACAAAATAAGTCGACAGTGAATTCAATTTCTCTCTTGGGTGGTAAACCGGGTAACTCCTTCGGAAACACGTCCGGAAAATCACAAACAACAAGAGGTAGCTCCCTACGCGCAGACACATCCTCATCTAACGCCAAACTCGCTAATAAGGCATACATCGACTGACCCTCTCGAGACTCACAAAGATACGGTGCTATGGGTTCCCGAAGCTCCCCAAATAACTCAAAACAAGAACCCCCAAGCGGACAGCTACGGACCCGACGCTTGAAGCAATAAATAGTAGCATGGAACGTCGACAGTCAATCCATTCCCAAAATAAGGTCGAACCCTGACATATTCAACACGATAAAGTCAAAAGTAAAATGATGATCTCGTATAATGAGCTCACAATCCCGGCAAATATGATCTAACGGTGACCTACCCCGTATGGGTGTCTCAATGAACAACAGAGGATTTATACTCTCAATTTCTAATTTCAAGGCATAGGCAAATGATGTAGCAATAAATGAATGAGAAGCTCCAGAATCAAAGAGTACTCTAGCAAAGGAGTTAAACAAGAGAAATGTACCCCTCATAACCGAAGTCTCTAGGGCCTGAGAAGTAATAGGAAATGTTGGAGACAGAATAGCAGAAGTGATAGCAAATGCCCTCCGCTGAGTGGTCTGACTTTGAATGTGTCCACCCCGATGACCGAAGCCCTAAGTAGGTGTAGACGAACTAGCTCCTCTTCGGCCTGAGATCCCTAAACCGAAGTGGTCTGACGGAAATGAGATTGCTGCTGTCTCTGATTACCCCGAAATGATTGTTGATTAGAACCCTATCTACCCCTCGGTTGTTGTACCGAACCCGACTAACTACGAGCCTCGTCCCCACGTGGACAATTCCTAGCAAAATGGCCAGTTTTTCCACAAGTGAAGAAAGTCCCCAAAAGCTGCGGACACTGAGCACGAATGTGCCCCACTTGACCACATTCATGGCATACCATCGGAGATCTATTTGAAACTCCCCGAATTCCAAACGAAGATGAAGGTGGAGGCCTAAAATTTGACCGAACCTGCAAAGCCAATGATTGATCGCGTTGTCTTTTTCTCCCTTCACTACTAAAGCTCCTCGACGATGAACTCATACCCCCAACCGGTTGCCTCGGTTCCCAAACCTTCGGATTTTTAGGTGCCTCATTCAGTACCTCAATGCTTCTAGCACATTCAACGACATCGGTGAACCTCTCTTTTTGTTGTGCTATCACCAACCTCTTCACGGTCTCATGCAAACCCTTCTCAAACCTTCTACATTTTCTCTCCTCCGTAGCCAACAACTCTGGTGCGAAACGGGACAATGATTGAAACTTCAAAGTATACTCCAACACCATCATATCCCCTTATTCCAACTTTTCAAACTGTTCCCTCAATTGTTCACGACTTGTCTCTGGAAAGTATTGCTCCTCGAAGAGCACCTCCAACTCCGCCCAACTTAAGTTCATAACATCTGGCTCATTTGCTTGAGCCGCGGTCCTTGCCACTCTCCTAGCGTCATTCTTCGACTCCAAGACTGACTCCCACCATTCATTGGCCTCCCCGGTAAGTTGAATGGCCACTATATTCACCCGCAAGTCATCCTCCGTGATTTGAAGAGCCCTAAAGAGTTTTCGGATTTGGGCCAACCAATGGTCGCCCATAAGAGGGTCAGTGCTCGACCCATCGAATGTAGGTGGATTTCTACGGCTAAACTCCCTCATAGCTATCATCGCACGGCTATCGTTACTTTCCCTAGGAGCAGGATTCAAAAGATTTGCAGTTGCGAGTGCCGTAACGAAATCCCTAGCAAATCGGATTCTGAAAGCCCGATATTTCCTCTCCTTGACCGTGTCCGGCCCCTTCCAGCGGATTCCCACTCAGATTCTCCCCATGATGGCTAACCTCATCCTCAACTAGTGCCCCTCGACCACGACCACCCCGACCTTCGGTCTCACTTGCTCTAACACGCGTTCTCGGAGGCATCTTACTACAAATTATAAGAAAAGAGAGAGTTCATCAACCACAACATTATCTAATGAGGTCGAAACCTCCAGCTATCCCAACACGGGTTAAAGCGACTTTACACCACTCTACGGTATTGAAATGCCATGCCACGTAAGCCAAATGATATCAATGCACATAAGCACACATATGTTATGAAAATGACGTGACATTTTGAACCCATGAGACTTAAAGTCTCCCCACAGTCTCAAAGTATTCAAACCTAGACAATTTGATACCAATTTGTCTGGCCCTCGATTTTCAACATAAATAAATAATACATTTTAATAAAAGAACCTCACTTACCATACATATTACCCAAAAGGGTTTCCCACCTGTTTAATTTACAAACGAGTCCCCATTCTTAAAGAAATACAACCTTGGCACCACGGCCCAAATTAACTTAGATATAAATACAACATCTTCAGAATGTCACAAACTTTAATCAAAAGATAATTCAAAAGCAAATTAGTTACAAAGCCATCTTGGCCAAAAATAAGTCTATTACAAGATGAGTAAGTAACTAAAAGATGTTAGGTTCCCAAAATATCTCCATGTCCAAGCACACCATTGCATGCAACTGCCCGGCATTCGAACCTGAAAAGAAGGATTTTGTTGAGCTACACTAGCCCAGTAGGAAAATCTTTACCAATGTTATATGCAAACATGTTGATAAGAGCAAATGAAAGAGGATAAGGAAACACAGCTCAACAGATGGTAATCAATCACTTGTAAATGAACTTCTATCTAGATTACGTGCATAAATCATGTGACACAAACGACTCAGACAATCCCAACTCGACAAGCAAGCCCAAACTCTCACCATCGGTATTTCCACCCATTGCGTTACCGTACAACACCACAAGGATTACCGTATTACCACTCCTTGCGTCACAAAGATCTCTAACAACCCTGGGTTATCGTATTACCACCCTTTGCATTAGTAAACCCTTCTAAGTCTCTGTATTACCACCCCTTGGGTTACAGGACTCCCTAAACAAAGTTTCGGCCCAATCAACTATTTTCTCATACAATATGCAAGCTAAGACTCTCCCATGATCCCATTCATAGGTAGAACATCATACATTATGCCTATGTCATCACAAATGCACCATGAACAATCACAACTACAAAACAATCTATAGAATGCAATTTAATGGCTTTTAAACAAAGTAATTTCTTATTCAGTTCTTGCTAACGGAAAACCAATGGAATGAGGATAGCATTGAATGGTCAAAGGAAGTCAAATAGACAAGCTTGAGATAGGTTAGGAGGTACCCAAGAGGGTTTAAAAGTAATTGGGGGTCGAAACAATCGACAGAAGAGCAGTAGGAGCAAAACTGGAGTTAAGCTATTGGTATTGATACGCCCAAAATCCGTATCGATACAATAGAAGCTATCCAAAAAGATAAGCTTGTGTATCGATACACCACATAATCCGTATCGATACCACGGGGCTTCAGGTAGCGATTTTAGCAGATTTTCAAGACATGTCCAACAACCTGTAGACACCCCAATTTGGACTCTTTGAACTTCCCTAATTTGTGGCCCAGAGGCTCCCCGATGTTGAATTTGGATTGAAACAAGCCTTGGACCAGTCAGGACTTTGCTTTTGAAGACTTTGAAAGAGAAGACAAAATGTAAAAATCAGTCCCAAGCGCTCTGGATCAGTCCCAAGCGCTCCAAACCATTTTCAAAACCCAGGATTTGGCAAACTCTCGAGCGCTCGAGAGTAAACTCCAAAGCGCTCGAGACTGAACCCAAGCGCTCGAGACTTCTGTGCTGCCCAATGAATGGTGGAGCTTCCCCACTTCCCATGCAGGCCATCATTCTAGCCGTTCTGGCCGGTTAAAACCTCAGGCAACACTCCACCTCAGTCAGAGGTGAGTCAGGCCTGATGGATTTTCAAAGATTCCAAATTTCATTTTCTAAAATGAGACCATAGGCCATCTTGCCTATATAAGGCCTCACTTCAGCACAAACCAGGCACGAAATCTCTCTCTCTAGAAACTCTCTGACCAGTCAAAAGAAAACCATTTTTTTTTCTTTGGAAAAATTTGATTTTCAAAAGGAAAGCAACCAAAAACTCAAGACATCAAAACATGGAGGAGGTTCAAAGGATAACCAGTCTCTGATCTTCTGAAGTTCTCACTTCTCATTCATCTTTCAAAGTCTCTTTCTTTTTCAAAGAGCAAAGTCCCAACTAAAGGTATAAGTTTCAACTTTTGCCTTAAGCAAAACAGGGTTGTTTCTCCTTTTTGAGGGAGGTCCCTCAGCCCTCTCAGTCTTTAATACTGAGCATGGGTTGAGAGACCTTGGCGTAAAAGCAAGAGCAAAGGGGTGCAGATGTGTTTTCTATGCCCAGTCTACTGAAAACACTCCCAAGCGCTCGGGAGTGATCCCAGTTCTGCTTCCCTTCTTTTGAGTATTTGAATGGACATGCATGGGTAGGGTGTGTTTTAAAGCTTCTTTTTACTCTGTTTAAGGTGTGTTGGTACTAATGACCTGCTGTTTTCAGAGAAAAGTAATATAAATGATTTGCATTCAAGGCATGCAAAAGAGTTTTGGTCTGGATCTAAAAAGAAAAATACTTTTTCACACTTTGAAATGTAAGATCCAGTGTACCAGCATACTGCATTTAATGGATCAGTTGGTTGATATCAGTCATGGGGTGCGGAACACTCCCGAACGCTCGAGTTTACTCCCAAGCGCTCGAGAATGTTTGCATGCAAGCTTGATATATTTCTCTCCCAGTTTGACCCCCCACTGCCCTTGCATGGCCATGCATGTATCCTTTTTTGCATCTTAGAACTGTTAAACCATTTTTCATAAGGGCAGGGAGGCATGGTTTGGAAGAATGGGGTTTGTTCCCAGTCTACTAGACTCACCCCATTCTGTTAAGCCTTCGGTTTGGCCTGTGATATATTCAATGACATTCTAGTTTGCATTTTCAGCATCATATTCTGTTATATTCTGTTGGACTAACAAAAACTTGCAGGCTGGACAACAACACTCCCTAGCGCTCTAGAGTGAGATTAATGACATGGTCTTCCAGTTTCTAGCACTTTGCATTTCATGGCCATTTTTCATTTATTTACCATACATTTGCACATGCATACACTTCCCTACCTGATGTATCTGTAAATAAATGCTAGCTGTCTATTGGAATAAAATCTTTTGAAAAAAAAATCCCACAAGCGTTTAGTAGAGACCAATTTCAAATCGGGCGAGGGGGGTGCCGTAAAACCCTTCCCCCCTCGTAACGTGGCTCCCGAACCCTTAACAGAATCTCTGGTTTTCAATTCAAATCAATCATTTTCAAACAAAACGGTTTCCTCGGGTGGCAAACCATAAATCCGGGTGGCGACTCTGCAAAATCGTTCAAAAAGAAATCCAAGAACAGCGTGACGCTTCTTTTTCAGGCCGCCCCGAAACCACCCGGGGCTGTGGTAGCCCACAATGGCGACTCTGCTGGGGAAAGTGATTTAATTGATACTTGAGAAAAATTAGTACATTGACAAAATGGCCTGATTTCATTAAGCATTAATTAAATTAGTGAGCCAAGCTTGAAAAACATTTGGGATTTTCAAAGGACTTTATTTCACTTTTTATTTCTTGTATATATATCCTGTGTAGCCCCGCTGTTGTGTTTCGGCAATCCTACCCGGCTTGCCGGTGATAGGGAATCCCGGAATGCTCAGCAACCCTCGACCGTGATGAGTCATCCCTACCGTTTGTACCATTATTGGGTGTACGCTCAATAACGGGAGGTATACTTTGACTCTAGTCCGGGGAACCCTCTTCAAGCCAAAACCCGGCCTTCGTACATGTGTAGCAAACCATAGAACCTTCCAAACTAGGGCAGGAACCTGCAGGGTAAGACTATGTGTTATAATCTGTTTAAGTGCTACATTGCATCTTGCATCATCATCATGCTGTCAGCCACGATTCTCGAGACTCGCTCGCGCGGTCTTCGGAAGGTTGCCAAGACCCGATGAAGAGTCACGCACCCTAATGCGTGTTGATAAATCACATTAGTCCTCGAACCAGAACCTAAAGGAAACTAAAATTTTGCTAAGCCCTTGGCTGGTGTTTAACCGAGATTTAACCAAAGGAAAGGGATGATAGGGGAGCAGAATGTTGTGATGCCAACACCATCCAGGCTAAAAGCAAGTGTACCGCTTACGCCACCTCGGTTATCGCATCACATTGTTCACCTCGAGTCATTTCGAACCAATGGTCAAATTGTCGATGGAATATTAGCCAAGTACTTAGCTTATTTTAGCATCTTCTAGGAATCGACCGTTCCTAAAAGAGGATACGCCCCAAAAATCCGAGGATCAAGGCAACCTCCCCTAAGTCAATCGTTTTTGAAAAATCGGAGTTGATGACGGTGATGATGAGGCACTCATTTTCTAAAATCATGCATAAAATGCAAGCAAGAACCGTGTCTGAGCACAAGTTTTTGCTTTGCTGTCAGTTCTGAGCAATTGGGCCGAAGAAGAAGAACATCATACCCTCCTGGACCAGACCCTTGGGACAGAGATTGGAACGGCTACAACTGCAAGCAGACTCTGTCGGTGCATCAGATTTAGGGGTGGAAATGGATTTGTTGATCGGAGGCTTAAACCCAAACTTGAACCCCAGTCCAAACCCGAGCGGAGGTAACCTAAACCCGAACGCTGGTAATTCGAACCCCAACCCGAATCCGAACCCAAACGGAGGCGAGCCAAATCCGAATCCAAATCCCTTTCCCAATCCCCATTCAAATCCTAACCCGAACCCGGGAAATCTGAACGGAGAAATGGCTCAGATTAGAGAAGATATCCAACGCCTGGGCGAGCGCACTGACAACCAAATCGCCCAACTCATGATGATGATTACTAGGGTTGCACGACGCCTTCCACCGCAAAGCCCGAATCTGGGCCCTAATCCAATTCATATCCCAAACCCAATCCCAATTCCTATCCCTAATCCGAATCCCATTCCAAATCCGAACCCAATCCCCAATTTAAACTTCAACCCTAATCCTAATCCGAATCCAAACCCGGAGCAGCTGGTCCTTGATTTGGAAACTCCGCAAAACCCCGAGATGGCAGCAGTATTGGCAAAACTCACCCAACTAGAAAAGTCCATTGCGAGAAATGAGAAGATACCATCGACTGGCTTTGACATTAATAAGCTTTGCCTGTTTCCTAATGCAAAGCTCCCGGATAAGTTCAGGCCAATTGACTTCGCTAAATTTGACGGAACAGGAGATCCAAAAGCACACCTGACAGGATACATTGGAGCACTTTCCATGTGGGGAGTCGAGAAGGATGCTATGGCACAGATGTTCTCACAGACTTTGGTGGGACATGCTCTGCACTGGTTCACCTCACTGGATGAGAGAAAGAAGCGTTCTTGGGAGGATATATGCGCGGCTTTTGTGGCGCAATACGATTATAACATTCAGTTGGAGGTGACCACCCATGAGCTGGAATCAACAAAGATGGAAGCAAAGGAGGCCTTCGCCGATTTCGTGATGAGATGGAGGGCTAAGGCAGCGCAGATGAAAGATAGACCGAGTGACAGGGACCAAATCCGGATGATTGTCCGTAACCTTCAACCCACTCTTGCGAGACACATGGTTATGGCCCAAGCATGCTCAGACTTTAAAACATTCTTCGATACAGGCTTGGCCGTCGAAGAAGCAGTTCAATTGGGGATCCTCGACAAACCCGAGCCTGCTCCCAAGCCCAAGAAGGTTTACTCCGGAAACAGCAACAACCTGTTTGGCAACGCCAACTACACCAACCTTCCCAACACCTCCACAAACCCAACCCAAGCCGAGCCGGTGAACCAGATAGCCACCCAAACCAGTCAACCGCGGACCCAACCCTGCACTTTTGCCCAATTTTCAGCACCTCTTTCCGCTGTGCTCGAGAAATTGGTCGAAAGCGGCACCCTCAAACCACTTACCCCTACTCCCTTACCTCAAAAACTTCCTGCTTCCCATAACCCTAATGCGTACTGTGCCTATCACCAGAATGTGGGCCACCTAACCGACAAATGCTTCCATCTCCGCCATGCAATCCAAGACCTGATAGACAACAAAACCCTCCCTATGCCACCACAAAAACCAAACACTGTCTCAAACCCACTCCCAAAGCATTCCAATGCCCGCACCAACCTTATCTCCATAAGCCAACCCTTTGACCCTAGCCATTCCATCATTCCTGCTACCCAACCCAAGCCAACCGTCGAGATGCCAGTTGAGGATGCCGTCTGTGCATTGGAAACCGTGGAATGGGACTTTCAGAGAAGGTGGGAAGACCTAGTGCAAGACTTCTTGGCAGTAGAAGACAGGGCTCTTATCACTAGAATGTGGCCCCTGGCACTTAACCCCAGCCAAATCGAGGAATTGGAACATGGAGAATGGAGGCAGGACTGGGAAGAGATGATGGTCGATCCCTTGGATGGGTATTCCCTATTTGCACTGTTCACTGAACCTGAACCTGTCGAGAACGAAGAAGAATGGGAATGGGAGCCCGAGCCCAACGGGTGGCACTGGATGGACGATTCTGATCCTCTGGATCAAACATCTTTGGCATACCATTTTCAAGAAGAAGAAGTGGTGGAAGAAATGGATCTGATGAATCCCCGTATGTTATCAGGGCTCAACTCCAGGACCATTGTCAATCTCACTCGAGACTCCGATGCTCTGGAGTGCTCCATGGACTATCTTTTCCTCCCACAGGAGTACATCATCGAGGAGTTCTTTTCCAAACCCATAGTTCAAATCCCTGATGAGCCCATCATCTGTGTATTGGATCCGGAAGATCTGTGGGGGAAGTCTGAATTGGTGAACGTGTGGATGGATGGTGAAGAACTGACTGTCAATAAGGCCATGTTGGATGAGGGATCTCTGCAGATTAGCAACGATAACAGCAACAACAACAGCAACTTCTAGAATTCTTTGGAAGAGGACAGCATCTGGCACGCCTTGGAAATGGAGACTCTCAATGAAACATTGGGGAAGACGGCACTTGACAAAGGGAAGCGTAAGGCGGATGATTGCGACTTTGACTTCTCCGATTTCTGGGAAGGTACTTGGTGGGAACCCATTCCCAAAATAGTTAGCAACCTTACCAGGAGTGGAAGAGTCTACCAACCCACTAACCTCCAGCAGGGTAGCTCATCCCGAGCCCCTCCGCCGCAGCAGAATACCCCTGTCAATCCCACAAACCTGAACACCTCCGTCCCGCAAGCTCCACAAAACAACCCTCCAAGCTCCACTAAACCTAACCCACCTCCCCAGCCCAAACTGTCCATCGACCTCAACTCACTCCCTGAAGCTAATCTCGAAGCCACCGCTGATCCCATTATCCGACAACTCCAGGAAACCCCCGCTCGTATGTCTATATGGGGAGTGTTAGCTACCTCCCGCGAGCATCGCCGCTGCCTGGTCAACACCCTTTCCAGGTTCAAAGTTCCCTCTGACATCGCCCCAAAAGCTCTCATCGCCCTTATAACCTCAAACCTCACCCAGCACACTTTATCCTTCACTGAGAAAGATTTGCCGCCTGAAGGAGCTGACCATAACAAACCTCTTCACATCACCATGAAGTGCCTGGGAAAGTGGGTCCCAGCAATCCTTGTTGATAGTGGCTCCGCCATTAATGTATGTCCACTCCGCACTGCTTATTGCTTGGGCCTTAAGAACAAGGACTTCGCGCCGTCGGATTTGGGCGTCCGTGCTTATGATAATACGCGTCGTGATGTTTTGGGGACAGTCAACTTGGAATTGGCAACTGGCAAGTTCAAAACCACCGTCGAATTCTGTGTGCTGGAAATACCTGCATCTTTCAATCTCCTGTTGGGAAGGCCTTGTCTACATCGCCCGGATGTAATGGGTGTGCCCTCAACGTTGCATCAGAAACTCATCTTGGGATTGGAATCTGGAACCCTTATCATCCACGGAGACTCAGGCATTCGTCCGCACTCCGAGGACAATTCCCCGCTGCTTGAGATTATGCATGGAGAGGAAGATATTGCCATGGGAGGCTTTGCGGTTATGACCTCGAAAGTGTGCACCATTCGGGCCGAGGACGGTTTCTTTGTGAGCTCTGCAGCATTGGAAATTATGAAACGGATGAAGTATCTGCCGGGCATGGGCTTGGGACTTTATGCTCAAGGAGTCCCTGAGTTCCCTGATTTCCCTGGAAGTAACGAGCGTTTTGGTCTGGGATATGAGGCCAAGAAGGGTGATCCAGCAATGAAATGGCGCAATCGTGCCCGGGCCCGTGCAACGGAGATGAAATTGAAAGAGAATGAGCCACTGTACCAAGGGGAACCTGAGCCCTTTGTAGACCTTGAGACAAAGATGAAGTATCCTGGCTTCGAAATCTTTGCCAATGATACTTGGGAGAGTGACGAAGAGGTTGCAAAGGTTGAAGAGCTGTCTGAGGCACTCGACTGGTTGGAAGCTTTTGGTTTGGGCAGTCTCCAACTCCTGTTTGAGGGCGAAGATCCAGAGGGTATGATGCAAGATCCTGCCGTGCTAATGCTTGGAGATGAAGAAGAAATTGAAGACCCTTCCAAACTCATTGTGGAGGCTGTAGGCGTTTATGATAATTGCACTTTCATTCCACATGTAACTCGCACTCACAGCACTTGCACTGAGTCTGAGTCCGAGTCCGATACTGACTCGTTGTCTAGCACAGAGTCAGAGTTTGTGCCCATCGGCCCTCCACATCGTAGCTTTTACTTTGAATTCGAGTCAACTGCTGTATTCCCCCCGTCTGATGAACTGGTTAATGAAATGGATGACGTTTCGCTTACTTGCCGATTTTTGAAATAAATTGTTTGGATCCCGACGATGAAGGGATAGATCTCGATGGGGACATTCCCAAGGAGATCCGTTCCCTCATCGATCGCGAAAATGAAAGGCATGCTCAGCCTTTAAAAGAAGAAATAATCTCCATAAACTTGGGTGATGAGGATAACCCTCGATTGGTTCAGGTAGGTTTCTGGTTGTCTCCCATTGAGCTTTAAGAGCTCACTGATTTACTAAAAGAATTCAAAGAAGTTTTCACTTGGTCCCACGCAGACATGCCCGGAATCGACCCGGAGATAATCGAGCACAGAATCCCTCTCTACCCTGACACGAAACCCGTTAAGCAAAAATTAAGGAAAATGCGGCCTGATTGGGTATTAAAGATTAAAGAAGAGCTCACAAAACAAATCGACGCCGGTTTTCTAATCGTAACGGAGTACCCCACTTGGGTGGCCAACATCGTTCCTGTCCCCAAAAAGGATGGAAAAATCAGAGTGTGTGTCGATTTCAGAGATCTGAACAAAGCGAGCCCTAAGGACGATTTTCCATTGCCACGCATAGATGTACTCGTGGATAACACTGCAGGGCATGCTCTACTTTCCTTCATGGATGGCTTCTCGGGGCACAATCAGATTCTCCTAGCTCCGGAAGATAGGGAAAAGACCACATTCATCACCGAGTGGGGGACATATTGCTATCGGGTTATGCCATTTGGATTGAACAATGCCGGTCCTACGTATCAGAGGGGTGCTACCACACTGTTGCACGACATGATTCACAAGGAGGTCGAGGTTTACGTTGATGACATGATAGTGAAAGGAAAGAAAAGGGAAGACCATCTCCCGGCATTGAGAAAGTTCTTTGAGAGGATTCGGAAGTACAGGATGTGACTCAATCCGCAGAAGTGCACATTCGGAGTCACGGCTGGAAGGATGCTTGGATTCATGATCACAACCAGAGTAATCGAGGTGGATCCTTCTAAGATTAAAGCCATTCTTAAGATGAAGCCGCCTCAGTCCGAGAAGGAAGTCCGGTGTTTCTTGGGAAAGATTCAGTTTATCAGTCGGTTCATCGCCAAGTTGACTTTGACATGTGAGCCATTGTTTCGTCTGCTCAAGAAGGACGTGAAGTTTGAATGGAACGACAAATGCCAAAGGGCTTTCGAAGCAGTGAGAGCTTACCTACAGAATCCGCCGATCTTGATGCCACCCATTCCGGGAAAACCTTTGATCCTGTACTTGTCCGTCACACCCTCGTTAATGGGGTGCATGCTCGCACAAGAAGGAAATGATGGGGTTGAAAGAGCGATCTACTACCTGAGTAAGAAGATGGTGGGGAGCGAAGAGCGATACACTTCATTGGAGAAGACATGTTGGGCGCTTGTTTGGGCCACAAAGAAATTGAGACACTACATGCTATCTTATTCGGTGATACTGATTTCTCGTATGGACCCCCTCAAATACCTATTCGAGAAGCCAGCACTTACCGGTAAGCTAGCACGTTGGTTGCTCTTATTGGCCGAGTTCGAAATCAAGTACGTCACCCGTAAGTCAGTGAAAGGGAGGGCAGTAGCAGAGTTTTTGGCGGATCGCCCGATCGAGGGGCCAGAACACACGGAGTTTCAATTTCCCGATGAAGATGTAATGGCTGCAGTCGATGAGACATGGACGTTGTACTTCGACGGAGCTGCTAACCAAAAGGGCTTCGGGATTGGAATACTACTGGTCTCGCCCGAGGGGTCGCATATTCCCCTGGCTTTCAAGTTGAACTTCGAGGTCACGAATAATGAGGCAGAGTACGAAGCGTGTATTGTGGGAATGGAAGCTGCATTGGAAATTGGAGTCAAGGTGCTGGAAGTCGTGGGGGATTCCAACTTGGTTGTGTCACAAGCAAACGGGGAATGGAGGGTCAAAGATGAGAAGATGAAGCCATATCATCAGCAGCTTGACGAGCTTATCCCGAATTTTAAAAAGGTGACCTTTACACATGTACCTAGGATGAAGAATTGCTTCGCAGACGCACTCGCCACCTTGGCATCTATGTTGGAACTTCCGATCGGGGTAAAGCTAAGGCCTGTCATGATTGAGCAAAGAGGCAAGCACGTGTACGACTACATCATGAACATCGACGAGCCTGATGATGGACTCCCTTGGTTTCACGATATTTGGCATTTCGTCGAGAAAGGAGAGTTACCTGCAGATTCAACTAAGAAAGATCGGATCCTTTTGCAACGATTGGCATCTCAATACATTATCTGCAGTGGACAATTGTACCGGCAATCTCCGTGCGGAGTCCACAAGTTGTGTATTCACGGTGACGACACAAGAGCGGTGATGGAGGAAGTTCATGAAGGTGTTTGTGGGCCTCACATGAATGGAATGATGCTAGCAAAGAAAGTTTTGAGACTAGGCTACTATTGGTCAACCATGGAGACAGATTGCATCGAGTATGTGCGCCGATGTCATAAGTGCCAAACTCATGCTAATCTTATCCACGTCCCGCCTTCGGAGTTACACTCAATGGCAACACCATGGCCATTCTCCGCCTAGGGCATTGACGTCATCGGAAGGATCACACCCGCAGCCTCCAACGGGCACAAGTTCATTTTGGTAGCGGTCGATTATTTCACTAAGTAGGTTGAGGCAGCCTCGTACAAGACTTTGATGGTAGTTCAAGTAGCTCACTTTATCAGGCAAAACATCATTTATCGATATGGGGTTCCTCAGGCCTTCGTATCTGACAATGGTGTTCACTTCAAGGGAAAGGTTTTGGAACTTTTCGACGAATTTAAAATTCAAGTGCATCACTCGACCACTTATCGACCGCAAACAAATGGGGCAGTCAAAGCAGCCAATAAGACTATCAAGTCGATCCTCGAAAGGATTGTCGAATCAGCTAGGGATTGGCATGAACAGTTACCGCTAGCTTTATGGGGATACCGGACGTGTATCCGCACACCGACGGGGGCAACACCCTATTCTTTGGTGTACGGTATGGAAGCCGTTCTCCCCATCGAGCTAGAAGTTCCATAACTCAGAATCATGGCGGAACAAGGAATAGATGAGGCCGATTGGATCAGTGGAAGGTTCGAAGAGCTCATGTTGTTTGACGAAAGGAGACTGCGGGCATTGTACCACATCCAAGGTTATCAGCGGATAATCGCCCGAGCATTCAACAAGAAGGTCAAGTCGAGGGACCTGCGAGAGGGGGACATGGTAGTCAAGGAAATCCGTGCACCGATCTTTGATCTACGAGGGAAGTTCCGACCAAAGTGGGCAGGGCCGTACATCATCAAGGCCATCCTTTCCGGAGGAGCAGCGTCAATCATCGATCTTGACGGCAACGAATTCTCAAACCTTGTCAATTTGGACCAACTCAAATGGTATTACCCCTGAGAGAGCTCGCTGGGCCGAAAACCGCAAGGGCAGGCGGTCCCAGGCAAAAATTAGAGCAAGCCTGCTAGGTCGAAAACCCGCAAGGGCGGCCTAGGCAAAAGTTAAGGCAAAAAGTCGAAGAGAGCTCGCTAGGCCGAAAACCCGAAAGGGCGGTACTAGGCAAAATTTAGAGCACAAAAAGGAGAGTGTTAATACCCGAGTGAACCCTAGCCCGAACTACGTATGGGCCTGATTCCCTTTCTTAAGGGATACGTAGGCAATCTCACTCTGAGGTTCGGTCCTAATCTCAAAAATCATATCCAAATTGACAAATCAAGGTACTTTCTTCCAAGGCGCGTGCGATTAATGAACCGAAAGGGGGAAACCCTTAATCAGTCGATTTTATTCAAATGATTTCTTTATTACAGCCTGAGCATGAAAAAGGAAAACACACAACTAAAATACTTTTTATTCCAAAAAACGGCAAAGTAAGCTTTTAACCCCTCCTTGCTTCCACATCTCTCCTCAGCCACTTTCGGTACCTGCCGGTCAGAGCAATGGAGTAAAGAGCATCACTTGGCTCAGTCCTACGAGCCTCCCATGTTCGAACATAGCTCCTAAGGCCTGGAATGGTGAAGGGAGGGAGACGAAGCACTTCAGATCCTTGCGGTGGCACCTCTTGGTTGAGTCCAAGTTGGCGCAGAATACGAAATGGTGAATAGAAAGCGAAGCCCGACAAGCCTGCCACGAACACCTGCGACGATCCCATGTTACTCACGGTCATCACAGGAAGCCTCAGCCAATGACATCGCCAAGCAACGTCATCGTCATCCAGGGAAGCAAAAAAGTTAGCCCAATCATCCTCATCCCTGTACATCACTTCGAAAGGACGGTTCCATCCGCTAGCCCGGTACCACCAGTCATTGGCCGGAGGAGTCAGCACGTTTAGCTTGTCACATAGCCACATCTATCCAAAGAGAGAGAAAACAAGTAAAAAGCCAGGTAAAGCCTAAGCCGAGGGTCGAGGTAAAATGAATGTGAGAAATAGAAAAAGGAGAGCTGAGTGAGGTCCTTAACCTGCAGCAGCAGCGGACTGCCACCAAAAACCCTCGTGCATCCAGTACGAATAGCATCCAACCCCATCAAGGTTTCGGCAAGGACCAAGGGAGCGACGTCCTTGAGAGCCTCAATCTGAGCAGCAACTCCTACCAGCAAAGGGCTAGGTTGACCGACAGAGGGAACCAGCAGGAAGGCCGCCAAGAGGCAGATGCAACAAGCCATCATTCGACGACCTTGATACTCGAAATCCGTTAAGTCTCCTGGTGGGCTGAATCTCTCGTACAACTGCACGATATTGATGGCATTGCCCCGGGTCAAGAACTCAGCAACGTTCCCACTGACCCCCAGCTTGGTTTTTAGCATATTCTTCATGCTCTCCCTAAGCATTGGAACAATTGGCTAGGCAGAGTCATGGCTCCCCAGGTAGGCATGGAATTCCTCGACGGTGGGACATAACTCTTGGGAACCAAAGCGAAAAACATGCACTTCGGGATCCCAAAAGCGTGCAGCCGCGTGCAGCAAGACAGGGCAGATTGTGATCTCTCGGAGATACTTCAAGGCATGAAGGCGATGCCCTCGGAAATTCAGCCAATCAATGCCTTCAAGGCTGTCCAACCAAGGCCGAAGTAAAGCTTGATTCAACAAAGCCATGAGAAATGAAGTTTTAGAAGGAAAATGATGGTTTGAAGTGTGAATAGGTTTGCCAAGGCTGGGCTCAGTACTTATAGAAGGCTGGAGGGGGGCAATCCTTCACTCAACAGCCTTGGGACTCAACAAACTTGTCTTTTTCAAGACCACTTGCTTGCATTTTCAAGATTTCAAACTTTGGAAACTTGAGAAAACATGGGAAATACACTAGTCTTGCTTTGGGAAGCCACTGACCCCTGGAAATCAGCTTAAGGAGAGTTACAAGGCGTTTGGAAAGGGTGCATGCAGAAAAAAACAACATGGTAGAGCTAGTGGATGACTTTGGAAAGGAACACAAGTCTGCAAGTCACAGCAGTCCTGAGCGCTCGGGAGTGAATTCCCAAGCACTCGACAACACTCTCGAGCACTCGAGAGTTCTGTAATTTTTAGCAGGTTCTGGTTTCCAGGTTTTGGCCTCAACACAGCATTGTAGTCTCAAGGCCTCAGTTTCAGCAAGCTTTAACCTGTTTATGGGTGAATACAGTGGGTTCAGTTGTCTGTTTGTCTGAATATTCGTTGAGAAATCTCAAAATCTCAACGATTTCCTTCCCGTCGACGTGTTAAAATTCGTATCAAGAGTGTTTGATCAAGTTAAGAGGTCTACGCAAGTCTTAACGTCTGTCAGTAACTGCGTGAAGCGGTCAGACGCGCACCAAAGCTTGCAGAATCAATTTTTGCCTTCAAACGCCCCAATTTCATTGTTCATGGTCGCATTAAAGGCATACACCTTGTTCAAATACTCTTGTGTCCCATTCTTGTGTCCAATCTCGGTCAAGTTTACTCGTTACTTGCCTTAATTAAGGACGTTCTTATCAAAAGTTCCATGAGTCGAGTCAATTGTGTCAAGTTTTATTCCGTTTTAAGGGTATCGATTGAAATTCGCGTGCTCTTTGCCCTTTTTCAAAGCTAGACGAACATATTTCATAAAATACAATTCTTGAAGGGAGTGCAAATGAATGCAAATGGAAAGAAGTGCAAATTTTCATAAATAAATATGGTATGTACAATGGGTAAGGAAGGAGATACATGTACTGGGGCAAACACGTGCCCAATCCTATCTACCGGGGTACGCAGGCCCAAACAAAACCAAGGCACGCAGGCCCAGAGGCTACAACTATGTTGGCACACAGGCCCATGCGAAAGAAAGACTAACAAAGCAAAAACCTAAAGCTCAGCCCAGACGGATCCTCTTCTGCTGGTGTCCCTCGGACTCAGAGCTCTCAACGTTGTCCCCGTCATCGTCGTCGTCATCGGAAGGGCCTGAGGCCGTACTCGAGTCCGTAGACCCTAAAGCTCGTGACTCGAGTGATTCCTCTATATCCTCCTCTGACTCCTCACGAGTGAGTCTGCGCCGAGACACTACCCTAGGGACCACCTCGAACTGCCCAACCCCTGCTCTCTGCCTACCCCGGCCTCTCGCGCTGGTGGAAGCTGGAAGGCTCATGGTGTACTGCGGCTGTGTCCTGGCCGAGCGTCGTGGCTGCACCTGCATGTCATGAACATTCATTCATTTCATACATGTTTTAAATCCAATAAAATGTATATGCATGCATTTGCATTTTCATACCTGAGAAGCAACAGGTGGAGCAGGCTCAGGAACAGGTCTGGTCTGGAGGGTCCTCCCCTTGGCGCAGTTTTTCAACAGCTGCCGCATCCCCACCATCAGCATAATGGCCTGTTCAGCCCATTCTCGCGGCACCTGCACGATGGTTCAAAAGTCAAAGCAATGTATGCATGAACAAGAAACATTTGAAGCATGGAAAGAAACAAAGTTGTGTTATACCTGTGCGGGAAGCTGCATCCGCGGCTGCGGAAGGCGTGGAATATCCAGCATCGCCCGAGCACCAGAAGGGTCCCTCACCCCTATCACCCAGTCTAACGTCGGCAACCCGACTGGAGTAGACGCCTCAGCTGCCTCAGGAACCTGTGAGCTGCTCTCACCTCGGCCCAAGGAGCTAGTACCCCTCCCGCCAGCAGGAGGCCTAGCACCTCGCCCCCTACCGCGTGAAGAGCGACTCCCGCGACCCCGTGCTCCTGTCTCACCTCCAGCCTCATCTCCAACCTCATCACCAGCCTCACCCCTGGCCCTCCTAGCCTCAGCCTCTGCTATGCGCCGCTTCAGCTCCCTCTCCACGCCCAAGCTGGTGGCCAAGTATCTATCTCTGTATGTCGCATAGTCCAGCGTGCGCCGCAGGTATCTCTCCAAATCAGTATTAGGCACTGTGAACTGCTCCAACTCGGCCTGACGAGGAGGGAGCGGCCCCGGCACGATGAACTCTAGAGAACCGAGCGACTGCCGTGTCACCCGATCCCCCAGGTACCACTGCCAACCCAAGGGACACTCCAGTAGGACTCGGCTCCTAGTCACCTCCCGGCTCCTCGGAAGGAAGTTAGCCTCCAGCCTCGCCCATCGATCCCAATGAACCTGCATCCGGTCGATTGTACATTAATGATCAAATTTCATAAAGGAAAGCACAGGCATGAAAAGAAAGAAAGGTGAATGTTTGTTCCGTAACCCCAGTGATATTGTCCAGCCAGCGCCGGAAAGTCATCACTTGCCCCCGTCGCTCCTTCGCCCTCCGGTACTCTTTACCCCATGCAAGTGCACGTGGGAGCAGGTGAGGATTAGTGCAAGTATTCTCGGGTGGGAACATGCCCCAGACCTCGTAAGCCCCCAAAGCTGCATATTTTGGAAATCGATTCAAGTCAGATACATGTTCAATTCAATTCAATTCAATCAAACAAAACAAATCAAAGCAATGGTTCGAGTCATACCTTGATCACTCGCCAGTATCCGCCTATGGTGTCTCCCACTCTGCGTGAGGCGGCTCCCAAAAAGCAATAGAGCATGCACAGAGTAGCACCGCCCCAGTCAAAACGTCCAGCCTGCCTCAGATCAACCAGGCCCACTAAGTAGCTCAAGTGAACCCGGGATTGCCTGAGCGGGAATAGAGAAGCCCCAAACAGGTATAGCAAGTAGGCCCTGGCCATCTGCGCGCCAAGATCGTCTCGCGGCTCGTGATCCCAAGACGTCGAAATCGCCCGTACTCTGCTACCCTCCGCTGTGACGCGGACCCGCCCAGGAACCACCTTAGAGCCGTGTCGTCCAAGTCTATGCTCGGGTCGAAAAGAATCGGCTCACCTCCAACTCGAAGCCCTGTAATCGCTGCGAAATCTAGGGGAGTCACTGTCATCTCCCCGAAGCGAAGGTGGAAAGTGTTGGTGGTGTCCCACCACCGCTCTGCCAGTGCTGTCATCACTGCACGGTCTACCCTCACCGCCGTCAGCAGCTGGATGAATGGCCCAAAACCAGCCTCTTCTACCAGCTCCTGCACTCTCCGGGGTAGCTCCTTGAAGTACTTCAATGAGTGGCCTGAGCCTCTGTGGCCGTAGATATCTCTGGTACGCTGTTTCAACAAAGCAAAGAAATAGCGTCAGTAAGCAACACAATAGTTCAAGGAAGAAAGCGCAATGCAGGAAAGAAAAGCATTAAAATCATACCGTGGTCCAGCCAGAAGAGATGTATGAGACCCGATCCCGAAGAAGCAAATCCTCAGGATAGTCATCCCGAGCTGGAATGTAGCCGGTCATCCCCGTTGGCTCAAAGAGGTGAAGCCGTGGAGCGTAAGTCTCCGACTCAAACCCAGGTCATGCACAGGCCAGGTAGGCCTTCGCCTCGTCGGCCGCGGTAACCCGCTCCTCAACCACCACCTCCTCCTCCGTCCCCAAATCAACCATCTCTGGCGACCCCCTACCTGCCGCCGTCACCCCCGCACCGCTGAGCAGCGCTCCTAGCAATAGCGCCGAGGCCTGATCCTCTGTCGTCCTCACTTCCCTCAGCACCTCCCTCACCCCAGCATCAAGACCAAGTGCATCTAGAATATCCTGCAGCCTCGCCGTGTCCAAGAAGTCCCCCTCCGTGAATGGGACCGGATGTGAAGCACCGATCCCGCTGTCCCCGACCCTCGGCTCAGCAGCCGTCGCCCTCAGCACTGGCGTCGCAATGACGCGCCCGGCTATCACCACCTCATCCCCGGCCCGCTCCGCGGCCGCAAGTAAATCCTCCACCGTGAGAGTATGGGGAGTGCCTGTGGCACTTTCCCCGCTACTTGTACCATCTCCTCCGCCGCCCAACACATCTCTACTGCTCGCGGCCAGGCCGCCGTCTCCTCGCGCAACCCCGCTATCGCTAATATCTCCTACCGCCGCCAAACCCCCGCTGGTACTCTCCACTGCCCCTGTTGTAACGACCCTGATTTTTGGTCAATAAAAATTTTGCTAAAAATTTGAATTTTATTTTAATACTTGGATTTCAATTTTAACATCCAAAAATCGGTCGTTATTGACTTATAAAAATTTTATTGTTATATTTGAAAATTCTTTATTTGTTTTATAAATCCTTTTTAGCGATTAATAATCCATCGTAATTAGGTTTCATGACTTAGGAGATTGGTATTTATCGCCCGGGCATTAAGGTCATTTTCTAAAGACGAGTATGCCTATTACGACCTTGGTATAATTACTTGGCAATTGTAGTAAAATCCTAGAATTACATGGCAACCGATTAGTTAGCAACCCTAACTACCGTTTGGCTTAGTTATATTTCCCTAACCTAGAGTGTTGCATCGATGCCGAAGTGGTTAGTAGAAAATTTTGGTCTTTGCCTTGACCGTTGACTTGACTGCCTTGCTTTGGCTTGGTTAGGCCTGCCTCGCCTAGGCATCGGCTCGCTGTCGCATCGGCTCGCTGTCGCGTCTGCCTTGCCTTGGCGTCGGCTCGCTGTCGGGCCTGCCTTGCCTTGGCGTCAGCTCCCTGTCGGGTCTGCCTTGCCTTGGCGTCGGCTCATTGTGGGCTCGCTTGCCTTGGCGTCGGTGGCCGTTGTCGGGCTTTGCCTTTGGCATCGGCTCATTGTGAACTGCCTTGCCTTGGCATCGGCTCACTGTCAGGCCTGCCTTGCCTTGGCATCGGCTCTTGTCGCGCCTACCTTGCCTTGGCGTCGGTCATTGTCGAGCACCGCTTTGCCTTATGGCGTCGGTCATCGTGCTGCCTTGCCTTGGCGTCGGGTCGCTGTCAGGTTGCTCTGCCTTGGCTACCATTAAGTTCTGCCTTGGCGTCGGGTCGCGCCTTGCTTTTGCCGTGGCGTTGCTAGGCTGCCTTGCTCTGGCCTTGCCTTGGCTACGCCTTGGCCTCCGCTTTGGTAGCGGGCTGCCTTGGCCACGCTCACGCCTTGCCTTGGCCACCGCTTTGCTAGCCGGATACCTTTGCCACCGCTTGGCCACCGCCTTGCTAGCGGGTTGCCTTGGCCATCGCTTTGGTAGTGGGCTGCCTTGGCCACCGCTTGGCTAGCAGGCTGCCTTGGCCATGCTCACGCCTTGCCTTGGCCACCGCTTTGGTAGCCGGATGCCTTGGCCACCGCTTGGCCACCACCTTGCTAGCGGGCTGCCTTGGCCACCGCTTTGGTAGCGGGCTGCCTTGGCCACCGCTTTGCTAGCAGGCTGCCTTGGCCACGCTCACGCCTTGCCTTGGCTACGCCTTGGCCACCGCTTTGGTAGCCGGCGGCCTTGGCCACCGCTTTGGTAGCAGGCTGCCTTGGCCACCGCCTTGCTAGCGGGATGCCTTGGCCACCGCTTTGGTAGCAGGCTGCCTTGGCCACCGCTTTGCTAGCGGGCTGCCTTGGCCACCGCTTTGCTAGCGGGCTACCTTGGCCACGCTCACGCCTTGCCTTGGCGTTTGGCACCGTCGGGCTTTAATATTCCGTTAGTCCCCACTAAATAAAACCAAAATACCACTTGAGCAATGAAAGCCTAGATTAAGTATCGTTAGTCTTTAACCAATTAGTTAGAATAGCCGAATGCCCATTTAGCCTAATCACTTCTCCCTAATCCTAGATGGACCATTTTACCCTTTTTGTCTTTATCCATTGGACGATAAAGGCTAGGGTAATATTTATCCGTTGGACGATAGATGCTAGGGTAATCTTTATCCATTGGACGATAAGTTCTAGGGAAATCCTTATCCATTGGTTATTACATGCTAGGAAGGCTTTGACCATTGGACAATAGTTGTTAGGAAAAAGACCAAGTTTGACGAGTAGTTGGAATAGTCTAGTCAAAAGCAAACATTGTACTTCATGATGACTTTCCTTGGACCATTGGTTATTACATGCTAGGGAAATCTTCACCCCTTGGACAATAGATGTTAGACTTGCCAAATAGGATGACAAGTCAAGTCATGTGTCCTTTCTTCAATATTCTCCTACAAAGAGAATAAACCTAACCATGTGTGCATTTAAGTAGCCTTGTCCTTATCCTCCTTGATCTTTCCACTAATGTACACACACACACACACATATATATATATATATATACACATATATGTACTTTGACCAAGAGAGAGAATCGGCTAGAGAGAGAAGAGGGAGGCCGAATGTGAGGAGAGAGAGTGAGGTGTGTGTGTATGTATCTTTGGCCACTTGTCCAAGCCACCTAATAGACTTAAGCCTATTTGCTACATGCCAACCCATTTCTAGTCAAAACCTAGCCAATGATTCTAGTCTTTCTTCCAAGCCAACCCATTCTAGGACAAGACTAGTCCATGATCTTCCATGATGACCTAGTTCCAACTTATAGTTGATGTGACAATTGGATGACAAGGCATGGCATGATTGAAAGGCTTGATTTGACAAGTCCATGGAACAAATCCATGGGAAAGGAGAGAGAGGCCGGTTGGAAGAGAGGGAGAGTGAGGTGCATGTGTGTTGTACTTGGACATGTGCATTGTACTTTTACACTATTGACCAAGTTGCACTTGTTGTTGTACTTTGGCTTGACAAGACAAGACCATGGAGCAAATCCATGAGGGAGATAGAGAGAGAGAAAGAAAGGCCGGTTGGAAGAGAGGAAGAGTGAGGTGTATGTGTGTTGTACTTTGACATGTGGGAGTACTTGAACACTATTTGACCTAGTGGCATTTGGTTAGAATACTATTGCTTGACAAGACAAGTCATGGAGCAAATCCATGGGGGAGAGAGAGAGAGATAGTGGCCGGCCTAGTGGAGTGAGGGACAGAGCTTCATTTGCCTATAAATAGCACCCCATACTTTCATTCAACTCACACCTTCAAGCATAGCTCTCACTTCTCTCTAAAATCTCTAAGAAACCAGTTTCTGGACAGCCTACTGTCCATCCACCAATCCTCAGTTTTCTCCTACTTAAACTAGTTTCTAGGATAAACTTCCTTCCAGAAACTTGTAGAGCACTTCGAAATCTTCAACTTAGACCCAAAAACCACCCTAATCCGTTAAGAAATGACCAAGATATTGCCATCCGAAGTTCAGTAAAATTCTCGGATTTCCAATTCCAGACAGCTTATTGTCGATCTCTTTATCACCATTTTTCTCCAAGCGAAAGTCGTTTCTAGGAACAACGTCCTCCACGAAAGTTGTATAAAACTTCGAGATCTTCGATTTAGACTCAAGAGCGATCATATTCGGCCAAATATTGACCGAGTTACTGCCATCCAAAGTTTGGTCCAGATTGTGAGCATTCGACGCCCGTAGCACTTTCCAACTAGCGTATTCGGCCCCGACTAGTTTCGGATCAAGGTAGAATCTTCTTATACCTCTAACTCTACGTAGATTTTCCCATCTACTTTTCCTAGTATAACTCTAGTTATGTTGCTTATGTTCTTGAAATGAAAGCATGATCTTGTAGGTTATTCTTAACCGTTAACTCTGAGATATATTGTATGATGTTCGTATGGTTTGAGATAGATTCTCCTTTACTTGTTAATCCTAAGTATGACTAGAAGTTCGTATATTATGTTTAAATGCATGTTAAGCTAAGATACTAAGGATTTGTTAGTAAACTTGTTCTACTAAAACTTCAAGGGAAGTATGGACATGTTGAACAAACGATTTCTACGTCAATAAACATATGTTGTTGTGAATTTTCCACAAAGGAAGAAAGAACGGATTTTGGTAATATATTATTGTCTTGAGGATGATTATGAGCATGTATGTATATTTGCTTGCATTACTTGTTGTTGATAAAGCATAAGTGGCTTTCCACTCCAAGGGCGTACGTACATGTGGCGTTATGCTTTAAGTAATAATTTGAGTAGGATTACGTAATATAGAATTGGATGATCTTGCTAGTTTGGTTTCAAGATTACTTTAAAGTGATTTCTCCCGCCGCGGAGTCTATGCATGATTACGAGACACGAAAATCGAGAAAATAGAAACATGTCACCTAGGGTGTGAATAAAGGAAATAATTGGACTTGGTAAAAAGGATTTTTGAAACTACATAATGGCCGGACTTGGTAGCCTTATGTGAGTTGTGAAAACCCGCAAGGTGGCCGGACTTGGTAGCCCTTTGTGTGGACTTGCGAAAACCACAATGAGGCCGGACTTGGTAGCCCATTGTGTAGATTGCTAACGGAGCCGGACGTGGTAGCTTCATTGGTAATTGGGCTTGGTTATCTGCGAAGAGGAGCCAATGCAAGATTTGTTAACGTGGCTGGACTTGGTAGCCCGTTGGTAACAAAGAATGAGAAATGCTTTTCAAAATGTTGATTTGGAAATGGTGACACGGTTTACGATGAGTCGCGTAGGAGAAATAAAGAAAGGCATGACACCAACGTAGGCGAGATAATGAATGCGGATGTGTCATTGTTAATTATGTTGTTGAATGAGCATGTGTAATTGCATATGAACTTTCGTATTATAAGTTATGGGTTAGCGGGTTGGATTATTCTATTGAGCTTCTGTAGCTCACGGTGTTACCTTTGCGGTGACCCTAACATATTATACTGGGGGCGACGCTGGTACAATGTGTCAGATTTTATAGATGAGCAGCATGAACAGTACACCTTGGAGGCCTTCGGAGCCGAGGAGCTTGCAAGGATGGAGGAAGAGGTATAGCAGTAGTTAACCTTAGATTATCCCCTCTTTTGTTGAATAAAAGTACTCTTGTGAGAATTATGTTGTAATAATGAGCTAGACTCTCCTTAATTTATTCAATAAAAATGTTTATTTAACGTACCCAAAATTCGGGGCGTTACAACTTGGTATCGAGCTTTAGGTTCAAAACCTCGGCCATGGGTAGAATGGGTAGCCTTTAAGATTAGTTTTAAGATAAGCTTGACCGTTGCACAAACGTGACTTGAGTTTAAGTTTACCGTCCCAAATTGGGTGGAATTCTGACAAAACAATCTTCGAATTGAAGCAAGGTGTGGAAATTGGTAGTACCACCGAGCTGGGAATTCCCAAACAATTGGATGATGACTTAAATCAAGAATCGAATGTGGAACATAGAAATTTCAATGTTTCCTTAGCATTAGCAAACTATGTCTTAAATGTTACTAATTGAGGTTTAAAACTTTTCCTTATAGATGGATCACCTAACCAACCTGATAGTTGGAGCTCACCAACTCGAGGTCACCCTAGAAACTATGACCATCCAACTGATGGAGAAGCCTGACTACATTGTCATGATACTCGCAGAAATTCGTGATTTCAAAAAAGTACAGCATCATACCCCTACCCCTATGGAAGATGACCCTTGGTTTCCTGTAATGTTCCCAATCCTGTGTGCCTTCCGTGGATTCTTCGGAGCCTTACCCCCGATGGAAAACTTTACGTATGGTGAAGAAGAAACCGGAGACGAGAAGGTTGCTCATGTGGTGACTAAGGAAGGAGAAGCTAGTGAGAGTAAGGATGAGCCCGAAGAGGAGGAGGTCCTAGCAAACCTGTGAAGCCAACGATGCTACTTAGGCTCCTAAAATAAACCTAGCAATCACTGTAATCCTTTAGGATGTAGGATTGTTAAACTAGGATCACTGTTCCTACATGTTAAGCTTTTGATGTAAGATAGGAAGTAGTAGGACTCTGGATGTAAAGGTAGTAGGAAGCTTAAGGCTAATATAAGCCGCCTATGATGTACTTGTTTCGTTAAGTAATGAAAGAATGTATTTCTTTCCTACGTGAAATCACTGTTTATGTGCATGCTTGTAATTACCCCTCTCACCGTTAAGTCTTTTCTTTTGTTTTGTAGTAGAACTCTATGCTTATGTTTGTAATCCTTTGTTTATCTATGAAAAACTTATTCCCTTTAAAAAAAAATACTGTTGCGTATTGTTCAATATTTTGCTTTAATAAGATGAAACCCTTATTACAAAGGACAATTATTTTAGTTGACGCAAGTTGCTAAATGATAGTAATCTTTTTGCTTATCTATAAAATTTTCCTTGTTACGGGTACTGTAGCACACTATCATTAGACAATTTTTTATTATTTTGGTTCGATGAGAAGCTATTTGTGGATAAATATTTTCCCACGCCTCCTAAGAAACGAGAGCAGAACCTAGCACCTAGAGCCGGGCCTACCCCATTCGGCGCGGCCAAAACCGCACCCTCCATCCTCCAATTATCAAAATTTCAAACTCCCAATTATCAAATTTCAACCTCCAAATTCAAATTTCAAAATTTAAATCATTTCCCTCCTCCACTCACCCCTCACCCGGCCCTATATATACCCCACCACCACTTCCCATTTCTTCATCCCCTCTCTTCACCTTTTCTCTTCATCTCTCTCACCATATCCACTCCCAAATCACCATTCTATCATACCGAGCCATGGCCACCCGACGACGAGGATTTCCGGAAGGTGCCGCGTTTCGAGAAATCGAGCGAACTGAGCTCACCCTAACGACCCAAGCGCTACGGTTGCAACCCTTCATCTTCATCCTATTCTGTGTCGTGCTGACAATGGGCATGCCACGGTGGTTTGGTAGGAACAACAGTCTCTGCACCTTCTGGTACTGCGTTCTCGCTGTGACTGTCGCACTCGAGGTGTTCGTAAGAGAATACGAATGTCGTTTGATCCAAGCTTTCAATGATGGATGGTAGAGCGAGGCACGTCAGTGGCACTATAGCCATTATTATCTGCTTTTACTTTCATTTTCTTGTATCTGGTGATGCCGTTAGGTGTGTAATATAATGATCTTTTCTAAATCAAAATCTAGCTGTCTTGTTCATTGCGTGCTAACTTCATAACAAAACCCCTAAGTTCGAGTAACACCACCATTTCGGGAGAGTGCAGCTGTTAGTCTAAAGTGAGTAGCGAGTGCGGACTAGAAATAGCCAACCTACGTCTAACCTGCGACTTAAGAGTGACTTGCTTCTTTTAAGGGGGATAGACGACGATTCAAGGACCAGTATAGCGACTTTGTCAAATCGGTAGACACGCACCAATTTCGAGGATGAAATTATTTTAAGGGGGATAGGTTGTAACGACCCTGATTTTTGGTCAATAAAAATTTCGCTAAAAATTTGAATTTTATTTCAATACTTGGATTTCATTTTTAACATCCAAAAATCGGTCGTTATTGACTTATAAAAATTTTATTGTTATATTTGAAAATTCTTTATTTGTTTTATAAATCCTTTTTAGCGATTAATAATCCGTCGTAATTAGGTTTCATGACTTAGGAGATTGGTATTCATCGCCCGGGCATTAAGGTCATTTTCTAAAGACGAGTATGCCTATTAAGACCTTGGTATAATTACTTGGCAATTGTAGTAAAATCCTAGAATTACATGGCAACCGATTAGTTAGCAACCCTAACTACCGTTTGGCTTAGTTATATTTCCCTAACCTAGAGTGTTGCATCGATGCCGAAGTGGTTAGTAGAAAATTTTTGGTCTTTGACCGTTGACTTGACTGCCTTGCTTTGGATTGGTTAGGCTCGCCGCTTAGTATCGGCTCATTGCCTTGGCCGCTTTGTTTTGGCGTTGGTTTCGCTGACGGGCTCGCCTTGCCTTGGCGTTGGCTCATTATCGGGCCTGCCTTGCTTAGCGCTACCGGTTGTCGCTGCTTTGCCTTTTGCGCGCTGTCGCTGCTCGCTTTTGCCTTGGCGTCGGCTCATTGCCGGCGCCGCTTTTGCTCTTGGCGTCGGCTGTCATTGCCGCTTTGCCTTGGCGTCTGGTCATTGCCGCTTCGCCGCTTTGGCGTCGGGACCTTGTCGGTTGCTCTCGCTTTGGCTACCATCAAGTTTCGCCTTGGCGTGGGGTGGCGCTTTGTTTTTGCTTTGGCGCTTCTGCGCTTTGCTCTACGCTTTGCCACTGCTAGCGGGGCTGCTTTGGCCATGCTTCACGCTTGCCTTGGCTATCGCTTGCTAGCCGGATGCCTTTTGGCTACCGCTATAACCGCCTTGCTAGCGGGCTGCGCTTAGCCACCGCTTTGGTAGCGTCGCTTCGCCACCGCTTGTTAACTGGTTGCCTGGCCACGCCATGCCTTTTGCCTTGGCTACGCCGCCACCGCTGGGTATTTGCCTTGGCCACCACTTCGCCATCGCTTTGGTAGTAGGCTGCCTTGGCCACCGCCTTGCTAGCGGGCTGCCTTGGCCACCGCTTTGGTAGCAGGCTGCCTTGGCCACCGCTTTGCTAGCGGGCTGCCATGGCCACGCTCACGCCTTGCCTTGGCGTTTGGCACCGTCGGGCTTTAATATTCCGTTATTAGGCGATTTCCTAATAAATAAAACCAAAATACCACTTGAGCAATGAAAGCCTAGATTAAGTATTGTTAGTCTTTAACCAATTAGTTAGAATAGCCGAATGCCCATTTAGCCTAATCACTTCTCCCTAATCCTAGATGGACCATTTTACCCTTTTTGTCTTTATCCATTGGACGATAAAGGCTAGGGTAATATTTATCCGTTGGACGATAGATGCTAGGGTAATCTTTATCCATTGGACGATAAGTTCTAGGGAAATCCTTATCCATTGGTTATTACATGCTAGGAAGGTCTTTGACCATTGGACAATAGTTGTTAGGAAAAAGACCAAGTTTGACTAGTAGTTGGAATAGTCTAGTCAAAAGCAAACATTGTACTTCATGATGACTTTCCTTGGACCATTGGTTATTACATGGTAGGGAAATCTTTACCCCTTGGACAATAGATGTTAGACTTGCCAAATAGGATGACAAGTCAAGTCATGTGTCCTTTCTTCAATATTCTCCAACAAAGAGAATAAACCTAACCATTTGTGCATTTAAGTAGCCTTGTCCTTATCCTCCTTGTTCTTTCCACAAATGTACACACACACACACACACACACACACACACACACACACACACACACATATATATATATATATATATACATATATGTACTTTGACCAAGAGAGAGAATCGGCTAGAGAGAGAAGAGGGAGGCCGAATGTGAGGAGAGAGAGTGAGGTGTGTGTATGTATCTTTGGCCACTTGTCCAAGCCACCTAATAGACTTAAGCCTATTAGCTACATGCCAACCCATTTCTAGCCACAACCTAGCCAATGATTCTAGTCTTTCTTCCAAGCCAACCCATTCTAGGACAAGACTAGTCCATGATCTTCCACGATGACCTAGTTCCAACTTATAGTTGATGTGACAATTGGATGACAAGGCATGGCATGATTGAAAGGCTTGATTTGACAAGTCCATGGAACAAATCCATGGGAAAGGAGAGAGAGGCCGGTTGGAAGAGAGGGTGAGTGAGGTGCATGTGTGTTGTACTTGGACATGTGCATTGTATTTTGACACTATTGACCAAATTGCACTTGTTGTTGTACTTTGGCTTGACAAGACAAGACCATGGAGCAAATCCATGAGGGAGAGAGAGAGAGAGAAAGAAAGGCCGGTTGGAAGAGAGGGAGAGTGAGGTGTACGTGTGTTGTACTTTGACATGTGGGAGTACTTGAACACTATTTGACCTAGTGGCATTAGGTTGGAATACTATTGCTTGACAAGACAAGTCCATGGAGCAAATCCATGGGGAGAGAGAGAGAGATAGTGGCCGGCCAAGTGGAGTGAGGGAGAGAGCTTCATTTGCCTATAAATAGCACCCCATACTTTCATTCAACTCACACCTCCAAGCATAGCTCTCACTTCTCTCTAAAATCTCTAAGAAACCAGTTTCTGGATAGCCTACTGTCCATCCACCAATCCTCAGTTTTCTCCTGTTTAAACTAGTTCTAGGATAAACTTCCTTCTAGAAACTTGTAGAGCACTTCGAAATCTTCAACTTAGACACAAAAACCACCCTAATCCGTTAAGAAATGACCAAGATATTGCCATCCGAAGTTCAGTGAAATTCTCGGATTTCCAATTCCAGACAGCTTACTGTCAATCTGTTTATCACCATTTTTCTCCGAGCGAAAGTCGTTTCTAGGAACAACGTCCTTCACCAAAGTTGTAGAGAACTTCTAGGGTTTCGATTTAGACTCAAGAACGATCGTATTCCGCCAAATATTGACCGAGTTACTGCCATCCAAAGTTTGGTTCAGTGAGCATTCGACGCCCGTAGCACTTTCCAACTAGCTTATTCGGCCCCGACTAGTTTCGGATCAAGGTAGAATCTTCTTATACCTCTAACTCTACGTAGATTTTCCCATCTACTTTTCCTAGTATAACTCTAGTTATGTTGCTTATGTTCTTGAAATGAAAGCATGATCTTGTAGGTTATTCTTAACCGTTAACTCTGAGATATATTGTATGATGTTCGTATGGTTTGAGATAGATTCTCCTTTACTTGTTAATCCTAAGTATGACTAGAAGTTCGTATATTATGTTTAAATGCATGTTAAGCTAAGATACTAAGGATTTGTTAGTAAACTTGTTCTACTAAAACTTCAAGGGAAGTATGGACATGTTGAACAAATGATTTCTACGTCAATAAACATATGTTGTTTTGAATTTTCCACAAAGGAAGAAAGAACGGGTTTTGGTAATATATTATTGTCTTGAGGATGATTATGAGCATGTATGTATATTTGCTTGCATTACTTGTTGTTGATAAAGCATAAGTGGCTTTCCACTCCAAGGGCGTCCGTACATGTGGCGTTACGCTTTAAGTAATAATTTGAGTACGATTACGTAATATAGAATTGGATGATCTTGCTAGTTTGGTTTCAAGATTACTTTAAAGTGATTTGTCCCGCCGCAGAGTCTATGCATGATTACGAGACACGAAAATCGAGAAAGTAGAAACATGTCACATAGGGTGTGGATAAAGGAAATAATTGGACTTGGTAAAAAGGATTTTTGAAACTACATAATGGCCGGACTTGGTAGCCCTTTGTGTGGACTTGCGAAAACAACAATGAAGCCGGACTTGGTAGCCCATTGTGTAGATTGCTAACGGAGCCGGACGTGGTAGCTTCATTGGTAATTGGGCTTGGTTATCCGTGAAGAGGAGCCAATGCAAGATCTGTTAACGTGGTTGGACTTGGTAGCCCGTTGGTAACAAAGAATGAGAAATGCTTTTCAAAATGTTGATTTGGAAATGGTGACACGGTTTACGATGAGTCGCAATGGAGAAACAAAGAAAGGCATGACACCAACGTAGGCGAGATAATGAATGCGGATGTGTCATTGTTAATTATGTTGTTGAATGAGCATGTGTAATTGCCTATGTACCTTCGTATTATAAGTTATGGGTTAGCGGGTTGGATTATTCTATTGAGCTTCTGTAGCTCACGGTGTTACCTTTGTGGTGACCCTGACATATTATACTGGGGGCGACGCTGGTATAATGTGTCAAATTTTATAGATGAGCAGCATGAACAGTACACCTTGGAGGCCTTCGGAGCCGAGAAGCTTGCAAGGATGGAGGAAGAGGCGGAGCAGTAGTTAACCTTAGATTATCCCCTCTTTTGTTGAATAAAAGTACTCTTGTGAGAATTATGTTGTAATAATGAGCTAGACTCTCCTTAATTTATTCAATAAAAATGTTTATTTAACGTACCCAAAATTCGGGGCGTTACACGCACGCGATGGCATCGGACCCTCACCAGTGACCCCCTCCTGGGCTGGCGTGGCAGCGCTGCCGCTAGTCTCCTCGGTCACCGCCGCAGCCGCCACAGCCGCCTCCTCCTCGCGGCTGGGCAGCCCCTCATCACCTCCACCAGCGTCGTCCCTCATCTCCTCCATCCTCGCCACACCCTCTACCGCCACCACGTCTCCGCCATTACCTCCCCTCGCCTCCTGGACCTCACCAGCCGCGACTACCGCAACCAGACCCTCGCCAACGTGCCCCTCCTGAGCTGGTGTGATAGCACTGCCGCTGTCCACCTCCATCGCCGCCGCGATCTCCACAACCGCCGCCTCCTCGCGGCTGAGCATTCCCCCGTCGCCACCACTGGTCATCCTCGGTTCCTCCACTCCCCAAGCCTTCTTCTTCCTTTTGATTCGCACTTCCTGGCAAACGATGGCCCACTGGAAGATCGAGGAGATCTCGAGATCTCGAGCTCGGTCCGTGTTGAGAGAGTGAAAGAGCTTGAGATGGAAAGAGTGGAGAGAGATCAGTCGAATGAGAGAGAGAGATCGCCCGAGGGAGAGTGTGGGAACGATCGAGATTTAGAGTGTACGGTTCGCTCTAGTTCTCAAGCGCTGAGGAGTGGGTTTAAAACCCCAAATCAGTCGAAGAAGATGAACAAAGCAGTGGACCTCGGTCATAGTCTCGAGCGCTCGAGACCACTCCCGAGCGCTTGGGAGTGGTTCTGAGCGCTGAGATCTATCCTCAGCCTCCGCGCCGGTCCCTTGTCGTCCCATGCCTATCCCCGCCGCTAAAGTCTTCTTAGCTTTCTCTTCCTTCTTACAAAATCAATCTCAGTCCTGTCTTCAACCACGACGAACGAGACTGTAGGATGTAAATCCTCCGTCGGTGATGTGTTTTTAGCCTCGCGCTACACAATTTGCTACTTTATTTGATAGTCGATTGAAAATTTGTCTATTTATACTAATTTCAACAAGTTTGTAGGTATTTCTGCCCTACAGGTGCTATTTTATCCTCGTTATGTCTGCCAAACAGAGCAACGGGTGGACCCCTGCATGTATTTTATCAAACTTGTGTCAATCATTTCTCATGCACGTACTACACGTACTTGCATTTTTTTTCTCCATCCGCCAAACAGAGCAATAGGTGGACCCTTCGTGCATTTATCTCATCGAAGTCGTGTCGATCACTTCTCGTGCATGCATCACACGTGCCGGCATTTTCTGTCCGCTGAATAGAGCAACAGGTGGACCTTTTTACAATCACCTCATCAAACTATTGTCAATCTTTCTCGTGCATGCATTACACGTGCTTGCATTTTCTGTCCGCCGAACAGAGCAACATGTCAAAGTATTGTCAATCTTTCTCGTGCATGCATCACACGTACTTGCATTTGCCCCAAAGAACTACGCTGGTCTGATCCTTGCAGAAAAGGGTACGTAGGCAGTCTGAACAGACGCGACCACAGGCACCAAGCACTGTCACTTGAATTTGTGTTTGAAATTAAGGGTTTGACGTGGCTCGAATTGGGCTGTCTCAATCTTTGGATGTCACTCGTATCCAGACATGATGCCGAGCACCATCCAAAGAGGGGCAACTGTAGACACCCCAATTTGGACTATTTGAACTTCCATAATTTGTGGCCCGGAGGCTCCCCGATGATGAATTTGGATTGAAACAAGCCTTAGACCAGTCAGGACTTTGCTTCTTGAAGACTTTGATAGAGAAGACAAAATGTAAAAATCAGTCCCAAGTGCTCTGGATCAGTCCCAAGCGCTCCAAACCATTTTCAAAACCCAGGATTTGGCAAACTCTCGAGCGCTCGAGAGTAAACTCCAAAGCGCTCGAGACTGAACCCAAGTGCTCGAGACTTCTGTGCTGCCCAATGGATGGTGGAGCTTCCCCACTTCCCATGCAGGCCATCATTACAGCCGTTCTGGCCGGTTAAAACCTCAGGCAACACTCCACCTCAGTCAGAGGTGAGTCAGGCCTGATGGATTTTCAAAGATTCCAAATTTCATTTTCTAAAATGAGACCATAGGCCATCTTGCCTATATAAGGCCTCACTTCAGCACAAACCAGGCACGAAATCTCTCTCTCTAGAAACTCTCTGACAGTCAAAAGAAAAGCATTTTTTTTTCTTTGGAAAAATTTGATTTTCAAAAGGAAAGCAACCAAAAACTCAAGACATCAAAACATGGAGGAGGTTCAAAGGATAACCAGTCTCTGATCTTCTGAAGTTCTCACTTCTCATTCATCTTTCAAAGTCTCTTTCTTTTTCAAAGAGCAAAGTCCCAACTAAAGGTATAAGTTTCAACTTTTGCCTTAAGCAAAACAGGGTTGTTTCTCCTTTTTGAGGGAGGTCCCTCAGCCCTCTCAGTCTTTAATACTGAGCATGGGTTGAGAGACCTTGGTGTAAAAGCAAGAGCAAAGGGGTGCAGATGTGTTTTCTATGCCCAGTCTACTGGAAACAGTCCCAAGCGCTCGGGACTACTCCCAAGCGCTTGAAAGTGATCCCAGTTCTGCTTCCCTTCTTTTGAGTATTTGAGTGGACATGCATGGGTAGGGTGTGTTTTAAAGCTTCTTTTTACTCTGTTTAAGGTGTGTTGGTACTAATGACCTGCTGTTTTCAGAGAAAAGTAAAATAAATGATTTGCATTTAAGGCATGCAAAAGAGTTTTGGTCTGGATCTAAAAAGAAAAATACTTTTTCACACTTTGAAATGTAAGATCCAGTGTACCAGCATACTGCATTTAATGGATCAGTTGGTTGATATCAGTCCCGGGGTGCGAAACACTCCCGAGCGCTCAAGTTTACTCCCAAGCGCTCGAGAATGTTTGCATGCAAGCTTGATATATTTCTCTCCCAGTTTGACCCCCCACTGCCCTTGCATGGCCATGCATGTATCCTTTTTTGCATCTTAGAACTGTTAAACCATTTTTCATAAGGGCAGGGAGGCATGGTTTGGAAGAATGGGGTTTGTTCCCAGTCTACTAGACTGACCCCATTCTGTTAAGCCTTCGGTTTGGCCTGTGACATAATCAATGACATTCTAGTTTGCATTTTCAGCATCATATTCTGTTATATTCTATTGGACTAACAAAAACTTGCAGGTTGGACAACAACACTCCCAAGCGCTCGGGAGTGCTCCCGAGCGCTCGAGAGTGAGATTAATGACAGGGTCTTCCAGTTTCTAGCACTTTGCATTTCATGGCCATTTTTCATTTATTTACCATACATTTGCACATGCATACACTTCCCTACCTGATGTATCTGTAAATAAATGCTAGCTGTCTATTGGAATAAAATCTTTTGAAAAAAAAATCCCACAAGCGTTTAGTAGAGACCGATTTCAAATCGGGCGAGGGGGGTGCCGTAAAACCCTTCCCCCCTCGTAACGTGGCTCCCGAACCCTTAACAGAATCTCTGGTTTTCAATTCAAATCAATCATTTTCAAACAAAACGGTTTCCTCGGGTGGCAAACCATAAATCCGGGTGGCGACTCTTCAAAATCGTTCAAAAAGAAATCCAAGAACGGCGTGACGCTTCTTTTTTGGGCCGCCCCGAAACCACCCGGGGCTGTGGTAGCCCACACAACCAAAATCCAGCAACCTAAGGCACGAATCTACACCAAATCAACACATAAACACATAGAAGAGGTAAAGAAGTCCTTACCTCGCAACAATGGCCGAGATTCAAGCGTTATTGAATGAGCCCTAGCCTTTCGAACTCCGAAACTTTGATTCAAGCTTGACCCACGGATCTCCGAGCTCAAGAATGTGAATGGAAGGCTTGGGGGAGGTTGATTCTTGAGAATTTTAGGAGATGAGGTGGAGTTTTGAGTGAGAGGAGAAGAGAGAGAGAGTGGGACGGTGGAGAGAGGAGAGATCGGATGAGAGAGGGAGAAAAGAGGAGAAAAAATGATCTCCTACAAGCTCACACCCCTATTTATACCCTCATATCATTCAACTACACATTCACTCCCTCAATCTTCTATTTTTTTCAGTTTGGTCCTTGATTCAATTAATCTCCCAATAAACCATAATTTCCTATTGGTCATTAATAATCATTTTCAAAATTAAAATTATTCGGGTCTCTACACATTCTCTAAGCACTTTACTCCATCAAAGCTAGTCTCTTACTAACTTCTAAGGCTTCATCCACCAAAATACCCAACAACCACTCATACCCACACCTATCTTTTCTCACCCGATCTCACCCACTCATATCCTTCACCATCCGTCTTCATCCTTCGTCATCCGCTTTCATTCTTCATCATCCATCCTTGTTCAAGCTCAAGATCAAAGGTAAAAACTAAGTTTCCTTGGGCTTGGCCCTGTCCTGGCCCTGAGGGGACTTTTCTGTCGTCAAGTTTAACCATTTTGGTTAAGTCTTGACCTTAAAAACCATTTTCAGAAAATAAAATAACAACTGTACTGGACATACGACGCCGCACGGTGCTTCGGTGCATCGCATGGCGTAGTATGTTTAGGCCCATGGCATTTCATTAGCTACTGATTTCTTGTTTAAACTGTTTAGATCGTAGCTATCCTTCATCAGTTGTTTCGTTGTTAAAGTATCTGTCATTAGTATCTTCAAAATGAGACCATATCTACAAGCCATGTTTTGTCACACAAACAAGGTTCCCTTAATCATTTAAAGTGATTAAATACACAAAAAGATCATTTTACATTCATGGCTTGAAGAAATGGAATCGTTTTGAGACGATCTAGTAACTATGCATCTTCTGATGTTTCTGTATAATATCGCATGTGACATACAATGTGTCGGGTGATATTCTAGATGCTGATGACAGTCTGATAGCAAGACAGGTACCCTGCACGGCGTACTGTAAGGCCACGCGCGGCATTATAGTATGTCGTGTAGGAGATCGCTGCAGTCCAGACAGTTTGTTGGGCATCCATTCCTTACTGCATCATCTCTACCATCCGTATACAGTTAGCACCACGCGCACACTAACGTGATATATCTACCCATGTCCCTTTCCCCATTGCTTGCTTTTTAATGAGCTCTATTTTCCAAAAGATATTTGAAATCTTCCTGTAGACACCCCAATCCGGACGTCGGAGAGTCTTTGTTCACCTCGATGATGAAATAAAGGAAACGATACCTTTGCGAGCTTGAATAAAGGATTCCCCTTAGCCCAAATAAAACCCAAAAGCCCAAAAGACCCGAATAAGCCCAAAAAGCCCCTGGACTGAACCTGAAGCACCGCGCGGGATGATTCTGTATCGCGCGGCACATCAAAATTCAATACACCGTGTGCTACCATGATTTGTACCGCACGGCATTTCAGGTAAAGTTCTGACTGGCTCAGAAAGCTATCGGCCACGCCAATTTGAGCCACAGCTGATGAATGGCTTAGCCGAAAATCCATTTCTGGCCCGCCCAGAAAATACCTCCACTATTTGAAATTCAAAATCCTTGGCCCTTTGTCTATAAATTAACCCCTCCACTCAAGGGAAAGGGGCTCTCTTTTTAGCTTTTGGGCATTCTTACTCAATAAGCTTTCTCTCTCTAGCTTTTATATCTATTTTCCATTTCCAAGTCTTGAAGAATGTCATTCCCAAAAGACATTCTTTGAGTACTTTCATCCACCTTCCTTTTCATTATTGAAGTTAGCCTTTTACTAACTTCAAGATCTCACCTCTCAAAATACCAAACCTCCTCTCACACCCACACCTTCCTTGTCTCACCTAACTTTCCCCATCCACATCCTTCACCATCCATCCGCATCATTCACCATCCATCCTCATTTTGCATCAACCATCCTCAATCAAGCTCAAGACCAGAGGTAAAACTAAGTTTCCTTGGGCTAGGCTCTGTTCTGGCCCTGAAGGGGACTTTTCTGCTGTCAGATCTAACCCCTTTTGGTTAGGTTCTGACATAAAAATCATTTTCTGAAAACAAAGTAACTATTGTGCTGAGGCCACCATGCCACGCAGCTACTCATTCAGTCGCGCAGCATAGTGAGCTTCAGCGCACGGCGCTTCAGTTATTCATGCTTTCTTAGTCAGGCTATCTGGATCTGGATTACTGCTTATTGGGGCTGTCTTTGTTTGCTGCTTTCTGTTTGTATCTCTTTCAAAGCAAGACCATATCTACAAGCCATGTTTTTGCTCTTAAACAAGGTTTTCTAGATCATCCCAAATGATCTAATGCGTTAAAAACTATTTTTGGAACCATGATTTGAAGGGACAATGGTGTTTTGAATTAATCTGGTTATTGAATAACTCCTGATGAGTCTTTTAAACAATGCACGCTGAAAACAATGGGTCAGGTGGTGTTTTGATCGCTTGTGACAGTCTGACAGCAAAGCAGGTATCACGCACGGCACACTGAAAGGTCGTGCGTGGCAATACAGTGTGCCGTGTATGAAATATTCGTGATCCAGACAATTTGCTGAGTATTTTCATTACATCTGTTCACATCATTCATATCATTTTTGTACAGACAGCACCACGCACACGCCAATGTGATATATTTCCCATGACCCTTCCCCATTATTTGCTTTTATTAAGGAGCTTAATACTCCAAATGATATTTGAGATATTTCCCCTTTTGAAAACACAAAGTAGAGACCGGTTGCTTTTTAAAGAAAAACCTTCCCCCTTCGTAACGTGGCTCCCGGACCCAAAATCTCGACGTTTTTGCTAGACCAAAAGCCTTTTTCAAACGAGTTTTCGGTTTCTCGGATCATCCATCTCAAAAATTCAAGTGGCGACTCTTCGAGTTAGCGCTTTGGGCGCGGGAGCCCACACTTCCCCTTTTTGAAAATGCTTAATAGAGACCGGTTTATCGGGCGAGCGGGGTGCTTTTTCAATGAAACCTTTCCCGTTCGTAACGTGGCTCCCAAATGCAAAATCTTGACATTTTTGATAGACCAAAGGCCTTTTCCAAAAGAGTTCTCGGTTTCTCGGATCATCCATCTCAAAAATCCGGGTGGCAACTCTTCGAGTGCTCGCCGGGCGCGGGAGCTGTAACGACCCTGATTTTTGGTCAATAAAAATTCCGTTAAAAATTTGAATTTTATTTTAATCACTTGGATTTCATTTTAATATCCAAAAATCCGTCGTTATTGACGAATAAAAATCTCGTTGTTTATTCGAAAATTCTTTAATTTCTCTTGGATGGCCTTATAAATTTCTTATAATTAGAGTTTTGACTTACGAAATTGGTTTTCACCACACCGATCAACATAGTCATTTTCTAAAGATAAATGTGCCTATAAAAGCACTAATATATTTTCCTAATAATTGAAATAGAGTCTTAAAAATATATTTCTTAGCTAGAAGTTCTACTTGGCAAGTATAGTTAGTTTCCAACCAATTAGTTGAAGAAACCTAACTATTATTACATCTAGTTACTTCCTCCTAACCCTTGGTGAACCCTTTGAACTTCCCAACCCTAGGTGAACCTTTTGAACCCTTAGCTTTACCCATTGGTCGATAAATGCTAGGGAAATCTTTATCCATTGGACAATAGAAAAAATAGATTTTCTACCAAAAGTACCTTACTAGATTTGGTTAAAAGTACATAGATATAGTTATATATAGATATTTATACACATGTTTAAAGTACATAAGTATTACTTAAGTACAGAAAGTACCTCATCCTTTATCCATTAGACAATAACTGTTAGGAGAATTATTACCCATTGGATAATAGCTTAGTCTTGCCAATAAGTACTAGGGTATATTAATTTAGTTATTTCCTAGATTTGCCCATGTGCTTGAAAGCTTAAAATAGGTATAAGTACCTTGTGTTATTTAATATAAGTACTTAAACCTTGGGTTATTTAATATATGTACTAGTAATATATATTGGAAACATGTACTCATTAGAATAGTTTAATAGGAAAGCTTGTTACTTAAGAATCTACCTAGATTGCCTAGGACATACTTATATATATATATATATATATATATATATATATATATATATATATATATATATAATATTACAAAGTACACATATGCACAATTGTATATTTTAGTAGGAAAATCTTACTACTTAAAATTTATTAGATTACTTAGTACTTTGTGTACCTATATATATACATACTTGGACTTATAATATATATATATATATATATATATATATACATACAAGTACAAAGGAGGGAGAGAGAGAGAGAGAAGAAATGGAGAGATTGCATTGTACCTTGGCTTGATCTTCCTTAATCTTTCATTGTACTTTGACTTACTTACCATCCATGGTTGTATACTCCCAAGCAAAATCTATGTACCATTGTCCTTACATGTATAAACTACTAGCCAAATCTTGTACAAACCCTCCTTTCGTCCATAATATCTTCTCAAATCCAATTCAAAGTACTTATTCTAGCCATGCAAGCCTAGAACTAGGTAGAAAAGTGCAAGCAAACCTTGATCCTTCTACCAAAGCATGACAAAAATCAAAGATATAGAGCGAGAGAGAGATTTCGGGTAGAGTGAGAGAGAGGAGGAGCCTTGGCCTATAAATAGCAAGCCATTCCAAGCTTAAACTCACACCTTCACTCTTTGGTCCAACTTCTCTCTAGAATTTCTAAGCTTTCCAAGTTCCAAAGTTCAAGTTTCTTGAGTTTTTGTGAAGTTCTTGAGAGCTACCACCAAACCACCTCCAAAACCACCCCTAGATCTTTAAAGTAGTCTAGTTTAGTTAGCAAAGTTGTTTCTAGGAAGAGAACATCCATCTCTCTTCCTTTCGAAGAAATCCGGAGCCGTCACGTCGTAGATTCACAAAACCGACGACCGATTCTCAAAACCGCCCTACCGCCATGAAGAATGGTAGAGTGTCCTTACTCTTTATCCCTAAGTATATGTAGTTTAGTCTTATCCCTACCTTAAGTATAATTAGAAATGTGCATATTGGAAGATAAAAGTAAATCACTTGATTAGAAGTATTCGTATTTTGATCTTTAGGATTGTTATGAGTTTGTTTATATGATACTTGCATTACTTGTGGTTGTATGTGAAAGCATAAGTGATTATCACTTGAAAGGCATCCGTACATGTGGCGTTATGCTTTAAGTTGTGATTTGAGCATGATTAAGTGATATAGAGTTGGATGATCTTGCTAGTTTAGTTTCAAGATTACAATGAATGATTTATGTGTACTTATGTGGAAAAATCCTACTGCAAAGTCTATGCATGAGAACGAGACACAGAAATTGAGAAAGTAGAAAAATGGCACGTAGGGTGTGGTTAACATGGATAAAATATTTTTGAAACTACATAATGGTCGGACATGGTAGCCCTTTGTGTGGACTTGCGAAAACCGCTAGGTGGCCGAACTTGGTAGCCCACTATGAAGATTGCTAATGGGGCCGAACATGGTAGTCTCGTTGGTAATATGGCTTGGTTATCCACGGAGAGGAGCCAATGCATGTTTTGAAACCGCAATGCGGCCGGACTTGGTAGCCCATTGTGTGCGTTGCCAATGGAGCCGGACGTGGTAGCCTCATTGGTAACGAGGGTTGGAATGACGTTTGAAATGTTGCTTTTGTAAAGTGGAAAATGGAGACACAGTCTACGATGAGTGCGTAGGAGAAACACAGAACTTATGACACCAACGCTCGATGAATAGTGAATGTGGATGTGCTGATTGTAAGTTAAGGGTTAGTGGGTATGGTTTATTCTATTGAGCTCATGTAACTCATGGTGTTACCTTTTGGTGACCCTGACATATTGTACTGGGGTGATGCTGGTATAATGTGTCAGAGTTTATAGATGAGCAGGGTGAACAGTACACTTTGGAGGCTTTCGGAGCCGAGGAGCTTGCTAGGATGGAGGAAGAGGCAGAGCAATAGATGACCTTAGATTTCTCCTTCTTTTGAGTAATATAAGCACTCTCTTGGAAGTTATGTTGTAATAAAGAGCCAGACTCTCTTTAGTTTCTTCAATAAAATGTTTATTTAATGTCACACCCTCGATTTTCAACATAAATACAACGGATTTTCATAAATAAAACCTTACAATATTCCGTACGATATCCCAAATTAATATAGTATTCTCATTTCCATCATCTCTTTCCGAACGTCGAACGGTTCCCAAGATATTAGAACTTTGGCTTCGTGGCCCAAGTTAACATAAGAATCGAATATTCGTAAGCTAAAGATTTACAACATTTTTAAGTCAAAGAATTATCAAATGAAGTTACAGCTCCATCTTTTCAAAAATAAACTACAAAGATGACTCGATAACTCCTCTATGTTAGCTTTGAAAAGGGTGTCCACATCCAAGCACATCAAATATGCCGCTACTGCCCTGGGTTAGCACCTGAAAATGATGGAAGGTCTGAGCTACACTAGCCCAGTAGAAAGCTCTAATCTAACAATGTATGCATATGACATGTCAGAATGATCTTGAGATGAACAATGGTAACTAGATCCAATGAAAGAACAATGATAGCCATCCAAAATCTAGCTTTACATTTTCAAAACCAATTGTATGTCTCACTGAATAACCTTCGAAAGAATCATGGATCAAAAGTGTCTCGTACGAGTGTCATGAGTCGTAGCGCTTGTCGGGCCAATTAAAGGACCCCGATGTCCTCTGCCAGGCACCTTACCCATAAGGGAGGTCCTGAAATATCATATACGAGCATATAGCTCCTGTCGGGCCAATTAAAGGACCCCGATGTCCTCTACCAGGCACTCACCAGTCGATGAGTCCTGAATGTTCGCGTTGTGTCCTTGAAGTTCCAAATTCCTTTAGCCGTCAAACTCGTACCGTTCAACCAAGTTTAGAACATAATGTGTTTTGTAAAATTCATGTCCAAACAAAAGTTAAAACTCATGAGAATGTCTAATGGTTTAGATAATAATGGGTAATCAAGTTAAGAATCACTCGAGAGGTGTTTGGAGTGGATTAGGAGCGATTGGAACTCAAAATAGTGGAATAGGAATCAAATCAGCAAAGTTGTCCAGAAACAATATGTTATTGATACCTTGGATGAAAGGTATCGATAACAATGGTCCGAGAGTGGTCAGAAATGTAATGTTATCGATACCATGAAGGAAGGTATCAATAACAATGGGGTTAAGGTAATTCCAGACGTAAGGGTATCGATAACAAAGGCTGAAGGTATCGATAACAGTGGTTTTCTGGGTTAGGTATCGATAACAATGAGGAATGTTATCGATAACGATGACAGTTCAAGCAAAACTCAGGCAGACTTTCATCAGTTTCTCAACAACAACAACAACAACAACAATAATAACAACGATTAAAGGCAAGAATCAAGCTACAAGAACAAGTCATAAACATATCTTGAAAGTTAGAACCTCCTACCTCAATGATCGAAGAACGAAATCAATCGACTTTCCAAGCCCTTGCTCCAATCTTCAAAACCAAATGAAATTCGTCTCCACCAAGCTCAAACCAACACAATTCGAGCTGCAATACGCGAAAGAGTGAAGGATTGAAGGTGGATTTAAGTAAGTTTTGAGTGAGGGTGAAAGAGAGAGTGAGAGCCAAGAGATAGAGAGATGGACGGGAAAGAGTGAGAGAACGGGGTGTGAGAGTGAGAGTGAGAGTGAGATGTGGGAATTTCATTCCCTACACACGCACCTATATTACATACACACATATCACACACTCACCCCTCACATGCAACACTTTAACACATTGGCCCCATCCTTCCATATTTCAAACTGATTTCCTCCTTTTTATTTCTTATAAACATTTAAATCAATTTTACGAATTTTCTAGTCTCTACATTTAATGTACCCGAAAATGGGGACGTTATAGGAGCCCACAGGTTAGGTGGAGTCCTGCCTTAGCTAGGAATCCCAATTTGTCCCTGATTGTGTATCCCGAGGGATTAATGCTTATCTTATTGATGACATCATTTATCTTTTAGGATTTCGTCCCTATCCAATCAAGAAGAGGTATTTCCATTGGAATAAGTATATTCCATAGACAATGATCGAATATTATTCCTCTTCTTGCAGTTAAAGACCGGATCTGGTCCTCAGACCTTACGATAGCTTCGTCCGCGGAGCTGACCTTGTATGACCTGACTTTATCCCAGGTAAGGTTTATAAAAGAGGTCCTGGTAAGACTAGCCCCCACTCCCCAGGTCTATGATTCTCGTGGTGCTGACCTCTTTAGGTCTGTCTATACTTATCACTTCTATTAAAGGGAGAGAACCAGACCAACAAAACCCTAAACAAAAGAAACCAAAAAGTGACAGGATTCGTTAGCTTATTCGTCGGATGAGCAACCAAGCCATCCCATCTTCAAGTCTTCACTAGATCGGCCTGGTGGGGGAGGCGAGGTGCAAGTGGAGCACGACAAAACTAGAAGGTGAAAAAGAGGGTGGCCGGAGGAAGGGGCGAGGTGGAGGTGAGGAGTGACGGCCACCCCCACCTCCTTGAAGAAAACTTAAGAAGAAGAAAAGTTTTTTTTGATAGGCAAGAGTAACATTTTATTAAGGAAAGGGGAAGGGGAGTCTAACCAAGAGTTGGAATACGGCCAAATGGGAACAAGCCCATAAAACCCAAGGGCCAAAAAGCTCAAATACAACAATGAAAGCCCATAAACAGCCTGATGAATCAGCTTCGTATCTGGCCCCGACCTGTTCCTGCAAAGACAACGTGAGAGCCTAAGTCACCGGTGTGGTGGCGTGCCAACCACCCTTCGATGCCTAAGTCAGTAGAGAATATGATCTTATTGAGAGAATTGGGATTCACCGATGTTAATTGGTCATACCTTATTTGAAGCTCTACCGTTACTATTATAGGCATTTCGTAGGAGGTTGAGTCCTAGTAGGACTGTGTCCGGAGATCTGTTGGTTATCCGAATGGTGATCGTGGAGTCCTGCCTTAGCTAGGACTCCATACTCACCTAATATAGGCCGAGATTCATCATCCCTTTCTGGCCGTGATTTCCCTTGGGATTATCATGTACATCTTATCTATATTTTCACATTTATCCTATGTGGGATATCTTCTGTAGGGATAAGTATGCTACGTGAGCGTTACAAGTCCAAATTAGCCGACTTTTTTGATCCGTCCAGACGCGTGGTCCAGCTCCGTGCCGGAGCCGGACTCGAGTTTAGTCCAGCCACGTGATAACCGAAATGCCGGTCGACTTGGTGCTCCTCCCGAAGGTGGTGGGGCTAAGCGATGGCTTTACTCCCGCCTTCGCTTCTTCTCCTGGCCGGGCTCTTAGGTTTTCCTTACTTATCGGTACTCGCTCCCAAGCTACACTTTGGTTTGAGGTTGGGAACATTCGCTAATCGCATGGCATTGCCGCTTTTACTTTTATGGGCGATTTAAATGCACGGTCACGCCATGGGCCAGGTGTCAAGATCTTTGAATCCCTGACGTAGCGAGGTGGACAACGATGATCGAGAGCGGTTCTCGGATTAATGCCCATCCGTTAGGCTCCCATTCCCCGATTAAACTCTACCAGAAGGGTATTTGGATCATCCTTGCTGATTTTCGTGTGACTCCTTTCATCTCCGACTCCCCTTCGCCGTTGCATTAGAGCCCGTTTCTTCTAGGTACGTTCCCTTCACTCTGCTGTTCTTCGTCTGTTGTTCACGCTGGATTCTTCTTCTGATATAGAGTTTTCAGACCCCTCGTGGAGTGTTCCAGGCGAGTTCATTTTATCTCGACTGATAGGGTTTTCTTGCATCAATCTCTGTTCCCCGATTATAGAGGACTTTGCCCCTACTCTCTTACTCTCCAAAACAGGGTTTTCCGAGATTTGTTTTACTTGTCCGTTTGTCTTTACCCTAGGTTTTTGGTAGGAACCCTAATGTCCGAGGGCTTCGTAAATTTTGCTTCGATTCTCCAAGCCGAAGAGTCGATGGTGGAGGAGGGGAGTTCCCTGCGTCGGAGTAGTATTATTAGGGCCTCGCCTGACAAGGGTCAGTCGAGCAACGTTAAACCCTCATCGCCCCCTGCGCCTTCATCGAGGGGTCCCCATAGGGTCCCCATTTTTACGGCCTTTAATATTCCTTCCAACATTACCAACGAAGAGCTAGCTGTTCTCAGGGTTAGATATTCTATCCCATTGTCCGTTTCTCTTCGGAAACCTTCTGGGACCGAACGAGCATGTTCTTTTTCCGAGTACGAGACTTGCCTTTACGTTGGAGCTTTGGAGGGAGGTTTAAGGATTCCTTTTCCAACCGTAGTTAGGGACGTTCTGAGCTTTCTTGGTTTGGCCCCTGGCCAAATTGTTCCCAAGTCGTGGCGTCTCTTGATCGGTTGTGCGGCATTGTGGGGGGCGATGTCGGATGGTCGAACTTCTTTGACAAAGGGACCCTTCCTCAACAAGTTTTTCGTTAAAGAGGCCCCTGGTGGTGTTGGGTGGTACTATTTTGCAAAGAGAGCGGGTGAGGGGGAGCTAGTTACGGAGCTCCCTCCTGCAAGTAAGAACTGGAAAGACAAGTTCTTTTTCGTTGGGGGTGCCGGTTGGGAACTCCCAAATTGGGAGATTGGATCATACGTTCCTCGGATCCCAAGTGGATGGGGGGTCCCCATCTCAAATTGTAAGCTGTTTGCCTTTCTTTTATCCCGTAGCTTTATAAATTTATTCATATCCTAATGAATTCTTTCTTTCCTTTGCAGCGAGAGGACCATTCCCGTTGACCCCTGCCTTGGAAGAGGAGCTGCAGCAAGCCCGGAGCTACTCAGTTCACACTTGGGATTTACTTGTGACCCCAGAGTCACTGGCTGCCTATCTCCTGGGCCCAGAAACCACTCGTGAGGCCTTAGCACTTCTGAGAGGTAGTTCCCTTTCTTGTTTGGTTCCATATTTTAGCTGACTTTTTATTGCTTCTTTCTTTCTTTTCCAGAGGGAGAAGGTGAAGACGAAGTCATGGCGCCAAAGATGGACAAAGCACTGCTGGCCCAACTGAAGGCTGAGAGGGCCAAGCAAACACCTGGGGCCGCAGCCACGAAGAGGAAGAGCTCCCGTCTTCAGAAGGAGCTATGTGTGGAAAGCTTTCTGGAGGCTGATCTTTCAATCATCCCTTCTATTGACTTAGTGGTTGAGCCGTCGGTTGAGGGGGAACAGGAGAGGTCTAAGAGAAAAGGAAAGGGTAGCACTGTGGTGGGCACCCCTCCGGCCAAAAAGGCGAAAGTTTCTGGTGACCTTTCTACTCTGGGTAACTTCCAGTATGCCCTGGAGCGTGCCTCCGGATTGTTGTGCGCAGCTGACGAGGATTCAATGGCGGAGATGTCTCTTCAGTCAGTGGGGGAGCACATGCTGGTTGAGTTGGCCATGGTATTCCCCTTCTTCTTACTGCTATTAACTTAAATATTTGTTGTTTTCTTATTGATCCCCTTCTTTCTCTTCTTCAGGCTACGGCTCGTGGCCGTTATCTCGCTTCCCAAAGCCATAGCCTGGGGAAGCAGGTGGTTACCCTTACTGAGGCCAACCTCAAGCTCACGAAGCAGGGTGCTTCTATGGCTATGGAGCTGCGGAAGGTGACAGATGAGAGGGACGCAATTCTTAAGTCGAAAAGGGGCTTGGAGGAGGAGAGGGACACGGCCGTGGCTACTACTCAAAGTTTGGAACAGAAGATTTCTGAAATGAGCAAGGAGCTGGAGAAGCAAAAGGTTATGGGCATGGGGATGCTGGAAAAGGTGAAGAATGCTCGTAAGGAAGCCATCGAACTCTTCCTTCAGTCCATACCGTCAAGATGTCACCCAGCAATACTTTGATGGGTTTGAAGCCATGAGGAGTCAAGCGGCTGCAGCTTTCCCAAATTTGGATTTTTCCAAATTTGAGGTTGATGATGAAGAAGGACCCTCATGCCTTGACGGGGGACAGAAAGGAGAGGATGAAGCTGATGATGCGGTATCCAATGACATATCTGTCCCGAGCTCTTCCCTTGAATCCCTCCTCCAGACTCCAGAGAAGGTTTCCCTTGACAACCCAATCCTTGCTGCAACACTTCCTGGCCCGTCATCTGGTGACGGGCAGACAACTGATAATACTCTTCTGGATAACACCCTCCTGGGTCTTTGAGTGGCCTGAAAAACATTTGATTTGCTGGGTTTGTAACTAATACTTTTTGGAATACTTTCGTACTCTCGTACTTTTATGCTGACCTAGGAGTGGCCTTGACTCTTGTTTGGATGATTTTTGAAACTTTGTTCCACTGATGGATGAGGGTGATCTCTTTTTGAGATCATATTTTGGGAGCCCCATTGGGGCTGTTGGTTTTAATGGTATAGCAGGTGATGGATTTTAACCGAAAGCGTGCTTTCAGTTTTGGGCCAGATTTTATGGCACTTTTTATGCGCATATATTGACTGTATGCTAATTCCTGCTTTTACCATAGCTTTAACCAAATACTTGTACTTGGTCTGTTTTGAACCTTTCATTGCATAGCTGTGCTACGTCTGTTTTGAAAAGTTGCTGGCTTGGAGTTTTTCCTTAACCTCTTCTTTTGTGTGTAGCTGTACTACATCTTTAAGTATGTCTGTTACTCCCCTAAGTGTGTTAATTGCTTGCGTCCAAGCAATTGGGACACTTATTGATGTTTCCCATGGGATATTTGATGGGTGAGTAGTGAAGCCATAGATAGCGTAACTGTTCTACACCTGCTGAGCTTGAAATCTTGTTCTAAGCTTTTTGAATTGCATAGCCTTGCTACGTCTTTTGAGCTGGGATATTTATCCTGAGCTGTTTAGTGTGCATAGCCTTGCTACGCCTTTGAGGAAGTGATGTTCCCATTCCCCTAAGTATATAATTGATTTGATTTTCAAAGAATTGATATACTTAATTGAATTCCCGTAGGTGATTCCTTTTGGTCTACAAACAACATTGTAAAATAATACAGCTGAGTAAGACGTGTAAGGTTTGTTTTGGGACAAGAACCCTGTATGTGCAGATGGCGTTCGTTTCGACTGCTCGAGGTGGCTGGGTTTATAACTTCCCATTATTCTAAGCGGTTGAGGCGGCCGTTTTAAGTGTGGTTTTAATGTTGATCATGCTGATTGGTGTAGCGAACGGTTAATGAACCGTCTCATTATGCTATAAATACCAATACTTCGTGTTTAACCACTCCCCATTCCACACTCTACTTCATAATGGCAAACAGCGAAGAAATCTACAAGTTATGTCAAGAATTGCAGAGTTTGAAGGTCGCCGTGGCTGGCCTTACGGCCAAAATGGAGGCCATGACGGAGTCAGTCTCCGTCATGGAGAAGACGGTCCGCATGGTGCTGATAGCCAACTGGGAGCAGTTGGCGGCTTTCCAAGGGCAGCCACCGCCGCCAGTCCCTTCCCCTCCAAGGGAGGGTGGTAGTAATTAGGTTGCAACTTCGTGGATTTTGTCCACGAAGTTTTTTATGTACTGGCTATCCACATCTCCTTAGAGATGTGGATTTAATAAATAAAATTTAAAAATTTTATTATTGTTGTTGCGTCTTTTCCTTATCATGCATACAGGAAACGTAAACCTTATCATGCTTTAACAGGCAATAAATTAAAACGACTGTCCCTCATGGGGAGTTTATTGGCCTCTGGGGCTAGATAGGAGAACACATAGTCCTAAAACGAATTTATTGCTAGAGCTTTATTCAGACGAAGAGTTCTCTAAAAACAACTTCGATTTCCTAAAAACAGAAACAAACGAATATTGACAAGCACCTACTTGTAATATTTTTTGAGATGCTCCGCATTCCATGAATTTGGCAACTCCTTTCCTCTTAGGGTTGCAAGCTTATAAGCTCCAGCTTTGATGTGATGTAGGACTTGATAGGGTCCTTCCCAGTTTGGGCCAAGCTTGCCCACCTTTTTCCCCGTAGGGTCAACCTTCCTTAGAACTAAATCACCAGCCTGAAAATCCCTGGGTCTAACCTGCGCCTTGTGATACTTGATCATTCTTTATTGGTAGACTGCTATTCTGGCCATTGCCGTTTCCCTTTTTTCTTCCAAGAGATCCAGCTCGGCCCTGAGATCTTCTTGGTTTTCCTGCTGGTCCATACTGGCTGTTCTGTAGTTGAGGAGTTCAACACTACTGCCTCAGCCCCAAATGCAAGAGAGTATGGAGTTTCTCCTGTTGCAGTCCGGGGCGTTGTACGATATGCCCATAGCACATTGTAGAGCTCCTCTGGCCATGCACCTTTGGCTTCTCGCAGTCTCTTCTTAATTCCTTTTTTGATAGTTCGATTGGTCACCTCCACTTGGCCATTAGCCTTTGGGTGAGCTTTGGACGCAAAGTGCACGTGTATTCCCTTGGAAACACAGTATTCTTTGAACTGAGCATTATCGAATTGCTTTCCCCTGTCTGTGACTATCACCCGTGGCAAACCAAAACGGCTAATAATGAATTTCCATAAGAAATCAATTGTTACCTCCGCTGTGATTGTGGCCAGTGCCTTGGCTTCGACCCATTTTGTAAAGTAGTCTACAACTATGATGGCATGCTGGACTTGTCCTGCTGCCATGGGAAGTGGGCAAATCAGATCTACTCCACATTGGGTGAATGGCCATGGCCCTTTCATTGGGGTTAAGATCGTAGGTGGCCTATGAATGATGTCTGCAAAGAGTTGGCACTTTTCACACTTCTGAACCATCAGGTTGCAATCCTTCTGCATGCTTGGCCAATAATATCCCAACCTGAGAAGCTTATAAGCTAGCATGCGGCCTCCTTGGTGGTCTCCACATACGCCTTGGTGGACTTCCTCCATAGCTCGTGTGGATTCTGCCACTGTCAGGCATCTCAGGTATGGCAGCGAGAAACTTCTTCTGTATAACACGTCTCCCATCATTAGGTACTTTGCAGCCCTTATCCTGAGCTGCCTAGCTTCGACTTTGTCATCCGGTAACGTCCCATTCGTTATGTAATCGACTATAGGAGCCGTCCATGAGCTGCTGTAGTCAATGGCTTGTACCTGTGAATTTGGGGCGAAGATGCTAGGGGGCTCTAAATAACGGATTGGGGCATTCCGTGGGATAGCCTCTTCCCTGGCCGTGGCCAGCTTTGACAAGTAATCTGCTTCAACATTATCGTCCCTTGGGATTCTGACAATGTTAAAGCTTTGAAATGTAGCAACCAGGGACTTTACTTTGTCCAGATACTTCTGCATCACTTTTTCTTTCACAGTGTACTCCCCCAGGACTTGTCCCACGACTAATTGCGAATCAGTCTTGGCCAGCACATGGTTAACACCTACGGCTTTGGCCAATTCCAGCCCCACGACGAGAGCTTCATATTCCGCCTCGTTATTGGTTGTTTTAAATTCAAACCTAAGTGCATAGCTCAGGCGTTGCCCCTTTGGTGATGTTAGGATCAGACCAGCTCCGCTTGCTTCCCTGGTTGTTGATCCATCAACCTGAAGAATCCAAGGCTTGGGATCTTCTTTGGGATGCTCCTCTGGTTCCGGATACGTGTATTCTGCTAGGAAATGCCAAAGACTCGTGCTTTGATGGCGCCGAGGCTTGTACTCTATGTCAAACTCACCAAGCTCTATTGACCATTGGATTAACTGCCCGATGTCTCTGGGCAATGGAGAACCCTTCAAAGTGGCTGTTAGCACCTTGATGGGGTGAGCTTGAAATAGGCCGCAGCCTTTCTCGCCGCTATCACCATCGCAAAGCTATCTTCTCAGCCTGGGTACCTCACCGCCTCGTAACGCTGGCCGGTGTAGTATATCGAGCCGTGTATCCTGTTCCTCTCAGATCGAGGACTGGCCGACGTGGGGTGAGACAAAGAAGGTATAGAAAGAGATCATCTCCATCTTGCGTCCTGCTTAACAGCGAAGGCGAGGCAAGGTATTCTTCAATTGATTGAAGGTTGCCTCGATCATAGATCCATTCAAAGGCTTTTTCAAAACCTTGAAGAATACTTGGCACTTATCAGTAGATCGTGAGATGAACCTACTCAGGGCTGCAACACGTCCTGTCAGCTTCTGGACTTCCTTAATATTCTGGGGTGAGCGCATGGTGAGGATAGCCTGGATTTTCTCAGGATTGGCCTCAATACCTCTTTGAGACACCATGAAGCCCAAGAATTTTCCTGAGGATATTCCAAATGCACATTTGGTTGAGTTGAGCTTCATTTGATATTTCCTGAGGACTTGAAAAGTTTCCTCCAGGTCTGCCACAAGGTTTAGTGCCTTGGCACTTTTGACCATCATGTCATCCACATACACCTCTACGTTGCGCCCAATTTGGTGCTTAAACATTTTGTTGACCAGCCTCTGATATGTCGCCCCTGCGTTCTTAAGGCCGAATGGCATCACTTTATAACAGTAGAGCCCCCTGTCGGTGATAAACGACGTTTTCTCTTGATCGTGGCTGAGCATTTGGATCTGGTTGTAGCCTGAGAATGCGTCCATGAAGCTTAGGAGTTCATGCTCTGCTGTAGAGTCTACCAAGGAATCAATTCTTGGCAGTGGAAAGCTATCCTTTGGACATGCTTTATTGAGATCAGTGAAGTCAACGCACATTCTCCATTTGCCATTGGCTTTCTTTACCATAACTACATTTGCCAGCCAGTCGGGGTAGAGAACTGGACCCTACTTGGATGAGCTTGTCTACCTCCTTGGCCGCAACTTCATTTCGTTCCGGAGCAAAGACTCTTTTCTTCTGCTTAACTGGACGAACCGTGGGATCCACGTTTAGTTTATGGGTTATGACCCTTGGGTCAATTCCCGGTATGTCCTCGTGGGACCACGCAAACACATCCTTGTTGTTCCTTAGAAGCTGCAATAGCTCCGTCTTTGCTACTGAACTTAGCCCTGCACCAATCCTCACTGTTTTGCCAGGTTGGCCCGGCTCCAGGAGCTCTTCTATAAGCTCTTCCACAGGCTCTCCTTGTTGAAGCTTTTCTTCATCTCGAGTATCGAGGCTTTCTATGGTCATGGTAACATTAGCACTTCTGAGTGAGGTGACATAACATTCTCGTGCCGCCTTCTGGTCTCTTTTTACGCATGCTATCCCTGTTGGTGTTGGGAACTTTATCATCAAGTGATGTATGGAGATAATTGCCCCGATTTTATTCAGGGTTGTTCTCCCCAATATTGCATTGTACGCGGAAGGACAGCTCACCACGATGAAGTCTATCATTCGTGTAATCTGGCTTCCTTCTTCTCCCATGGTGATCGGTAAGGCAATTTGGCCAACAGGATAGACAGGCGTACCTGTGAACCCAACCAGGGGTGAGGTCATAGGTCTTAGCCTTTCTCTTCCAACCTTGAGTTGGTCGTAAGCATGGAGATACAGGATGTCAGCAGAGCTTCCGCTGTCTATCAGCACCCTTCTTGTGAGGTAATTGGCCACTACAACGGTGATTACCAGGGGGTCATCGTGAGGAGCCTGAACTCCCTTAGCGTCTTCTTCTGAAATTATGGGTATTTCCTCCGTCTTTTGGAGCTTATTTGGACGGCCAACCGTGTTAACTTCCAAATACTCCTCCGTCCTTAGTTTCCTCAGGTGAGCCTTTCTGGCATTACTGGATTCTCCGCCTCCAGCAAATCCTCCATGAATGACCTTGATCTCTCCAATGGGACCCGATCGAGGTGCAGCATTATCTCTTCCGTCTTTAGCTGTATCATCTCGCCTAGGCTGTTTCTGGTACTTCTTTGATACAAAACGCTGGAGTCTCCCTCTTTGGATCAACTCCTCGATTTGCTGTTTTAGATCTATGCAATCATCCGTGTTGTGACCGTGGTCCCTATGGAATCTGCAGTATTTATCCTTAGCTCTTTTGCTTGGATCAGACCTCAACTTTCCAGGCCACTTGAGGTCCGGGTCGTCTTGGAGGTTGCTGAGGATTTGCTCTGCCGTGGCTATGAGCGGAGTGAACTGCTTGTACCGGCCTTGTGGCGGTCCTCCTCCCTTCTTAGGGGAAGTTCTTGAATCTACCTTCTTGCTTTTTGGTTCCCCTCCCGTCTTACGGGTGGAGTCTTTTCTCTTTCTATCTGGTGGTTGGAATTCTCCAACCTGTGATGGCCCTGCTTGGGGGTCAAAGCCATCACGGTTACGTCTTGCGTAAACGGCTTCTTCGGCGTTCATGTGCTTCTGTGCTCTGAGCATGAGCTCCGCCAGGGTCTTGGGTGGTTCTTGAGATAGGAGGTATAGGAACTGTCCTGGGTACAGTCCAGCTATGTACGCAGTTATACTCACGCTGTCGTCAGCTTCGTCTATTTGGACCACCTCCTTGTTGAACCTGGTGGTGAAGTCCCTTAACGATTCCCATCGTCCTTGTTTCACCGTCAAAAGATGTGTTGCTGGTTTGCCGTAGCGTTGGCCAGCAATGAAGTAACTTACAAAGCTCGTGCTAAGCTCTTTGAAACTACGTATACTCCCGGGTGGGAGCTTATTGAACCATGCTCGGGCGCTCCCTTTGAGGGTAATTGGAAAAGCCCGACACATGACTTCGTCAGGAATTGCTTGCAGGTGCATCAGGGATTTGTATGTTTCCAAGTGATCCAACGGGTCTGTGGAGCCATTGAATGTTTCCAACTGAGGCATCTTGAACTTCCTTGGAAGAGGGCGCCCCATGACTTCGGCAGTGAAGGGTGAATCGGTATTTTGTACCAGCTCTTCCACCGTAGCGGGAGTCTGAGCCTTGACTTGCTTCATTAGCCTTTCAATCTGGTTCTGCATCTTGAGAATCGCCGCTAGTTCATGGGACGACTTCTCCAGGGGGGGCTTGCTATTTCTCTTTCGGTTTTGGCTTTCTTCCTCACTGGACTCGCTTCTCTCTCGTGATTCCTTCCTCATGTTGACCGTTGTAAGTTCAGGATGCCGCGCTCGAGATCTGTAGACGCAGTCGCGTTCTCCTCGCATCGCGCTCGCAACCTTAGGTTAACGCTTTTGATCGCTTCTCGCATTTGAGCGAATGCCTCGAGTAACTGTCGCCTCGCTTTTCGCTTACCGCGATAGCCGCCGCTGCTTTGGCCGCTTTCGCCGCTTTAGTAGCCTTTTTCACTGATGGCGCCAGGTGCTCTTGCACTTTGGTTGCCGCGCTTTGGCGCTTTAATCGCATAAGCGGCGGTGGAGCTTGCTGCCGACGCGCCGCTTTGCGTGGGTCTCAAACCATCGCTGCTCGCTAGATCGTGTATCCACCATGCAAAACTATTCACCGTGAAAGAGAAAGTCGTTTCCCACAGACGGCGCCAACCGATGAATCGGCCGTGTCCGCCCCGACCTCCTCGCAAAGACAACGTGAGAGCCTAAGTCACCGGTGTGGTGGCGGGCTGTCGCCACCGCCCCTCCGATGCCTAAGTCAGTAGAGAATATGATCTTATTGAGAGAATTGGGATTCACCGGTGTTAATTGGTCATACCTTATTTGAAGCTCTACCGTTACTATTATAGGCATTTCGTAGGAGGTTGAGTCCTAGTAGGACTGTGTCCGGAGATCTGTTGGTTATCCGAATGGTGATCGTGGAGTCTTGCCTTAGCTAGGACTCCATACTCACCTAATATAGGCCGAGATTCATCATCCCTTTCTGGCCGTGATTTCCCTTGGGATTATCATGTACATCTTATCTATATTTTCACATTTATCCTATGTGAGATATCTTCTGTAGGGATAAGTATGCTACGTGAGCGTTACAAGTCCAGTCCTAGCTGGACTTTTGAGCTGGTCCGTAGACCGTGGTCCAGCTCCGATTGCCAGTTTAGCTCCGTCTTGGGGACCAAGCTGGCTTGCTTGCTGTTCCTCCCGAAGGTGGTGGGCGAAGCTGATGGTTTTACTCCCCAGCTTCGCTTCTTTCCCCTAGCTCAAATACAACAATGAAAGCCCATAAATAGCCCAAAAGGGACAAAGCCCTAGAAAACAAAAGACAAAAATACAAGATAAAACATTGTAGCCCAGTCATCTGCCGCGCTGCCACTCCTCTGACTATCCAATACCACACAATCGGCCACCCCATTCGACCAACCACTGAGCGCCAAAAGCCAACACCACTGAACAAAAACCGCCAATGGTAGGAGCCCCATACAGTTGCATGCGCTCAACCACAGCCATTAAGCAAGAACCAGACCACCCAATATAAGATACCAGCTGGAGGCACGCCGGTCAAGCTCCAGACCACCAAAAACAACCTCACCATTAAGCATAAGCACAGGAAGCCAAGAAACAACTTGGCCGGAAGAACCATCTTAAGAAAAGTTGAGACAGTGAGGCTTTCAAGTTGTGTGCGTGTGTGAGAGAGAGAGATGATTTGATATGCTTTTACAATACAAATGACAAATGATAAATAAACGAGTCACTTGTGGAAACTTCATATCCAACTTAAAACTAATTGTCAAGAATTCATTGAAAATTTACCTTTTGTTATGAATAAACGAAGTTGGATTAACTTATTTATTTTGATTGACCTTAGAAATTTCTATTTAGTATTTCTCAAATTTTTTTAGAATTATCTACTTGTGGCCAGAAAGAAATTAAAAGGTACTCCCTCCATTCCCATATTATTTTTCTTAATATTCTAGTTTAGAATGTCCAAAATTTATAGTTTTTTTTTTTATAAATCATGAAAACAAAGTGTGCAGTTTTCCATAAATTAACCCCTACAAATGACTAAAATTAATTTTCAAAAGTAGAAAATACACAAAAATGATAAAAATCTAATTTAGTTTTTTAGGGAGACCTGCAGTAATTATATGTGTCCTTACAAGGTTGAATTTTCCCTGCAAAACAAGTAATATAGAAAATCATCAATTTATTTCTGGTTTGACCTTCATTTGATTTGTATGCATTATTTGGCTCACTCGTGTGTGATAGGTCTTTTTATCAATTGTATTAGATGCATACAGTATATTGTAATACTTCATATTATATTAATGAATTTATTGTCGTTCACTCCATAAAAAAGAAAATGAAGACGAACACTTTAAAATTCCTTAAAAGGTAAAAGTTATGGCCCCGGATGGGCTTTAGGCCTGATGAACAAGGCCTAATTCGGGTCAACCAACAAGCCTCGGACCAACAAACCTGCCGAAAAAGATCCGAGGGTTTGGCCCAATCACCCTCCGAACCCCACGTAAGCAATGAAGCAATATATACGACGAGGCAAACGGAATGCATGATCCTCACTTCTCTCTCTCTCTCTCTCCGATTCTCTCTGCTACTGCGACCGTACCAATACGCTCGGATCTTCACTTAATCTGTAAGTCTCTTCTCTCAATCTTAATATAGCAATCCTGTATATATACTCGTGTATACAACGTAGAAATGTGTGTATAATAAATTCTTGACCCAAATTTCTAAATCCATCAAAAACCATCTTGTTGTAGGGTTTCTTTCGAAATTCCCAATGGGTTGTACGGCGAGAGAAAAACACATCCGAACCAATCGGAGGGTTCGATCGCTTAAACCAGACATCGATCAAGCTGTAATCGAATCGGGTATCAAACCATTGAATTACCAAATGGGTGTGAACGAAGCATCCCAGAATCCAATTCCCAATCCAAACGCAAACCATAATGGTACTTTTGATGATAGTGGTTGGAGTTACTGTACTGAGGAGCAATTGGAGGAAATCTTGTTAAAGAACTTGGAGTTTTTGTATAATGAGGCTATTTCGAAACTCGTTGGGTTGGGATACGATGAGGATGTTGCTTTGAAGGCTATATTGAGGAACGGGCATTGTTACGGAGGCATGGATGTGTTGACTAATATACTGCATAATTCGTTGGCGTATTTGAATAGCGGGTGTGGTGGTAATAGTGGGAATTCTGAGGAATCTGAACCCAATTTCGTCGATTTGAGGCAGTTGGAGGAGTACTCACTTGCAGCCATGGTGTGTTTGTTGCAACAAGTCAAGCCCCATTTGACTAAGGGGGATGCCATGTGGTGTCTCCTGATGAGTGATCTTCATGTTGGTCGAGCGAGTGTGATGGAAATCCCTGTTCTACCCTCGGCTAGTAATAACGGTTCTAGCAATCCTGTTCCTAGTAATGTGGAGGGTGTTGGGACTAATCCGGTTGGGGTTGCCCCTGCATTATGCAGGTTTCATGGAGGTTGGGGTTTTGGTAATGGAGGCACTTCGGAGTTTCCTTTAAATGGGTTTCTGTCACATGGATCGGAAATGACTTTGCAAAGAGACATTGAGTGTCCAAAGAGGTTTAACCTTACTCCTTCAATGAAGTCTTTGTTGAAGAGGAATGTTGCAATGTTTGCCGCAGGCTTTAGAGCAAACTCAAAGCAATCGCAGGGACAATCTCAGGCTTTAGACTCATCAGCTGCGGCTGTATCGGGGGATGAAAATCCTTCTGAGCAGAATGAGGAGCTCCCGAATTCAAAGAACCAAGATGCGGTTAATTCCATGCTGAGTAAGTTCCGCGAATTGAATCTTGACGAGAATATGGAGTATGTGCCTGAAGATCAAAAAGATGAGATGATTTTAAGCTTAATTCATCAGATTAAGGATCTAGAGAGACAGGTGAAAGAGCGGAAGGATTGGGCCCACGAGAAAGCAATGCAAGCGGCAAGGAAGCTAAGCAATGACCTCACAGAGCTGAAGATGTTAAGGATGGAAAGGGAGGAGACACAACGTCTGAAGAAGGGGAAGCAAACGCTTGAGGATTCAACAATGAAGCGGCTTTCAGAGATGGAAAATGCTCTAAGGAAAGCAAGTGGTCAAGTGGATCGTGCAAATGCTGCTGTGAGGCGGCTTGAGACAGAGAATGCAGAGATTAGAGCAGAAATGGAGGCTTCCAAGTTGAGCGCGTCAGAGTCGGCTACAACTTGCATGGAGGTAGAAAAGCGGGAGAAGAAATGCCAAAAGAGGCTTATGGCTTGGGAGAAGCAGAAAACCAAGTTACAGGAGGAAATCTCTGCAGAAAAACAGAATATATCGGAGTTGCAGCAACAGTTGGTTCAGATTGAGGCGGCACAAAAGGAGGCTGAGGTGCGTAAATATCTTTCTATCCTCCTCTCTCCATTTGTGTATCAATGGTTTATACAGTCCTGCTATTTTTCAGGTGATGGAATTGTGACACAATATTGTTCTAGTATCAGTTAACAAGATTTGCCATCGTTGGTCATGGTCATTGCTAGAGTATCCATATGTTTATTCGAATAGTGAGACCTTTATCGGTGCCGTACAGCTCACAGTCAGAGTCCTCCTACTACTTTTATTCTGTTTTTTTTAAAGGTGCTCTTTCTTCCCTTAGTTGTTGATATCTGAGTTCACGTATGTAGAAGGGCATTTTAGTGCAGCTTTTTTGTTTTTATCCTAGAGTTCAACTGTGACTCACAGGCATAATGAGTTTTTGATGCTTGATTGGTATGTGTTGCTTCCTATCATTAGCAACCTACCTTTTATTCATAATCTGCATACACCAGCTGTTAATTAAGTCATATTTGTTCGTTAACATAACTCAGTTTCTGTTCATTGAGCTTCTGAAGAAGAACCTGTTTTTAGACTGTTGCTTAACAACCAGGGTAGCATGTTTCAGAGAAAAAAGGGATTAATGTGGCATATTGATGTTTAGATATTATATTTGACCACTCTTCGGGCACCCTGGTTGGATGCACCAGCACAATTAATGACTCCAATTCTTCTGCTCACAGTAGTAGGAAGGGAAGAGGGGTTCTCCCGAACAGTGCATAATAGTCCCGAACATGTGAGCGACGGGAAAGCACTGCTTGAAGGGGTGCACGGAAGCCATGCTGAGCAGTGTGCTGGGATACAGCCTCATAGCCAAACAAGGGGCAAACCCTTCAGAAGACGTCCTAAGTGATGAGGCGGTGAATGCGATCTAGAAAGTTCGGGAGTGGAAATCTTATGTGATAGGAGTGTATCCCGCGAATAATGGATACAGATTATATTGCCTAAAGAGATATGGACGGAGTTCCCATGTAAGGATGAATCCCGTTCGAGCTAGGTTTCCAAACGTGAAAGGAAACCTAGGCAGAGAAGGATGCTTGGAACCCAAGCCATGGAACCCAAGCCAACCTAAGTGTATAATTAAAGAGGTAAACCTGTGGGTGAAGGTACACAATCATTCTGTACTTACATGATATTTAGGGTTTCAGTTGTACGAGATACTAACTTAGGCATTGTTAGGTTGAGATGAGGTGGAGAAAGCATAAGAAAATATCAGGAGTATTCTCCATTTGATGGACAGGTTATTGGATTGTCATGGACTACTTTTCTAGATTCAACGTCTTCTTTCCTGGCTCTAAGTTTTTGTGTACCTTTAATCACTGATTTGAATTCAAGCTATCCATTTTTTTAGCTTTTACAAGTTTATGCATTCTCTTGTGTGGAGGTTGGATGATATACTTCGATACTTTTGAACTTGACTGTTGGTTTGTAGTTAGGTCGTCCTGCAAGACTAGATCTTCTTCCAATACGTGTATGCATATTAGATGTGTGCCTTGTCACAACTTTTTGGGATGGTGTGCACAGATCTTGGTCCATTCCATATTGAAAACTGCTAGTCTTGATATGTACTTGATGTCCATTCCTTCTTCTATTGAGCCTTCCTCCAACAATTCAACTTTGTAATTGATGCTAAAGCTAGTGATTTGCGAATTTTATTTTCTGCTCATTGTGTTAGTGTACTCTCAGGAAAGATTGCTGTGATTTGTGCATGTTCCCGGTGCCCTTTAACTTTTTGTAGTGTTTGTGCTTTTTGGGGCCCTAAACTCAACAGCAACTTTATAATTAACAATGATCTCAATCCACCTGGACTATGTGGCTTAAGTTTCCTTGCGTTTTCTCTTTCAAAGAATTATAAGGTTGAATGTAAACCCACTCGCACATGATTGATTCCTGTATCAGGTAAAATGGAGGCAAGAGCAGAAGGCTAAAGAGCTGGCCTTGGCCCAAGTAGATGAGGAACAGCGCCTGAAGGAAGCAACTGAAGCTAGCAATAAGAGAAAGCATGAGGCCTTGCGTCTAAAGATTGAGATAGACTTCCAGCGTCACAAGGACGATCTTCAAAGACTTGAACAGGAACTTTCACAGCTCAAAGCATCACAATCCACTGATCTAAATCACCAAACCAACAGTGTTTCACCTGAAAACCTTGAGGGGACAAAGCCCCAAGGAGAAACTATTGCGAGGATGCTTCATGAGTTAGATAAATTGGAGGATTCTTCGGATAAAGAGGTGGGTTATGATAGAGAATGTTTGATATGTATGAAAGATGAAGTATCTGTTGTTTTTCTGCCTTGTGCCCATCAAGTTTTGTGTGCCAATTGCAACGATGGTTATGGGAAGAAGGGAAAAGCTACTTGTCCATGCTGCCGGGTACCAATTGAGCAAAGGATCCGCGTGTTTGGTGCAAGCTCTAATTAATATTCTCTCTGGATTGAAAATGGTATGCTGAGTAAAACTCTTTCATGGACACTCAAAATATTTACTTTTTTTTTGAAGGAAAATTATGATGTGGTGGCATCAGCTTAATACAATGTATGTAAATAAGAAGCAAAGCCTCAGGCTTGTGCATTTGTCTACTGAAATTATTGTTTACTCTTCTATCATATTTTCTCTTTGCAAAGCGGTAGAAATTTGCTTTTTCGCTTTCATGTGATCTGTGGAGCTTGTCGGTACATGTTGCTAATTATGGTTGAAATCGTATAGTTGTTTATTCTCAGATTTGCAAATGGATTAGTATTGTTACATGCAACCAATTCTACACTTGTATAAACTGATGTGTTCATTTATGTGCAAAAACTAAAACACATCCAGAAACTATCTGGACTTTTATGCACCTCCCTAGCTTCCTTGTGAACTTTTATTGGAGATGATCGAAATAACGGTGCAATATCTGTTGTTGAATTTACCAGCAAATCAACGATGCTAAAAAGTTTTAGCTCACGTAATTGGTAGCTCTGTAGTTTCAGGTTGTCACAAGAACCGATCGTAAACCTTTGAAACACCAGCCATGGACAGGTTGCAAGCGGAGAAGTTCATTGTCTTACAACGGATTTTTGTACTCATTACGCAGAAGCAAAAACATGGTCATTGTATGTGTAACGCCCCTGATTTTTGGGTACGTTAAATAAACATTTCATTGATAAAATCAAATGGAGTCTGGCTCATTATTACATCATAACTCCCACTACGGTTCCATATTTATACAAATGAAGGGTTCTAGGGTTCCTAACTACAGCTCCGCCTGCGGCTTCATCCTAGCCAGCTCCTTAGCTCCAAAAGCCTCCAAGGTGTACTGTTCATCTTGATCATCTACAAAATCTGACACATTATACCAGCGTCGCCACCGATATAATATGTCAGGGTCACCAAAGGTAACACCATGAGCCACAAGAGCTCAGCAGAATAATTCTATACCCGCTAACCCATAATTTACCAATATCAGAGTAAAAGAGCAGCATACCAACTCTAGCACAAGCAGCGGAATAACACATACATGTTTAACAAGGCAAATGATACATCCACATACACTATTCTATCGTTGGTGTCGGTGATATCTGAGTTTCTCCTACGCGACTCGTCGTAGACTGTGTCACCATATTCATCAATGTTTCCGAAATCCTTTTTATTATCCAAATCAACATTTTGAAAATCACATTTAACGCACCCAACCTCGGTTCCGCCGCGCCGGGTTCTCATTGGCACACAGACTTGCAAATCATTTTTAACACACCCAACCTCGGTTCCGCCGCGCCGGGTTCCCATTGGCACACATTTGCGTTGGCTTCTCTCCGCGGATAACCAAGCCACACACCCAACCTCGGTTCCGCCGCGCCGAATTCCTGAGTATCCTCACAATGATTCCGCCGAGCTGGGTTCTCATTGGCACACAACACACACACTCACATAATGCACCCCACATTTGGTCATTATGTAGTTTCAAAAATATTTTATCATTTGTAACACGCATTCTCACAATGGGCAAGTCCGGCCACATTGCGTTTCCAAAACACACCTTGTCTTAAACCCTTTTTATCTATATCAACCACACCCTAGGTGTCATGTTTCTATTTCTCGATTTTCGTGTCTCGTTCTCATGCATAGACTCCGCGGTAGGACTTTTCTCATCACAAATCATATAAATCATTCATTGTAATCTAAACTAGCAAGATCATGCAAGTAATCTTATAAACAAGCTCATAACCATCCTTATACAACCACAAGTAATGCAACAACATGTAAACAAACTCATAACTTTCCAAAAGATCAAAATACGAATATTTCGAATAAAGCTTCTGATTTCTCTTGTTTTGAAATCCGTTTTTTCTTCCTTTGTGAAAAGTTCAAAAAGACCACATATGTTGATTGACGTGGAAATCGTTTATTCAACAAGTTGCATTCCCATTAGCAAGACCAGTTTATTAACTAACAAGCATATCGACGTACAGGCATCATACCAACTTGAGATATACTTAAGGAAGGAAATATACTTAGGATTAAGAAGTATAGAAAAAGTCTTCAAGATTGTATCTTCATTTCAAGATTTTTGTAAAACAAGCTTTCTAATAATTTAACTTGCCTTATCATAAGCAAACATAACTTAAAGTTATAATAGGGAAGATGAGTATAGATTAATCTACCTTGATCAGAAACTAGTCGGGGCCGAATAAGCTAGTTGGAAAGTTCTACGGCGTTGAAACTCGCAAATCTGGACTGGACTTCGGATGGCCGTAACTCAGTCAATATTTGGCCGAATACGATCGTTCTTGAGTTTAAACAGAAGATCTCGAAATTTTCTACAACTTTCGTGGAGGACGTTATTCCTAGAAACAACTTTCGCTCGGAGAAAAATGGGGATAAGAAAGTGGACAGTGAGCTGTCTGGAATGGAATTTCCAGATTTTTCACTGAACTTTGGAGGTCGATATCTTGGTCATCTCTTGACCGTTTGGGATGATTCTTGGGCCTAAACTGAAGCTCTCGAAGTGCTCTACAACATTATCGAAGGAAGTTGGTGCTAAAAACTGGCTTAAGCAGGAGAAAAATGAGGTTTTTCGACTGGACAGCGGGCTGTCTGGAAAAACAGGAAGGGTTTTTAGAGAGAGGATGGAGCAATGCTTTGAGGTATGAGTTGAATGAGAGCTTTGGGTGCTATTTATAGGCAAAACCTGACCTCTTCCTCCTCCCTTCAAGGCCGGCCCCCCCCTCTCTTCTTCTTCCCATGGATTTGCTCCATTGTATTGTCATATCACACCTTTTATCATGACATAGCCTTCCTTCACTTGTCACCTCCATTTAGTCCACATCCTAGGTCATAATGAAGGGTTCTTGGCTGGTCTCATCCTAGAAAGGGTTTTGCTTGGATGAAAGCACAAGAATCATAGGCTAGGTAGTATTTTAGAAGACTAGAAATGGTTGTAAGATAAGGTTTAGGCCTAAGGCTATTTTTTGTTAGCTTGTGTAAGTAGTCAAGCACATGCACACCTTTCTCCTTCACCATCCGGCCAGCCCTCTCTCTCTCTTTCTCTCTCCTTTGTTGATCCATTGAATTGTCCAATCAAGCCTTCCAAACATGCCAAGTATTGTCACTTTCAACTCTTTAGGCTTAAGGCTGATGCATTAGGTCATTATGAAGTGTTTTTGGACTTGTCTTGTCATCCTATTTGGCAAGTCTTATATCCATTAACCAATGGATAAGAATTTCCCTAGCATGTAATAACCAATGGATAAAGATTACCCTAGCACTTATTGTCCAATGGACAAAGACAAAAAGGTTCAAGTGGTCCAACTAGGGTTAGGAAGAAGTGATTAGGCTAAATGGGCATTAGGCTATTCTAACTAATTGGTTAAGACTAACGATACTTAATCTAGGCTTTCATTGCTCGAGTGGTATTTTGGTTTTATTTAGTAGGAAATCGCCTAACAACGGAATATTAAAGCCTGACGGTGCCAAACGCCAAGGTAAGGCGTGAGCGTGGCCAAGGCAGCCCGCTAGCAAAGCGGTGGCCAAGGCAGCCCGCTAGCAAAGCGGTGACCAGGCGGTGGCCAAGGCAGCCCGCTAGCAAAGCGGTGGCCAGGCGGTGGCCAAGGTAGCCCGCTAGCAAAGCGGTGGCCAAGGCAGCCCGCTAGCAAAGCGGTGGCCAAGGCAGCCTGCTAGCAAAGCGGTGGCCAAGGCAGCCCGCTAGCCAAGCGGCGGCCAAGGCGTAGCCAAGGCAAGGCCAGAGCAAGGTCGCCCAGCAACGCCAAGGCAAAAGCAAGGCGCGACCCGACGCCAAGGCAAAACTTGATGGTAGCCAAGGCAGAGCAACCCGACAGCGACCCGACGCCTAGGCGAGGCAGGCCCGCCAGCGACCCAATGCCTAGGCGAGGCAGGCCCGATAGCGACCCGATGCCAAGGCAAGGCAGGCCTGTCAGCGACCCGACGCCAAGGCGACCTAGCTAAGCCAAGGCAAAAGCAGTCTAGTCAACGGTCAAGGCAAGGACCAAAAATTTCTACTAACCACTTCGGCATCGATGCAACACTCTAGGTTAGGGAAATGTAACTAAGCCAAACGGTAGTTAGGGTTGCTAACTAATCGGTTGCCATGTAGGATTTCCAGCCGAGAAATATAATTCTAGGATTTTACTACAATTACCAAGTAACTATACCAAGGTCTTAATAGGCATACTCGTCTTTCGAAAATGACCTTAATGCCCGGGCGATGAATACCAATCTCCTAAGTCATTAAACCTAATTACGACGGATTATTAGAATTTAAAAGAAAATTTTAAAGCAATCCAAGCAATTAAGAAAAAAAAATTTAAATATTTAACGAAATTTTTATTTACCAAAAATCAGGGTCGTTACAATCTATCCGCCTTAAAAATAATTTCGTCCTCGAAATTGGTGGGTGGCTACGTTTTAGGCATAGTCGTTATACTGGTTTCGGAATCGTCGTCTATCCCCCTTAAATTGGAGACGAGTTGCCGTCACCATCATTTGATGACAGTCTATGACCACTCGATATGCTGATATTCAATCTCTTTTCGGATTTCGTCGAAATCTACCATGTTGATCATTCTAAGGTTGCGGTTAGGCGTAGGTTGGTTATTTCTAATCCGTACTCACTACACACTTAGACTAACAGCTATACTCTCCCGAAATGGTGATGATCCTCTATTACTCGAACTTAGGGGTTTTGTTACTGGTGCAAGCGTAAAATGAACACGACAAATTGATGCAGACAAGCAATTAAAAAATTTGAGTTAGAAAAGATCATTATATTACACGCTTAATGGCATCATTAGATACAAGAAACAGTAAGGAAAAGCAGATAATAATGGCTATGGTGCCATTGTTACGCCTCGGCCCCCCATCTAGCGTCGATGGCTTGGAGCAAACGACGTTCGTATTCCCTTACGAACGCCTCGAGTGCGACGGTCACAGCGAGAACGCAGCACCAGAAGGTGCGGAGACGGTTGTTCCTACCGAACCACCGTGGCATGCCCATTGTCAGCACGACACAGAACAGGATGAAGATGAAGGGTTGCAACCATAGCGCTTGGGTCGTTAGGGTGAGCTCGGTTCGCTCGATTTCTCGGAACGCGGAATCCTCCGGGAATCCTCGTCGCCAGATCGCCATGGCTTGGTTTGATTGGATAGTGATTTGGGAGTGGAGATGGTGAGAGAGATGAAGGGAAAAGGTGAAGAGAGGGGATGAAGAAATGTGAAGTGGTGGTGGGGTATATATACGGGCCGGGTGAGGGTGAGTGGAGGAGGGAAATGATTTGAATTTTGAAATTTGAATTTGGAGGATGCAATTTGATAATTGGGAGTTTGAAATTTTGATAATTGGAGGTTGGAGGGTGCGGTTTTGGCCGCACCGAATGGGGTAGGCCCGGCTCTAGGTGCTAGGTTCCGCTCTCGTTCCTTAGGAGACGTGGGAAAATATTTATCCAAAAATGGCTTCTCATTGAACCAAAATAAAAAAAAATTGTCTAACGATAGTGCTATAGTACCCGTAACAAAGAAAATTTTATAGATAAGCAAAAGATTACTATCATTTAGCAACTTGCGTCAACTAAAATAATTGTCCTTTGTCATAAGGCTTTCATTTACTAAAGCAAAATATTGAATAGTACACAGCAGTACCCTTTTTCATAAGCTTTTCATAAGCTTTTCATAGCTAAGCAAAAGATTACAAACAGAAGCATCGAGTTCTAGTACAAAACAAAAGATAAGACTTAACGGTGTGAGGGGTAATTACAAGCATGCACATAAACAGTGATTTCACGTAGGAAAGAAATACATACTTTCATTACTTAAACAGAACAAGTACAACATAAAAGGCTAATATTAGCCTCACACTTATATGTACACCAAAAGCCCAACTACTTCCTATTTTACATTAAAAGTCTAAGCAACAGAGATCCTAGCTTAACAATCCTAATCCCAAAGGATTACAACTATTGCTAGATTTATTTAGGTACGCCTAAGTAGCATCCTTGGCCTTACAGGGTTGGTAGGACTTCATCTTCCTCGGGTTCATTCTTACTTCCACCAGCTTCTCCCTCCTTAGTCATCTCATTAGCAATCTCGTCATCTCCGGTTTCTTCTTCATCATACATGAAGTCTTCCATCGGGGGTAGGGCTTCGAAAAACCCATAGAAGGAACATAGGATGGGAAACATCACAGGAAACCAGGGGTCATCCTCTACGGGAGTGGTGGTATGGAGTTGTACTCTTTTGAAATCGCGAATTTCAGCGAGTATCATGACAATATAGTCAGACTTCCTCATCAGTTGGGTAGTCATGGATTCTAGGGTGATCTTGAGTTGGTGGGCTCCAGCTACTCCGTTGATTATATGATTCATCTACAAGGAAAAATTTTTAAACCTCAATTAGTAACGTTTTAAAACAAGGTTTGCTAATGCTTATGGAGACATTGAAATTTCTATGTTCCACATTCGATTCTCGATTTATGTCATCATCCAATTGTTCGGGAATTCCCAGCTCGGTGGTACTGCCAATTTCCACACCTTGCTTCAATCCGAAGATTGTTTTGTCAGAATTCCACCCAATTTGGGACGGTAAACTTAAACTAAATTCTCGTTTGTGCAACGGTCAAACTTATCTTATAGGCTACCCTTTCTACCCATGGCCGAGTGTTGAGCCTAAAGCTCTGATACCACTCTGTAACGCCCCTGATTTTTGGGTACGTTAAATAAACATTTCATTGATAAAATCAAATGGAGTCTAGCTCATTATTACATCATAACTCCCACTACGGTTCCATATTTATACAAATGAAGGGTTCTAGGGTTCCTAACTACAGCTCCGCCTGCGGCTTCATCCTAGCCAGCTCCTTAGCTCCAAAAGCCTCCAAGGTGTACTGTTCATCTTGATCATCTACAAAATCTGACACATTATACCACCGTCGCCACCGATATAATATGTCAGGGTCACCAAAGGTAACACCATGAGCCACAAGAGCTCAGCAGAATAATTCTATACCCGCTAACCCATAATTTACCAATATCAGAGTAAAAGAGCAGCATACCAACTCTAGCACACAAGCAGCGGAATAACACATACATGTTTAACAAGGCAAATGATACATCCACATACACTATTCTATCGTTGGTGTCGGTGATATCTGAGTTTCTCCTAGGCGACTCATCGTAGACTGTGTCACCATATTCATCAATGTTTCCGAAATCCTTTTTATTATCCAAATCAACATTTTGAAAATCACATTTAACACACCCAACCTCGACTCCGCCGCGCCGGGTTCCCGAGTATCCTCTCAATGGTTCTGCCGCGTCGGGTTCCCATTGGCACACAGACTTGCAAATCATTTTTAACAAACCCAACCTCGGTTCCGCCGCGCCGGGTTCCCGAGTATCCTCACAATGGTTCCGCCGCGCCGGTTCCCGAGTATCCTCACAATGGTTCCACCGCGCCGGGTTCTCATTGGCACACATTTGCGTTGGCTCCTCTCCGCGGATAACCAAGCCACACACCCAGCCTCGGTTCCACCGCGCCGGGTTCTCGAGTATCCTCACAATGGTTCCGCCGCGCCGGGTTTCCATTGGCACACAACACACACACACTCACATAATGCACCCCACATTTGGTCATTATGTAGTTTCAAAAATATTTTATCATTTGTTACACGCATTCCCACAATGGGCAAGTCCGGCCACATTGCGTTTCCAACACACATCTTGTCTTAAACCCATTTTATCCATATCAACCACACCCTAGGTGTCATGTTTCTATTTCTCGATTTCCGTGTCTCGTTCTCATGCATAGACTCCGCGGTAGGACTTTTCTCATCACAAATCATATAAATCATTCATTGTAATCTAAACTAGCAAGATCGTGCAAGTAATCTTATAAACAAGCTCATCACCATCCTTATACAACCACAAGTAATGCAACAACATGTAAGCAAACTCATAACTTTCCAAAAGATCAAAATACGAATACTTCGAATAAAGCTTCTGATTTCTCTTGTTTTGAAATCCGTTTTTTCTTCCTTTCTGGAAAGTTCAAAAAGACCACATATGTTTATTGACGTGGAAGTCGTTTATTCAACAAGTTGCATTCCCATTAGTAAGACAAGTTTATTAACTAACAAGCATATCGACGTATACCAACTTGAGATATACTTAAAGGAAGGAAATATACTTAGAATTAAGAAGTATAGAAAAAGTCTTCAAGATTGTATCTTCATTTCAAGATTTTTGTAAAACAAGCTTTCTAATAATTTAACTTGCCTTATCATAAGCAAACATAACTTAAAGTTATACTACGGAAGATGAGTATAGATTAATCTACCTTGATCCGAAACTAGTCGGGGCCGAATAAGCTAGTTGGAAAGTTCTACGGCGTTGCAACTCGCAAATCTGGACCGGACTTCGGATGGCCATAACTTGGTCAATATTTGGCCGAATACAATCGTTCTTGAGTCTAAACCGAAGATATCAAAATTTTCTACAACTTTCGTGGAGGACGTTATTCCTAGAAACGACTTTCGCTCGGAGAAAAATGGGGATAAGAAAGTGGACAGTGAGCTGTCTGGAATGGACTTTCCAGATTTTTCACTGAACTTTGGAGGTCGATGTCTTGGTCATCTCTTGACCGTTTGGGGTGATTCCTGGGCCTAAACTGAAGCTCTCGAAGTGCTCTACAACATTATCGAAGGAAGTTGGTGCTAAAAACTGGCTTAAGCAGGAGAAAAATGAGGTTTTTCGACTGGACAGTGGGCTGTCTGGAAAAACAGCAAGGGTTTTTAGAGAGAGGATGGAGCAATGTTTTGAGGTATGAGTTGAATGAGAGTTTTGGGTGCTATTTATAGGCAAAACCTGACCTCTTCCTCCTCCCTTCAAGGACGGCCCCCCCCTCTCTTCTTCTTCCCATGGATTTGCTCCATTGTATTGTCATATCACACCTTTTATCATGACATAGCCTTCCTTCACTTGTCACCTCCATTTTAGGCCACATCCTAGGTCATAATGAAGGGTTCTTGGCTGGTCTCATCCTAGAAAGGGTTTTGCTTGGAAGAAAGCACAAGTGTCATAGGCTAGGTAGTACTTTGGAAGACTAGAAATGGTTGTAAGATAAGGTTTAGGCCTAAGGCTATTTTTTGTTAGCTTGTGTAAGTAGTCAAGCACATGCACACCTTTCTCTTTCACCATCCAGCCAGCCCTCTCTCTCTCTCTTTCTCTCTCCTTTGTTGATCCATTGAATTGTCCAATCAAGTCTTCCAAACATGCCAAGTATTGTCACTTTCAACTCTTTAGGCTTAAGGCTGATGCATTAGGTCATTATGAAGTGTTTTTGGACTTGTCTTGTCATCCTATTTGGCAAGTCTTATATCCATTAACCAATGGATAAGAATTTCCCTAGCATGTAATAACCAATGGATAAAGATTACCCTAGCACTTATTGTCCAATGGACAAAGACAAAAAGGTTCAAGTGGTCCAACTAGGGTTAGGAAGAAGTGATTAGGCTAAATTGATGCAGGACAGGTTTGGAATAGGGCTAAGTATGGTCAAACACGAGGGAAAGAGACTGTTTTTGGGGCTGTGAACAGTAGACGTGAACAGTATTTTGTAAGAAGTACGAGATGAAGGGTTAGAGAAGGATAGGTCTAGGCATCACACCTAGAAAACCCAAGACATCACACCTAGGGGCTCTTTAGCATCACACCAAAGAAAAGATTGCATCACACAATCTAATAGCTTAAAGCTAATTTTTTCATTCATTCAATCATTCATAATTTGCCATAAGGCTTACAATCTTATTTATGACCATTTCAACTTGACTCTAGAACTTCCTAACATAAATAACCTTCAACTAACTTTAGACTTCCAAAGACACATTGAACATAGACTCTTTGACTACATTAATGACATGGAAAAACTTATGACTCTTAGATCAACTAATTGACTCTTCAACTACACTTAACATTAATGACATGGAAAACCCAAATGACTCTTTGATCAACTAATTAACTCTAAAGACTTTGACTAGATATTTAAATAGATATTTGACTTGACTAAAACCCAAAAGACACTCCTAAGAATCCAGCCCATGTCTAGCCAATATCCCAAGTAGACCCATGGACAATCCTAACCCTCAAAAATCGGATAATAGTGAAATTACTGGAATACCCTTGGCCACCTTTTCTGGACCGCATCATTCTCCCTTGGTTGGAGAAAACTCGTCCTCGAGTTTTAAAGTATTGGAGTATAAGACTCCATGAACTCTTCCATATTTGCAATTGCATCTTGGTATGAAAAGCTTGAAGTCGAGGCCAACCTTTTTTCATTTCAAACAAAAAGGAAGACAATGACGCTTTTGACTCCACATGTGGATCCTTGAACTTGTCAGGAATGACAAAGTCAATGGTTGGCCCCATCTCTCTTGTGGTGACATTACCTTCTTGTAATTTGACATTGACCTCTTCTTTAATTACATCAACGGTTGGTGGACCTTTCGGCTTCCCATGGTCGCTTGAATTCACCTGCTCAACAGGAAACTTTTTTACCACTGTACTAGAGGAATCTGACAACAACATTCCCATCTGTGCAGGCATATTAGATTCTGGGCTAGTTTCCTTCATTTCTCCAGCAACTATCTCCATGACATTCTCCATTTCATGCAGTGGCATACTATTTTCCGATTCAGGTGCTGATTGTTTTGGTTTGTTGGTCTCAAAAGCACAAGGAGCACGAGATTCTAGGGTTGCAACTTTAGCCACTTCAACAACTGTCTTGGCAACTTTAGCCACTTCAACAACTAGAGCATTTTCAGGCTTAGAAATCTGATCTTCTTCCACCCCAGCTGGATTTGGGACATAATCAGTTGCTTTTGACATCAACTTTGTGGAGCTTGTATCTTTAACAACACCTTTTGGTTTTGGAGTCACTTGTTGCGCATGCCCCAGACTAGCTTGTTTTGGTCGTGGTGGTTTTGTAGTGGTGTCAAGTCTAACAATATGTAAGCGTGAGCTTGCAACGACTCTATTGCGAGTGTTAATAGCGTCGAGTCTTTGCATACACTCTTCAAATAAGTTGCTAACAGGTCTGGAACTACCGCGCTGCTCACAGTCCTTTACATGATAATGTGAAGGCATATACTTCTCTTGGAGCTTAGCTTTCATCCCTTGCCATGTGTTTATCGGTGGCAATTCCAATCTTCTAATATGACCTTCAAGACCATACCACCACATCTGTGCCAAGCCAACAAGTTTAATCTTCGCGAATCTTATTCTTCGATCATCAGTCATCTCATGGTATTCAAAAAAATCCTCAATTGACGCAAGCCAATTAGAGAACACTCTATGATCATTTCTTCCATCAAAATCTGGAACTTCTATTTCATGGTTCAAGGTATGTTGTGGCACATAGGATCTCCCACTTTGTGAGAACATAGTGGAGAAACCGTAAGCTCTGATACCAAAATTGATGCAGGACAGGTTTGGAATAGGGCTAAGTATGGTCAAACACGAGGGAAAGAGACTGTTTTTGGGGCTGTGAACAGTAGACGTGAACAGTATTTTGTAAGAAGTACGAGATGAAGGGTTAGAGAAGGATAGGTCTAGGCATCACACCTAGAAAACCCAAGGCATCACACCTAGGGGCTCTTTAGCATCACACCAAAGAAAAGATTGCATCACACAATCTAATAGCTTAAAGCTAATTTTTTCATTCATTCAATCATTCATAATTTGCCATAAGGCTTACAATCTTATTTATAACCATTTCAACTTGACTCTAGAACTTCCTAACATAAATAACCTTCAACTAACTTTAGACTTCCAAAGACACATTGAACATAGACTCTTTGACTACATTAATGACATGGAAAAACTTATGACTCTTAGATCAACTAATTGACTCTTCAACTACACTTAACATTAATGACATGGAAAACCCAAATGACTCTTTGATCAACTAATTAACTCTAAAGACTTTGACTAGATATTTAAATAGATATTTGACTTGACTAAAACCCAAAAGACACTCCTAAGAATCCAGCCCATGTCTAGCCAATATCCCAAGTAGACCCATGGACAATCCTAACCCTCAAAAATCGGATAATAGTGAAATTACTGGAATACCCTTGGCCACCTTTTCTGGACCGCAGCAATGGGCATTAGGCTATTCTAACTAATCGGTTAAGACTAACGATACTTAATCTAGGCTTTCATTACTCGAGTGGTATTTTGGTTTTATTTAGTAGGAAATCGCCTAACAACGGAATATTAAAGCCTGACGGTGCCAAACGCCAAGGTAAGGCGTGAGCGTGGCCAAGGTAGCCCGCTAGCAAAGCGGTGGCCAAGGCGGTGGCCAAGGCAGCCCGCAAGCAAAGCGGTGGCCAGGCGGTGGCCAAGGCAGCCCGCTAGCAAAGCGGTGGCCAAGGCAGCCCGCTAGCAAAGCGGTGGCCAAGGCAGCCCGCTAGCAAAGCGGTGGCCAAGGCAGCCCGCTACCAAAGCGGTGGCCAAGGCAAGGCCAGAGCAAGGCAGCCCAGCAACGCCAAGGCAAAAGCAAGGCGCGACCCGACGCCAAGGCAAAACTTGATGGTAGCCAAGGCAGAGCAACCCGACAGTGACCCGACGCCTAGGCGAGGCAGGCCTGACAGTGACCCAATGCCTAGGCGAGGCAGGCCTGATAGCGACCCGATGCCAAGGCAAGGCAGGCCCGTCAGCGACCCAACGCCAAGGCGAGGCAGGCCCGACGCCAAGGCGACCTAGCTAAGCCAAGGCAAAAGCAGTCAAGTCAACGGTCAAGGCAAGGACCAAAAATTTCTACTAACCACTTCGGCATCGATGCAACACTCTAGGTTAGGAAAATGTAACTAAGCCAAACGGTAGTTAGGGTTGCTAACTAATCGGTTGCCATGTAGGATTTCCAGCCGAGAAATATAATTCTAGGATTTTACTACAATTACCAAGTAACTATACCAAGGTCTTAATAGGCATACTCGTCTTTCGAAAATGACCTTAATGCCCGGGCGATGAATACCAATCTCCTAAGTCATTAAACCTAATTACGACGGATTATTAGAATTTAAAAGAAAAGTTTTAAGCAATCCAAGCAATTAAGAAAAAAAAATTAAATATTTAACGAAATTTTTATTTACCAAAAATCGGGGTTGTTACAGTATGTCCAAAGTATTTACAAATTAACACAAGTAAAAGTATTCAACATTTTGTTTGATAACCTAAATTCAGCATTTAAAACTGAATCAATAAAGTAATAAGTGATTCAGTAGGTTTGATAACCATATTTTACATTGCTTAACAAATTAAGTGAATCTTAAAATGTAGACTAAAAAAGTTGAAAAAAATCAAGTAGCTTTAAGCTACTTAATTCTGACTGAATTTTTGTGGACTTTTATTTAACAATCATACCACCACCACCGCTACCACTTCACCACCATCACCAACAATCCACCACTACACCACCACTCTAGCCCACCACCACATCGTCACCCCGCTACCATGCTGCCACAACGCCACCATTGCACAACCACCACTCCACCGCCACCACTCACTGCTCCATTACACCACCATCACTCCACCGCCACCCCACCATTACACCACCACTCCAACACAACCCCACCACCACCACGCTCAGTCCATCCCCACCCTCAACACTCTACCACCACCACCCTCACTCCATCACCACCAACCCACTACCATCACAATCACCACTCCACCATTACCATAAGTACATTGTGACTATTAGTAAATTAAGAGAGAATCAGAACTAAAATTAATTCATTATTTTTTAATTCAGTGCTTAATATATTTATCAAACATCTTTTCAGCTTAAAAAATTATTTATTCAGCTTTCAGTACTTGATGAATCAGCTTGTCTCCGACTCCGATTTGATCCTGCAAAACAAAGCAAGAGCTCAAGTCACTGGTGTGGTGGCGTGCCAACCACCCTTCAATGCTTAAGTCAGTAGAGAACTTGCTATATGATGAGAGAATTGAGATTCTTGATTATCAGTAGTCTGTACCTTTATTGGAGTTCTACCATCTTTTATAGGCATTCAATAGGAGGTTGAGTTCTAGTAGGACTGTATTCTGGAGATTTTGGATCGCTTTAACGTGGTATGTGGAGTCAGGCCTTAGCTTGAACTCCACGTTCATCCTACTTTTAGCTTGGGATCCTTATCCGTTTGTGATTGTGTTCATCATCGGCATTGTATGCTTATCTTATCGTCGTCTTTCCATTATCCCATAGGATTTAGGTTTTCTAGTGTTGTATCTATGGTTGAAAATGGTATATTTCATGAATATCACTTATCTTGCCTTAGCTTGGGGCCTGAGCTGGTCCATTGGTGTCATGACAGTTCCGTCTGAAGAGCGGAGCTGGCATCCCCTGACTTGGTCACAAGTAATACTCTCTTGGGGGCCTCAGGCACAGCCGGCTTCTACTCCCTAGGTCCATATTCCTAATAGTGCTGACCTGCTGAGGTCTACCCTACTTATTAGGTACTCCCTTGTTTATGAGCTCCAGCTTTTCCCTGGAGGTTGGGAACATTGGTAGGGCTCAATGGCGGTTACAGCTCTTTTCCTTTTGCTGAAGGTTTTAAATACGCGGGTCACTTCGTGGGACAGATGTCAAGATCTCCGTAGTGCGGGTGTTTAGAGGTGGAAGACGAAGATTAAGGAGCGTTCCTCGGGATTAATGCTCATCGTTTTAGCTTCTCTTTGCTTTGATCAAACCCCATTAGAGGTGCACTTCGAATCCATTTAGACAATTTTCTTCGTGAGGTTCTTCCTCATCGTTCTCTTTCGTCATTGAGTTTAGAGCCCGTTCCCTATAGGTACATTCTTTTTTCCTTGCTGTTCTTTCCTCTCTTTTACGCTGGATTCTCCCCCTAGCGCAGAGTTTTCAGGCCCAACGTGGGTTGGTCCGAGGGAGTTTATTTGTGCTAGATTGATTGGTTTTTCTTGCATCAATCTGCATGCCCCTATTATAGTATATTTTGCCCCTTACTCCCTTGTTCTCTAGAACAGGGTTTACCAATACCTTTTTTTATCTATCAGCTTCTTTATACCCACGCTTCTCCATTGGAACCCTAATGTCGAAAGGTTTTCTCAATTTTTCCTCGATTCTTAACGCTGAAGAGTTGACTATAGAAGAGGAGGACTCAATGCGTCGTAGCAGTGGTGTGAGGGCTTCGTCTGACTTGGGTCAATCGAGTAGCTTTAAAGCGTCCTCACCCCCAGTCAATCCTTCGAGGGGTTCCCGTGGGTGCCCCTCTATTACCGCCTCAAACATTCCGTCGACGATCACGAACGAGGAACTAGCTGTCCTTCGAGTCCGATATTCGATTCCCTCTTCTGTTACCCTTAGGAAACCTTCTAAATCTGAGCGAGCCTGCTCTTTTGTTGAAAATGAAACATGTCTCCACGTTGGGGCTTTGGAAGGGGGTCTACGTTTGCCTTTCCCCGCCGTGGCTAAGGAAGTGTTAAGTTTTTTGGGTTTGGCACTAGGCCAGATTGTTCCCAATTCTTGGCGTTTGTTGATTGGTTGGTGCTGCTCTTTGGGGAGCCATGTCCGATGGTATGACTCCCCTATCCAAAGGTCCATTTCTCAATCAGTTCTCCATAAATGAAGCCCCTGGGGGTATCGGGTGGTATTATTTTACCAAGACACCTGGTGGAGAAGAGTTGATCACAGATCTCCCTAACGTCCATAAGAATTGGAAGGATAAATTCTTTTTCTTTTGGGGAGATGGATGGGAGCTCCCAGGTTGGGAGGTTGGGTCCTATACGCAGCGTATTCCCAGTAGATGGGGGGTACCCATCGCCAGTTGTAAGCCGTAGCTTTTTCTTTATCTTTTGCATATCACGAATGTTCTTTATTCTCAAAAGTTTCTATTTTTACTTTTCTACAGCTCGTGCTCCATTCCCTTTAACTTCTGCAGCAGAGGCGGAGCTTAGATTGGCCCAGAGCTACGAGATTCACAGTTGGGGTTTGCTTGTGACATTAGAATCTTTAGCTTACTTATTTGTTGGGTCCAGAAACTTCTAGTGAGGCCTTAGCTCTCTCTAAAGGTATTGTAACGACCCTGATTTTTGGTAAATAAAAATTTCGTTAAATATTTGAATTTTATTTTAATTACTTGGATTTGCTTTTAAAATTTCTTTGTAGTCCTTAATAATCCGTCATAATTAGATTTAAGTCCTTTAAAATTATATTTCTTGGCTAGAAATCGTACATGACAAATAGGATTAGTTTCCAACCAATTATCTGGAGGAACCGAACTACCATTTCACCTAGTTACACTATCCTAACCCTAGATGGACCTTTTTGACCATCTTTGAGTCTTATGAAACTTTCCAACCCTCCTTGAACCTTTTAAGACCTAGAGAGGTAATCATTATACTTATGATTTGGCATATCAAGGCCATACCAATTGTCATTACTCCTTTATCATTTGGTTAATGATTGTGAGGGAAAATATTACCTCTTGGTTAATAGAAACTAGTCATGCCAATGAATACTTAGACTTGATTAGACAAGGCAAAGCCAAATTTCATCATTTTGCTTCCAAAAGAAGCAAACCTACAATGCATGCAAACCTAAAAGTCTAATAGCCCTAAAACCTATTGCCTTCCAAAGTTACTTTCCTAGATTCCGAAGTACATAGATATCCTTATATATGAGTGATGAATCGGTTTAGCCCCTGGTCCTGCAAAACAAAGCAAAAGCTTATGTCACTGGTGTGGTGGCATGCCGACCACCCTCTGATGCCTAAGTTAGTAGAGAACTTGCTATATAGTAGGAGAATTGAGATTCTCGATTGTCAGTTGTGCGTACCTTAACTGGAGTTCTACCCTCACTTTTATAGGCATTTGATAGGAGGTTGAGTCTTAATGGGACTGCATTCCGAGGATTGTGGATCATCTTAATGATTAGTGTGGAGTCTTACCTTAGCTAGGATTTCATACTCATTCAGCCTTGGCTTGGAATCCTTATCCGTCTTTAATCGGGTTTATCCCTGGCATTTTATGCTTATCTTTACCGGCATATTTCCCTTATCCCGTAGGATTAGGGTTTCTTAAAGTGGTATCGTTGGTTGGAATAGGTATATTCTGCGAATGTTACTTATTCAGTCTTAGCTTTGTATCAGCGATGGTCCTTAGATTCTATGCCAGCTCCGTCTGGTGAATGGAGTTGGCTTACCCTAACCTCGCCATAGGTAATACTTTCCTGGGAGATTCGGTCGAATCTGACTTATACTCCCCAAGTCCACATCTCTTGCAGAGCTGTCCTAATCAAGTCTTCCCTACTTATCAGGACTCCCCTGTTTTCAAGCTCCAGCTCTTGGTTGGAGGTTGGGAACACAGACCAAACTTGTGTGGCGGTTGCCGCTCTTTCTCTTTTATAGAGGGATTTAAATGCGTGCTACATCATGGGATAGGTGTCGAAATCCTCACTATTTTGGTTTTTAGGGGTGAACGACGAAGATCAAAGGGCGTTCCTCGGGATTAATGCTCATCGTTTCAAGCTTATCAGAATCCTAATTACTCCTTGGTGGAGAAACATTTGAGTTTATCCAAGCAATTCCCTCCGTGAGGTCGTTCTTCCTTGATTCTTCTTCATCATCGTCCTAGAACCCGTTCTTGCTTAGGTACATTCCTCTTCCCTTTTTTTTAAACTGGATTCTCCCTTGAGTGTAGAAATTTCAGACCCAACGTGGGTCACTCCGGGGGAGTTTATTTGTGCAAGGCTAGTCGGATTTGTTTCAATAAACCTTCATTCCCCTATTATTGAAGATTTCGCCCCTTACTCTATTGTTCTTCAAGACATACGATTTTGGGACCTCTTCTTCTTATCTGCCAATATGTACCCTAGGTTCTCCGTAGGAACCCTAATGTCGGAGGGTTTTATCAATTTTTTCGTCCATTCTGAATGTGGAGGAGTCGTTCGAGGAGGAGGAGGTATCACTATGCCGTGGTGGCCAAATTAGGGCTTCACCTGATAGGGGCCAACCGAGTGGTATAAAACCTTCGTCACCTCCTATGTCGTCGAGGGGGCCCTGTAGAGCCCTTATTTTTTTGGCTTCCAATATCCCTTCAACGATTACAAATGAAGAACTGGCCGTTTTAAGAGTCAGATACTCACTCCCATCCTCTATTTTACTTAGGAAACCCTTGGGTTCTGAAAGGGCTTGCACCTTCGCTGAGAATGAGACGTGTCTCTATGTTGGCGCCCTAGAAGGGGGATTATGTCTGCCCTTCCCCTTCGTAGCGAGGGACGTCCTGAGTTTTCTAGGCTTGTCTCCTAGCCAAATTGTGCCCAACTCTTGGCGTCTTTTAAATGGTTGTGATGTACTTTGGGGAACGATGTCTGATGGGCAGATTCTTTTGTCAAAAGGACCCTTCCTCAACCAATTTTCTGTTAAAGAGGCTCCCGGTGGGACTGGGTGGTATTACTTCACAAAAAGGGCTGATGAAGGGGAGCTAGTGACTGAGCTCCCTACTGTAAACAAAAACTGGAAGGACAAGTTCTTTTTTGTCGGCGGCGGTGGTTGGGAGCTCCCTGCTTGGGAAGTTAGTACATATACTCCTCGGATTCCCAGTAGGTGGGGGATCCCTATCTTAAATTGTAAGCCGCCGCCTTGGTTTGACCTTGTAGCTTCATGAATTTAGTCATATATTCATGAATTCTTCGTTTCTTGTTTTGCAGCTAGAGCTCCGTTTCTTTTGAATCCGGCCCTAGCAGCGGAGCTTCAACGGGCAAAGAGCTACGCCGTTCATCATTGGGAATTACTCGTAACCATAGAATCATTGGCCACCTACCTGCTGGGCCCAGAAACCACCCGTGAGGCCTTAGCTCTGTGTAAAGGTAGTTTCTGCTTTTTATTTGATGTCTTTTATGTTTACTGACTTTCTCATTGTTTTCATTTTCTTTTCCATTTCAGAAGAAGAGAGTGAAAATAGAGAGATGGCACCGAAGATGGATAAAGCCTTGTTGGCTCAACTGAAAGCCGAGAGGGCTAAACAGTCGCCTGGGGCCATAGTTCCCAAAAGGAAGAGCTCTCGGCTTCAAAAGGCACTGAATGTGGACAGCTTTCTGGATGCCGATCTTTCGAAGGAGCCTGCTCTTGACTTAGTGGTTGAGCAGATTGTTGAAGGGGAAGCCGAGAAGTCAAAGAGAAAGGCAAAAGGTATAGTTGTAAAGGGCACCCCCTCTACCAAGAAGACAAAGGCTTCTGTTGGTCCTTCCGTGCTGGGCAACTATCAGGGGGCCCTCGAGCGCACTTCTAGGCTGCTCTGTGCAGCCGACAAAGATTTAATGGCGGAGACGTCTCTCCAGGCAGTGGGGGAGCAAATGTTGGTTGAATTAGCCATGGCATGCTTCTCCTTCCTATTGTTGACAACTTGATTATTTGTTGTTTCTTCATTAATTCTTTCTCTCTTTCTGCAGGCCACGGCTCATGGCCGTTTTCTCGCTTCCCAAAGCCATAGCCTGGGAAAGCAGGTGGTTACCCTTACAGAGGCCAATATAAGGCTCACAAAGCAAGGTGCTTCTATGGCTGCAGAGCTCCAGAAAGTGACAAATGAAAGAGATGTTGCCCTCAAATAAAAGAGGGGCTTAGAGGAGGAAAGAGACACAGCCGTGGCCACTGCTCAAAGTTTGGAACAGAAGATCTCTGAATGGAGCAAGGAGATAGAGAAGTACAAGGCTATGAGCATGGGGATGCTAGAGAAGGTGAAGAATGCTCGTAGGGAAGCCATTGAACTCTTCCTACAGTCTCCTGAGTACCGTCAAGATATCACTCAACAATATTTTGATGGGTTTGAAGCTATGAGGAGTCGGGCAGCTTAGCTTTCCCAAATTTGGATTTTTCCAAGTTTGAGGTTCATGACGAGGACGGGCCCTCATGTCTTGACGGGGAATAGAAAGAGGAGGAAGAAAGTGACGATGCGGCATCCAAAGACACATCTATCCCGAGCTCTTCAATTGCTTCTATTCTCCAAACTCTAGAAAAAGTTTCTCTTCCTGTTGAATCTTCAACTCTAGCAGCAACACCTCCTGGCCCGTCATCTGGTGATGGGCAGGCTATCGATAGTTCCACCTTGGGCCTTTGAAAACTTTTAATTCATTTTGGGTCTGTAACTAAACACATTTTCATACTTTTGTACTTTTAACTGTGTTTGTTTGGGTGTGGCCTATTGGTTTGGCCATGATTCCTGCCTTGGCTGGAAAGACTTTTCTGGATAAATATTTGGGGATGATCCCAGTGAGATCATATTTTGGGGCCATTTTTTTTATTAGGCATAGCAGGTACAGGCGCAGGTTGGATGAAAGGATACTCTCACTTTATGCAAAGGCAGCTTTAGATAGTCTTTGTGCTCGTTTATGCATATGAGCTATTGCCAAATTTTGTAATTCCCAGTCCTTGTTATAGTTGTGCCAAGTACTTGCATTTTAGTATCTCTGCCAGGGGCGTACCTTTGGCTAGAAATTCGATTCTAAGCTTTATCTGATTGCATAGGCGTTCTATGTCTCTTACTCCCCTAAGTGTATAAATTGCTTACTTCAAAACAATTAAGACACTTATTGATGTTTCCCTTGGGAGGGTTATTGGGTGAGTTGTGATTCCGTAGATGGCATAGCTGTACTACGTCTGTTGAGCTTGGAAATTTTTCCTAAGCTCTTTAAATTGCATAGCCTTGCTACGTCTACTGAGCCTAGAAATTTTTCCTAAGAGCTTTAAATTGCATAGCCTTGCTATGTCTACTAAGCTTGGAAATTTTTCCTAAGCTCTTTATATTGCATAGCCTTGCTACGTCTACTGAGCTTGGAAATTTTTCCTAAGCTCTTTAAATTGCATAGCCTTGCTACGTCTACTGAGCTTGGAAATTTTTCCTAAGCTCTTTAAATGGCATAGCCTTGCTACGTCTACTGAGGAGGTGATATTCCTACTCCCCAAAGTATATAATTTATTTTGCATCCAAATAATTAATATACTTGTTTGTAATTTCCCGTAGGATATTCCTCAGGTCAATAATTATTGCCGTAAAGCATTATATGTTTTCAAGACGTGAGAAATCGCCTTTAAAGTTCAAAATCTTTTGTATTTGAATAAAGGCAATCGTTTCAACTGCTCGAGGTAATCGAATTTATAACTCCCCATTACTCTAAGCGGTTGAGGTGGCGATTTTAATTGCAGTCTTGATCGTGATCATGCTGATTGGTCTAGGGAACGGTTAGTGAACCGTCTAAGTTGTGCTATAAAAACCAACAGCGGAGATGGTTTTACTCCCCATTCCATAATCGACTTCAACTTTGCGATGGCAAACAATGAGCAAATTTCTAAGTTGTGCCAGGAGTTGCAAGGCCTGAAGGCAGCCGTTGACGGACTGTCTTCTAAGATGGAGACCATGGCGGAATCCCTTTCCATCATGGAGAAGACGGTCCGCATGGCACTGATAGCCAACTGGGACCATTTGGAGGTTTTTCGAGGGCAACCGGCGCCACCAGTTCCTTCCCCTCCAAGGGAGGGTGGTAGTGATTAGGTTGTAACTTTATGGATTTCATCCATAAAGTTTTTATGTAAAAGGTTGTCCACATCCCTTAGGGTGTGGATTTTATTAATAAAATTTTAAATAACTTTATTTCTTTGTTCACCTTTCCATTTTATGCATACAGAAGACTTAAATCATATCATGCATACAGGATGTTTGAACAATCATCCCTCATGGGGAGTTTTATTGGCCACTAGGGCTGGCGGACGTAAAGAACATATGGTCCTAACGAAAAACAACTTTGTCGCCAAAGCTTTATTGAAAACAAAAGTTTCCTAAAAACTGAAGTAAACTTCCTAAGAACTGAAATAAATTCTAACCGCAAGCACCTACTTGTAGTACTTCTTAAGGTGCTTTGCGTTCCATGAGTTTGGTAGTTCCTTTCCCTTTAGGGTTGCAAGTTTGTATGCTCCAGCTTTAACGTGGTGCAAAATCTGATAGGGTCCTTCCCCAATTTGGGCCGAGCTTGCCCACTTTCTTTTCCGTGGGACCGACCTTCCTTAGGACCAGAGCACCAGCTCGAAAATCTCGTGGCCTGACCTGTGCCTCATGGTACTTAACCATTCTCTGTTGGTAAATGGCCAATTTGGCCATTGCTATGTCTCTTGTTTCCTCTAGGAGGTCTAACTCGGCTCTGAGATCTTCCTGGTTCTCCTGAGGGTCTGTGCTTGTGGTCCTGTAGTTGAGGAGTTCAACTTCAATTGGAACTATTGCTTCAGCCCCAAATGCATGAGAATATGGAGTTTCTCCAGTTGCAGTTTGGGGTGTTGTACGATATGCCCATAGCACATTGTAGAGCTTGTCTGGCCAAGCTCCTTTATCCTCTTGAAGCCTTTTCTTGATTCCCCTTTTGATAGTGCGATTTGTGACCTCCACTTGGCCATTAGCCTTTGGGTGAGCCTTGGAAGCGTAGTGGACATGTATTCCATTGGAAATACAGTATGCTTTGAACTGAGCATTATCAAACTGCTTGCCATGGTCTGTAACTATTACTCGTGGTAACCCAAAACGGCTAATGATTAATTTCCATAAGAAATCAATGGTAACCTCAGCTGTGATTGTGGCCAGTGCCTTGGCTTCGACCCACTTCGTGAAGTAATCTACAGCTATAATCGCATGCTGGACCTGACCTGCTGCCATTGGGAGTGGGCCAATTAGGTCCATTCCCCACTGGGCAAACGGCCAGGGTCCTTTCATTGGAGTTAGGGCTGTAGGTGGTCTGTGAATGATGTTTGCGAAGCGCTGACACCTCTCACATTTTTGGACCATCGAGTTGCAATCTTTTTGCATGCTTGGCCAATAGTATCCCAACCTGAGGAGCTTGTAGGCTAACATGCGGCCACCTTGGTGATCCCCACACACTCCTTGGTGGACCTCTTCCATAGCCCGTATTGATTCTGCCGTGGTCAGACATCTAAGGTTTGGTAACGAGAAACTCCTTTTGTATAGCACATTTCCCATCATTAGGTACTTCGCAGCCCTGATTTTGAGCTGTCTAGCTTTCTCCTTGTCGTCTGGTAGGATCCCATTGGTTATGTACTCAACTATAGGGCCTGTCCATGAACTGCTGTAATCGATAGCTTGAATTCGTTTGGTTGGGGCGAAGATACTTGGTAACTCTAGGTATCGTACCGGTGTATTCCGTGGAATAGTATCTTCCTTAGCCGTGGCTAATTTTGCCAAATAATCAGCTTTGATGTTCTCTTCCCTTGGGATTCTAACAATGTTGAAACTTCGTAGCTTTGAAATTTGGACTTTTACCTTTTCCAAGTACTTCTGCATTATCTCTTCTTTCACGGTGTATTCCCCTAGGACTTGCCCTACAACCAACTGTGAATCACTCTTGGCTAACACATGGTTAGCTCCTACAGCCTTAGCTAGCTCCAATCCAATGATAAGGGCTTCGTATTTGGCTTCGTTGTTGGTTGCTTTGAATTCGAATCTAAGCGTATAGCTCAGGTGCTGTCCTTTCAAAGATGTTAAGATCAAAACAGCTCCACTTGCTTCTTTGGTTGTTGAGCCATCAACTTGAAGGATCCAGGGCTTCAGTTCCTCTTTGGGCTGCTCTTCTGGTTCTGGATAAGTGTATTCCGCATGGAAATCTGCCAGTAATTGTGCTTTAATGGCAATTCCTGGTTTGTACTCTATATCAAACTCGCCAAGCTCTATTGACCATTGAATCAAGCGGCCTGAAGTTTCTGGACAGAGAAGAATCTTTCGGAGTGCTTGATCTGTTAACACCTTTATCATATGAGCTTGAAAGTACGGCTGTAGCCGTCTAGTTGCTGTCACCATGGCAAAAGCTATCTTTTCAGCTCTGGGATGCCTTAGCTCGGCTCCTCGCAATGCTCTACTAGTGTAATACACTGGGAGTTGTGTTCCTTGCTCCTCCCTGATCAAAACCGCACTAACAGCGTATGGGGAGACAACAAGGTACAAATATAAGACCTCCCTTTCTTGAGTCTTGCTCAGTAATGGCGGGGATGTTAAATACTCTTTCAGCTGATTAAAAGCGGCCTCCTCTGTGGTGGTCCACTCAAAGGCTTTTTTCAAAACCTTGAAGAACGTTTGACACCTATCTATTGCTCGTGAGATGAACCTGCTTAATGCTGCAACCCGTCCTGTTAGCTTCTGGAATTCCTTGAAATTTTGGGGCGAACGCATGGTGAGTATAGCCTGGATTTTTTTGGGGTTTGCTTCGATACCTCTTTGGGATACCATGTAGCCCAGAAATTTGCCTGAGGAGATCCCAAAGGTGCATTTTGTTGAGTTGAGCTTCATTTGGTACTTTCTGAGGACTTGAACGGTTTCCGCCAAATCTACTACATGGTTTCGTGCCTTGGCACTTTTAACAAGCATATCATCCACGTATACTTCTACGTTGTGCCCAATCTGTTGCTTGAACATCTTGTTGACCAATCTTTGGTATGTAGCCCCTGCGTTCTTGAGATTAAAGGGCATTCCTTTGAAAGAATATAATCCCCTGTCGGCAATGAATGAGGTTTTTTCTTGATCTCCTTCATGCATTTAGATCTAGTTATACCCTGAAAATGCATCCATGAATCTGAGGAGTTCATGGCCTGCAGTAGAATCTATTAAGGAATCAATCCTTGGCAAAGGAAAGCTATCCTTTGGACATGCTTTGTTAAGGTCGGTGAAGTCGACACACATTCTCCATTTGCCATTGGCTTTCTTCACCATGACCACATTGGCCAGCCAGTCGGGATAGAGAACTTCACGAATGGACCCCGCTTGTATGAGCTTCTCTACCTCTTTGGCCGTAGCTTCGTTGCGTTCTGGAGCAAAGGTTCTTTTCTTCTGCTTGATAGGGCGTACCGTGGTATCCACGTTTAACTTGTGAGATATGACCCTTGGGTCAATCCCCAGAATGTCCTCATGGGACCATGCAAAGACATCTTTGTTCTTCTTCAGGGATTGTAACAGCTCTGCCCTTGCTACCGGGCTCAATCCTGTTCCCATTCTCACCGTCTTCTCTAGTTGCCCTGGTTCTAGGAATTCTTTGTTGAGTTCTTCCACGGGTTCCCCTTGCTGGGGCTTTTCTTCATCTCGTGTATCGAGGCTTTCTACGCTCATTGTGATGTTAGCCCCCCCTGAGTGAGGTGACATAACATTCCCGGGCTGCCTTTTGATCTCTTATGACACACGCGATACCTTCTGGTGTTGGGAATTTTATCATCAAATGGTACGTGGAGATTATTGCCTCAATCTTGTTCAGGGTCGTTCTCCCTAGTATCGCATTGTATGCTGAAGGACAGTTGACTACTATAAAGTCTACCATCCGTGTGATTTGACTTCCTTCTTCTCCCATAGTGAATGGTAGGGTGATTTGAACAACGGGATAAACGGACGTGCCTGCAAATCCAACCAGTGGTGAAGCTATAGGCCTTAGCCTTTCTCATCCAACTTTGAGTTGGTCATACACATGGAGATAAAGGATGTTGACTGAGCTTCCACTGTCTATCAATACCCTTCTCGTGAGATAGTTCGCCACAACGATGGTTATGACCAAAGGGTCGTCATGGGGGACTTGAACTCCCTCGATGTCTTCTTCTGAGAAAATAATGGGTATTTCTTCCTTCTTCTGGGATTTACTCGGACGGGCAACTATTATGACCTCCAAGTGTTCCTCAGTCCTCAGCTTCCTGAGGTGAGCTTTCCTAGCATTGCTAGACTCTCCACCTCCAGCGAATCCTCCATGCATAACCTTGATTTCTCCAATAGGACCTGACCGAGGTATAGTGTCGTCTCTATTCTCCTTACTGGTATCCTCTCTCCTGGATTATTTTTGGTACTTCTTGGTCACAAAACGTTGAAGTCTTCCTTTTTGAATCAGATCCTCGATTTGCTGCTTTAGGTCGATACAATCATCCGTGTAATGACCATGGTCTTTATGGAACCTACAGTACTTACCCTTAGCTCTTTTGTTCGGATCAGACCGTAACTTTCCGGGCCATTTGAGGTCTGGATCGTCTTGTAAGTTGCTAAGGATTTGCTCTGCCGTAGCTATGAGTAGAGTGAACTACTTGTATCGGCCTTGGGGTGGTCCTCCTCCTTGTTTCGGGGATGATCTTGAGTCCACCTTTTTGCTCTTTGGCTCTCCTCCCGTCTTGCGGGCTGATTCTTTTCTTTTCTTTTCAGGTGATGGAAATTCACCAACCTACGACGGCCCTGCTTGGGGATCAAAACCATCATGTGCAAGTCGGGCATAGACAGCTTCTTCTGCGTTCATATGTTTCTGAGCTCTGAGCATTAGTTCTGCCAAAGTCTTAGGTGGTTCTTTGAGTTAAGAGGTACAAGAACTGTCCTGAATACAGCCCAGCTATGTATGCAGTTATGCTCACACTGTCGTCGGCTTCATCTATTTAAACCACCTCTTTGTTGAACCTGGTGGTGTATTCTCTTAATGACTCCCATCTTCCTTGCTTCACCGTCAGGAGGTGCGTCGCTGGCTTGCCGAAGCGCTGGCCTGCAACGAAGTAGCTTACAAAGTTCGTGCTGAGCTCTTTAAAACTACGTATGCTTCCAGGTGGGAGCTTATTGAACCATGCTCGGGCACTACCCTTGAGGGTAACAGGGAACGCACGACACATGACTTCGTCTGGTACAGCTTGCAGACGCATCAGAGATTTGTATGTTTCCAAATGGTCTAACGGGTCTGTAGAACCATTGAAGGTTTCTAATGGGGGCGTCTTGAACTTCCTTGGAAGAGGAAGCCCCATAACTTCATGAGTGAAGGGCGAATCCGTATTCTGTACTAGCTCTTCCACCGTAGCAAGAGTTTGTGCTTTAATGTGCTTCATTAACCCTTCAATCTGATCTTGCATCTTAAGTATCACCCCTTGTTCGTGGGGCGGCTTTTCCAAGGGCGGCTTGCTATTCCTCTTTCGATTTCTGCTTTCCTCCTCACTGGATTCGCCTTCTTCTCTATGATCCTCTTCCTCGTGTTGATTGTGTTGTAGATTCAGGATGCTTGGCTCGGAGATTTGCCTACGCAAATTTGCGTTTTCTTGCATCGCAGTCTGTAACCCTTGGGTTAATGTTTTTATTTGCTCCTGCATCTGAGCAAATGCCACTGGGGTCATTTGATCGCCTCCCGTCTTACTTGCCTCAGCGGCTGATAAGTAGGGAAAACCTAACGTGGCCAGCTCGATAAAAGGAGCAGAGCTGGGAAGTGAAAAGCCAGCTCCACCTGAGACTCCCTGGAAGGCGTTACCGGTAAGTACGATAAGACATTCAGCTCGGCCCGCGAGACGGAGCTGGGTTAAGGTTTAGGGACCAGCTCGGAGACCTAGCCAGAGCCGGATAAGTAATGCCTAAGTAGCATGTTTATCCCGATTGAAGATAGCACCCCTAAGAACCATAATCCCGTGGGATAAAAGAGAGGATGTTGATGTAGACACCTCCCAAACGGGGCATCGGCATACAGTTGATATCGATTTGTTTGCTCATTTGGTTTCTTGCTTCATAAACCAAGATCATGGACATTCCCATGGCAAGGAACATCGCCACATGATAGCGGTTATCATCAAAACAGAGTCGCCACCCGGTTTATTAAAACTAGGAAAATAGATAGAGATTCTGGATACGGAAGCCAAAGGTACAGTAAGGGGAAGGTGTTTGGCACCCCTTTCTGCCAAGCCGTGAGGCTAGCCCATAATCATTCAACATAAGACATATAGATGCTTCATTTAATCCTAAACAAGTAATCTGTTTTTATGCCTTTAAACAGTAAATAAGGTGAGCCGAGATGATAAGTAAATCATGCATCAGAAAGCAGAAAAAACATAACAAAGCTGTCCCAGGGGATGGATCCTGTAGCCGGTGAATGGATGTCACGGCTGAGAGATCCTCATGGATCGATGTACCGGCCGAGGGATCGAAGCCCCGGTCAATGTTCTTCCTCACACCAGACAGAAAAGTTAGCAGATGATTAAAAGCTACGATTAAACATAAAAACGATAAATAAATCGAACCAGAGGCCCCTGGGCCTCACCACCTTGATCCCTCAGTAGCTGGATTGCTTCAGATTGATTCGGGATTGACTGATTGATTGCTTCTTGAAAGAAACCCTAGGGTTAGGGTTTGAACTTTGGGGTTTGATTGCCGGATTGATGGCTGCCTTCGGGATGTTAGGGCTTTTGTAGAGAGGGTTTGAAAGTATATTTTGGCAAGGTTTCGTGGCTTGAGAGGGTATGAATCTGGTTAATTCTGTGTGTGTATGGTGGTGTTTATATAGGCAAAGGGATGACACACTTCGTCCAATCAAAACACACGATTGCAATTGCAATTGCAATGCAACTCCAACTCTTCGTTGTGATCCCTGAACGTGGCCCGAATGCATAGGAGAAGTAGCGTAGTCGGATCAAACAATCGACAGAATGTTCCAGAGTCTGGAAAAATGACAATTTGGCGGCTGGGCAAGGGATCTGGCGGCCAAGGAAAGGATATCGCGGCCGAGTAATGGTTCTTCCGGCCGTGGGATGGATCTCTCATGGAGATTTTTGGTGCAACAGGTAGCTCGGGTAAGGAAATGATGTTAAGGCCGTGAGATCAATGTTACGGCCGGTAGATGGATTCTCCTAGGATTCTGTATTTCTATTTGAAAGGCTGTTTGGCTCTGAATTGGGTCCTCTAAGTGGCTCAAAGTTCTTACCAAAAGTTCTAAGGTTCTCAAGAAGTCAATCAGCAATCATCGTATCCATTTCATCATCGGGATGGTTCCCAAGGTGGGACTTGAAATAATCGTTAGGCCAAATTGGGGTGTCTATAGATGCCCCTCTTTGACTGAGCTCAAACGGATCGCGCGACATGTTTGAGTAAAAGTCAAAGCTGTAAAAGCAACTCAATTTGGTCCAACCACTATTCCAAGGGTTTTTTGAAAAAGGTTTTTGTTATGGTCGGGCCGGGAGGCTGCCTACGTATTCCACAGGGGAAATTCAAACCAGCCGTAGTTCGGAGCAATAAAGAAAAGAAAAAGTTTGGAGGATTAGAGACAGAAGACGTACCTTCGGGCTTTAAAAAGCCGTAGTGCGACGTACTTAGACTGAGCCAGGATTTTGGTGGAGAGTAGTTAAAGGAGTGCGGGGCTGCCGGGGATATTTTTGCGGAAAGCGTCCTTAGTATTTTTGGGTAGATCAATACACGGCGGGTGTGTTTGCTTTTCCTGATCATCCTGACTTTAACTGAGGGAAACTCGGTAGAGTAGCCTATCCTTACGAATGAGCTGGAAGGAATTGATGTAATGGTGGGGAATCCAAGCCGTCTGTTGGGGATGAATTGGACGCCTGGTTTTGAGATATGGGGTGGAAACCAAGCCATCTTCTGGAGGCGAGTTGGATGCCGTTTCTTGGAGATATAGGAGGCACAGGGCCGGTAGCTTAAGCATGGAGCGTTGTAATGAAAGAACCGAGGCACGGAGCCGGTAGAGCTTTTGATGAAACCAAAGCGCAGAGCTGGTGTTGATCATAAGGCGAGAGCCTAAGGTTTTAGAACTTCAATGGAACTGAAGCTCAGAACCAGTTGATAGTTCAAGGAGCTTTGCCTTCTGGAGGCGAGAACTTGAGATGTCAGAGCTTTGAACTTGATGTGACTGAACCGAAGTGTAGAGCCAGTTGTGTTCTGATGGTCTGTGCACGGAGCTTTCTCATTATGAATTTTGGCGTGGAGCCAAAGGATCGAGGTTCTGGACCGATCAATAAAATCGAGGCGCGGAGCCGGTTGATTGCAGGATTGACCTGTTTCACGAATAAGAGAGATATGCAGAATGTGTATATGATGATGGTGGTTAGATGTGAATAGATATGATGATGCAGACTCGATGTAATTGTGGTGATGCAATTGATGCAAATGTGCACGGGCCCGTGCGTGTGTGTTTGATTTAAGCATGGAGCTTCTATCAAGTTCTGGACTTGAGCATTCGGAGCGTAGAGCTCGAGCATTCGGACGGTAGAATCCGAGCATTCAAAGTACAGGCTTTGAGCATCCAGTACGCAGTGGTTGGGCATCCAAGCATAGAGCTTGAACATTCAAGTGTAGAACTTGAGCATCCAGTACACAGTGGTTGGGCATTCGAAGAGCTTCGAGCATTCAAAATGTTAGATTTTGAGCATTCAAGCGTGGAGCTTGAGAATTGATGATATCTTGATTGGGGTGGCATAGAGCTTGCTGAGGATTGTTGTTTACGGCGTAGAGCCAGCTGAGATAATGGGCTTAGAGCCCTTGAAATGATTGGTTTGGAGCCGTTGAGATAATAGGAGCTGTTGAGTAGTTGCAAGCTTGGAGCTGCCGAGGTGATAAATATGGGCACGGAGCCGCTGAGATGATAGGCATGGAGCCTTTGGAGTTGATAGATATGAACGCAGAGCCACTGAATGGTTTGCAAGCTTGAAGCTGCGGAGATATGATTGGTACGGGTGTGGAGTCGCTGGATTTGTTGGATGGTATTTGGCGTTGAGCCGTTGATGGTGGCAAGCATAGAGCTGCTGAATAGATAGTGAGCTTGAGCTCCGAGCTGCTGAGTGGTAGCATGGGCAAGGAGCCTATTTGATAGATGAGCGTAGAGCTGTTGAATTGACAGGTGCAGAGCCGTTTGAGGTAAGTGTGAGTTGCCGAGGTGGTTGATATGTAGAATTGCTAAAGTGATGAATATGGGCCTGGAGCCTGTTGAGTGTGTTAGCTTGAAGCTGATGAGCTTTAGAGCTGCTGAGTTGTTGATTTGATAGATGGGAAGGGGGCGTGTAGAGCCGCTGAGATGATAGTCGTGGAGCCTGATGAGCTCAGAGCTGTTGAACTTGCCTGATAGTGATAAGCTTCGGTCAGCAGTTTGTGGAGAGAGAGCCTCCTTGTGCTTGAGTATGCCCCTAAGGCTGGTTTTGATCACGTTGTTCATGACTCAGGGATGCCCCCAGGGATATTCTGTTGGTTTTGATGGTCATGGACCCAAAACTTCGTAATTACCTTAAATTAATGCAATGAGCAAGGCCTGATGCTGCTGAGAAGAATAGATTGGGGGGCCAGTGGATCGATCCTTCGGCCGAGTAATAGATGTCTCGGCCGAGGAATCGATGTCTCGGCCGTGGGAACGCCAAAAGTCAGAAAATCGATTTAAGTTCGGTTTAATCGATCTCGCGGCTCATTCTTTCTTTTCTCCTCCATTCTCTCGTCCGAAACTCCTCCGTTCCCTATTCCTCCGACCACATCATCCGGCCGCCATGATCCCTCCGGCCACCACTGCTCGCCGCCGTTCTCGGCTGCTGTTGGCTATTGCCGCGTCCTCTCTCTCTTTCGCCTTGAGTTGTGATGGCTACGCCATCTTCTACAGACGCGGTGTGTTCTTCCTCGCATCCTCCGTGCAGGTGCGAGTATCACTACGCCAAATATTGCTTTTGCCGGCGGTATTATTACCGGCGGTAAAAAAACTGCCGTTAAAAGCAACTTTTACCGGTAATAGTAAAACCGCCGGAAATAACTACCAAAAACGGCGGTTTTTTTAATAATGCCGTTTTTATAAACTTTTGCCGGCGGTTTTTTCAAATACCGCCGGAAAAAATAGAATATACGGTTTATTTAATACCGGCGGTTTGTTAATGCCGCTTATAATAATAATACCGACCCGTATAATATAAATATTATTATTTATCCTACATGACGCAATATGCGGGTCAGCCCAGTTGGTAGCACGCGCGCTATAGGATCCGGAGGTTCCGGGTTCGATTCCTGGGAGAACAAAAAAAATTAACCACCGATTTTATTGCCGGCAGTATTATTACCGGCGGTTTTTTACCGCCGTTTTTAGTATTGCCGGCAGTTTTCTAATGCCGCTTTTGTTTTTCAAACAATTGTATTCCCGGCGGTTTTTGAACTTTAAGTTGTGATGGCTATGCCATCTTCTACAGATGCGGTGGGTTCTTCCTCGCATCCTCCATGCAGGTGCGAGTATCCATCATCTGACAAGGAGACGATTGAGGAGCCTGGTTTATTCGACGTTGCTACCTACGTTCTTCCGTCGCGTAGGTTGGGTTTTGGTGGTTTCTTGTAGTACCGCCCTCCTGTTGGCGGCCCAAAGGCTGAGATAGTCCGTAGAGAGCCCGAGTGGCACTTGAGCGTTCTCAATGTTACGGTATGTTTCCAGAAAAGCAAAAAGTTTACTTTAGTTCGAAATTCAGTTTTGCGTTACTTGAAGATATATTCCATTCTCGGGATAAAACCCCTTTCAGCCAGGAGCATAGATGAGAGAGACCTATGCTTAGGTCGGTATTGCCTTTAAAAAGACTAAAATAAACGTGCCCCTTGTTTAGGCAATGCATGCTTTTAAATATTTTTAATTTGATGCCCTTAGCGTTCGTTTGTTTATGCAATTATGAAGTTAACTCCCTTTTGTTTTTGATGGATCTTTGCAGAGGAATAGGAGACTAAAGGCTCGCGGCAGAGGCAAAGAGGTGCACAAGTGGTTCCTGGTGTTGCCCGAGCAGGTTCGAGAGTTGGTACGTGCTGCTGGTTTTGAGGCATTTATTCTGGGCCTCAATCTTCCGAAGATGGACTGGTCACTGATGACCTCACTGGTTGAGAGGTGGTGGGATACCACCAATAGGTTCCACCTCCCTTCCGCTGGCGAGATGGCCATTACGCCAGGTGACTTCTCCTTGCTGACTGGCTTGCGAGTAGGCGGTCCTCCTCTTCGGGTTGACCCCCGGATTTGGGAGCGGACAGGTGCTTTGGAGTGGTTTTTGGGCAAGGTGCCTCCTCTTCATTCTCGAGGTCATGTTGTTCTTGCTTGGCTGAGCAAGACATTTATGAAGAATGATATTCTGACCTAGGTGAGCATCGAGCAGCTGACGCGGGCTTTCCTTCTCTATCTCCTTGGGCAAATATTGTTTGCCAACAAGGATGGTCCGGTGCATACACAGTTCCTGGCTCCCCTGCAGCATTTGGAGATTATTATGTAGTTTGATTGGGGAGTGTCTGCTTTGGCCACTTTATATGGCCACCTTAGAGCTTGCTCACGGGACAAGAGTCCCATTCTTGGCGGTCATTACCGGGTGCTTGAGGTACACAATTTTTTCCTTCTATTTCCTTACCTGCTTTGACTTTTGTTTGGTATTTGAACTTGTTTTGGTTCATCTGCTTTTTAGCTCTGGGCTTTCGAGCATCTTCTCCAGTTTCCACCTGAGACTAGGCACGGAGATGCAAACTGTATACCTCACTACAAGCGATGGTTGGCGGGGCAGCGGAAACCGAGGTCGCCTGTTTTGAGCCTTCCTGAGTGGTGGCGAGTTTTGGACCGACTGACGGTTGATCAGGTGCCTTTCTTCTCCCTTGGTATTCCTTGTCTTTAGATTTCCATATCTTCGTATTGTGGCTGATTTGATCTTGTTTTGTAGGTACGGTTTGACCCTTGGGGTGGTGTACCAGAGGATGCCCCTCTTGCGCGTTCCAGAGTTCTGGATCTTACTCGCAGCTTGCTCGAGGGTCCCTTTTGTCGAGCTTGGTACTTAGGTGACTGGGTAGCCAGCCAGTGGCGTCCACGTGCTGAGGCACTTCAGTTCGTTCCTCCTCCTCCTCCAGCATCGATGAGGTCTACTTCCTTGATGTCTAAAGAAGGTTTGAAGGATGACCGGATCAGAGATTGGGCAGGCTTGCTTCTCCAGGCAGGTGACTACATGGAGTATTGCCGTCTTTTCTTGGCTCCAGTTGTTGCAGCTCCTCCGGTTGCTCCTGTTTTGCCATGGGCCCCCTCTTTTGTTTCCTTCCACTCTGATGATGGGGAGGAGGAGCGCCTGGCCCTTACTCCTTGCACGACCCAACTTTATACGTTGCCAGCTGGGGTTTCACAGGTATCATTCTGAACTTGTTTCTCTGTTTGTATCTGCTATTTCAATGCTTGAAATATTCGATTTGCTTCTACAGGTGCCCGCTGAGGGGGTGCAAGAATGGCTGCATGCTTATCAGAGCGCAGAGGCTTTGGTTCGGAGGCAGCGCCGTCAGATCCTTGAGGTATGGCTTTTTCCATGTATTTCGTTTGCCTTGCATCATTCCTTGAGTCTGAATGTTTGCATCTTCTTTTTGCTACAGCTTGAGGCCAAGCGAGTTCCAGCGCTGGTGGGGAGGGCATGGGAGCCGGTGAGCAGTCCCCGTCTTTGTCTCAGAGGTCATCTCGGAGGTGCCGTCATGACTAGCTTTTAGGATTTTCTTTTCCTATTCATAGTTAGCGAAAGAGACAAGCAGAAATTGTATAGTGAAGGCAACCACAGCGATAATTTTGTAGTTAAACCCTTTGTTTATGAAATTAGATGGGAAAAAGCTTTTTGTGCCCCTAAATGCATGCGAAAGTCAGAACATGGCTTTTTGAACAAGTATTTGCTGATGGGTAGTAACCTGTGTAAAATGAGGTATTGGTCGAGGAATTGATTACTCGGCAGAAGAATCAATTCGTCGGCCGTTACTTTAATTTTCCAAAAGGTAGATTTTGTGTTGGCCAAGTGGCATCCTCTTTTTTCCTTCCTTTTATGCTTGGTTTTAATTAATTTCCTGCTTTTCGTGTTTGCATAGTCTCTTTGCCAAACTTGAGAGTTTTCAAGGTATCCTGCTTACTATCTTAATGATGCTTACATCAGAGGGGATGAACAATAGTTCTCATATCCCTTGCTGTTGCCAAATCTTCGAAAAAGACATACTTATCTTTTGCGAGCTCAATACGCAGGGTTAGCTATACCTATCATTGAGTACAAACTTGTTGATGCTGTTCCTTCTTTCCAAATGTTTGGGCCGCATTTCAATGTGAGATTGCCTACGTATCCCGATCAGGGAATCAGGCCTTTTACGTAGTTCCAAAGTCATCACCTTTGATGTTGGGCTTTCACTCTTGGTTTTTCTTCTCATATGCTCTTGATTTTGTCTAGGTTACCTAATGGAGGTTAAGTCCCTAGCGAGCCTTTGAATGCCTTTAACTTTTGCCTAGGCTGCATTTTTGCGTTTTCTTGCCCTAGCAGGCTTTGCTCTTACTTTTGCTTGGGCTACTTGGTCACCCAACGAGCATTCTTTCTAAAGAAGTTTTGTACCTTTGGAAGGGAATTTGATGAGGGTATTTTATGGATCACCTCTTGTGTTTGTACTTTCCTAATGGGCAAGCTAACTGTAACGCTCCCAAAATCGGGTACGTTAAATAAACATTTTATTGAATAAACCAAGGAGAGTCTAGCTCATTATTACAACATAATTCTCACAAGAGTACTTCTTTTCAACAAGGGAGGGATAATCTAAGGCTAACTACTGCTCCGCCTCTTCCTCCATCCTTGCAAGCTCCTCGGCTTCAAAGACGTCCAATGTGTACTGTTCATTCTGCTCATCTATGAATTTTGACACATTATACCAGTGTCGCCCCCAGTATAATATATCAGGGTCACCAAAAAGGTAACACCGTGAGCTACGAGGCTCAATAGACTAATCCAAAACCCGCTAACCCATAATTTATAACAGGAAGGCACATAAACAATTACACATGCTCATTCAACAATGTGGTTAATAGTAACACATCCGCATTCGCTATAATAATGTTGGTGTCCATAACTTCCGAGTTTCTCCTACGCGACTCATCGTAAACTGTGTCACCATTTCCACCTTTCATTTCCAAATCAACATTTTGAAAATCATTTTCATTCTCCGTTACCAATGAGGCTACCAAGTACGGCTTCATTGGCAATGCGCACAATGGGCTACCAAGTCCGGCCACGTTATCAAACCTTGCATTGGCTCCTCTCTGCGGATAACCAAGCCCAATTACCAATGAAGCTACAACGTCCGGCTCCATTAGCAATCTACACAATGGGCTACCAAGTCCGGCCACATTGTGGTTTTCACAAACACAAATCACGTAAGGCTACCAAGTCCGGCCATTATGTAGTTTCAAAAATACTTTTTACCCATATCAACCACACCGTAGGTGTCAGGTTTCTACTTCTCGGTTTTCGTGTCTCGTAATCATGCATAGACTCTGCGGCGGGACAAAGCACTTTAAAGTAATCTTGAAACAAAACTTGCATGATCATTCATCTCTATATTATCTAGCATGCTCAAAACCACACATTAAAGCATAACGCCACATGTGCTGACGCCCTTGGAGTGGAAAGCCACTTATGCTTTATCAACAACAAGTAATGCAAGCAAACATCCATACATGCTCATAATCATCCTCAAGACAATAATACGAACACTTCCAATTAAGTCTATATTACCAAAATCCGTTGTTTCTTCCTTTGTGGGAAATTCAAAACAACATATGTTTATTGACGTGGAAATCGTTTATTCAACATGTTGCACTCCCATTAGCAAGATAAGTTTATTAACTAACATGCATTTCGACGTACAAGCATCATACTAACTTTAAATGTACTTAAAGTAAGAGGATAAGATTAGATTACAAGATCATGCTTTCATTTTAAGAACATAAGCCACATAACTAGAGTTATACTAGGGAAAATGAGTAGAGATTAATCTACTTATACTTAGAATTAGAAAGTAAGGACATTCTACCGTTCTTCTAGGCGGTAGGGTGGCTACGGAAAGTTCGTCGGTTGTCGGACGAAGTAACGGCTTACGGTGAGCTTCCGGTAGCTTTGAAAGAGAAAAGTTTCTCTCGAAACTAAGTCTTGACTAAACTACTAAACTTTTATGGATCGAAGGGTGGTTGAGTGGTGGTTTGGGGGCGGCTTAGGATGAGTTTCTTGAAGAACAAAGGAAGAACTTCAAGAACACCAAGAACAAAGCAAGAACAAGTTCAAAGACAAGGATTCTAGAGAGAGAAGTTGAAAGGTTGGAAGGTGTGAGTTGAATGGCAAACATGAGGTGCTATTTATAGCCAATCATTGGTCTCCTCTCCTCCCTCCTTGGCTAGCCCCCCTCTCTCCTAATTGTCCCATGGATTTGCTCCATTGAATGGTCATGTTAAGCATGTCATGCCTTGTCATCCAATTGTCACATCACTACAACTAGAACTAGGTCAAATAGTGTCAAAGTACACTCACACACACCTCACTCTCTCTTCTCCTTCATCCGGCCCCCTTCCCTCTCTCCATTCAGCTCTCTCTCTCTTGGTCAAAGTACATTTATATATATATATATATGTGTGTGTGTGTGTGTATGTACATTTATGGAAAGAACAAGGAGGATAAGGACAAGACTATTTAAACTAGGGTTGAGTGCATGCTTGGCTAGGATTGTCTTCTTGGAAGAGTACTGATGAAAGGACACATGACTTGTCCTGTCATCTTATTTGGCAAGACTAACATCTATTGTCCAAGGGGCAAAGATTCCCCTTGCATGTAATAACCAATGGTCCAAAGAAGTAATGATGAAGAAACACATGACTTGTCTTGTCATCCTATTTGGCAAGTCTTATATCCATTAACCAATGGATAACAATTACCCTAGCATGTAATAACCAATGGTCCAAAGAAGTAATGATGAAGAAACACATGACTTGTCTTGTCATCCTATTTGGCAAGTCTTATATCCATTAACCAATGGATAACAATTACCCTAGCATGTAATAACCAATGGTCCAAAAAAGTAATGATGAAGAAACACATGACTTGTCTTGTCATCCTATTTGGCAAGTCTTATATCCATTAACCAATGGATAACAATTACCCTAGCATGTAATAACCAATGGTCCAAAGAAGTAATGATGAAAAAAACACATGACTTGTCTTGTCATCCTATTTGGTAAGTCTTATATCCATTAACTAATGGATAACAATTACCCTAGCATGTAATAACCAATGGATATAGCATGTAATAACCAATGGATAAAGACAAAAAGGTCCGAATGGTACATCTAGGGTTAAAAAGTGATTAGGCTAAATGGGCATTAGGTTATTCTAACTAGTTGGTTAAAGACTAATGGTACTAATCTAGTAGGATTTCCAGCCAAGAAATATAATTCTACGATTTTACTATAATTACCAAGTAACTATACTAAGGCCTTAAAAGGCACACTTGTCTTTAGAAAATGACTTTAATGCCCGGGCGATGAATACCAATTTCCTAAGTCATTAAACTAATTACGACGGATTATTAACGCCAAGAGGAATTTAAGAATTATCAAACATAACAACGAAATTTTTATTTGGTAAAAATCAGAGTTGTTACACTAACCCTAAGTGTTCTCACGGGGATAGCGTCTTTCCCTAAGTCTTGGCGAGAACTCGGGTTTGAGCAACTAAAGTTCATTTCTTCTTTCCCTTTTGTCGTTAACACAAAAATCTTAATTCTTTGGAATTTCTCTTGTTTGGCAAAGAGATTATGGAATATAGCAATTGCAAATTAAGAATAAGGTTGTTTTGAACAAGCATAATTAGGGAGAAAAAATAGGAGTTCACTTGGAAATAAAATGCCTAAACAAGGGCCCAAAACATGTTCTAGTTTAATCTAATAAGCAAAAAGCAATGTTTTTTTATGTTCTTTGCCATGTTGTGACTTTCTCAGCTTATTGCAGCATTTCAGGGTTGTCCTCTTTCGCTTTGTCTTTCACAACTTTATATTCTTTTCCACCCTCTTCTTTGCCAAACAGAGCCTTTGAAATGGATTCATCTTTGAAACTTGCATGGTGGCACATGAGCAATCAAATGGAAATATCAGCTGGGGCTTTTAACACCTCTTCGTCCTCCTTGTTTATCTCTATTTGATTGAATAGGGATGCCAAGGACATCCCATCGAGTGGATCATCGTATTCCTCTTCCATTTCACCAAAGTCGTTCTCTCCTGCTCTGTATGGACCAAGACATATGAAATCCAGATCTTCTCTTTCCTCTATCCACTGGCTATAATCGCATTCATCATAGGGATTGATCCATGGTTGCATTTGGAATTCCTCCACCTTTTCGATGAGATTGATTGTCTCCCAGACGATGGGAGGCGTCAGATTTTTAGGATGGTTAATGGGTACCACTATTTGGGCGAGCTCGAAGCGGGCGTGCCTTCTCATCATAATGACCCTTTCTTTTTCCTTCTTCTTGTTCTCAAACCAGATACGTAGCTGATGAATCAGTTTTGTATCTGGCCCCGACCTGTTGCTGCAAAGACAATGTGAGGGCTAATGTCACCGGTGTGGTGGCGTGCCAACCACCCTCCGATGCCTAAGTCAGTAGACAATCTTTTAAGGGGGATAGACGACGATTCAAGGACCAGTATAGCGACTTTGTCAAATCCGTATTCACGCACCAATTTCGACGATGAAATTATTTTAAGGGGGATAGGTTGTAACGACCCTGATTTTTGGTCAATAAAAATTTCGCTAAAAATTTGAATTTTATTTTAATACTTGGATTTCATTTTAACATCCAAAAATCGGTCGTTATCGACTTATAAAATTTTGTTATTATATTTGAAAATTCTTTATTTATTTTATAAATCCTTTTTGCGATTAATAATCCGTCATAATTAGGTTTATGACTTAGGAGATTGGAATTCATCGCAGGGCATTAAGGTCATTTTCTAAAGACGAGTATGCCTATTAAGACCTTGGTATAGTTACTTGGTAATTGTAGTAAAATCCTAGAATTTATTTTCTCATTGGAAATCCTACATGGCAACCGATTAGCTAGCAACCCTAATTACCGTTTGGCTTAGTTGCATTTCCCTAACCTAGAGTGTTGCATCGATGCCGAAGTGGTTAGTAGAAATTTTTGGTCTTTGCCTTTTAACCGTCGGCTTGACCGCTTTGCTTTGGCTTGGCTAGGCTGCTTAGGCATCAGTCGTTAGGCTGCCTCGCCAGGCATCGGGTCTCTGTCGGGCTGCCTCGCCTTGGCGTCGGCTCATTGACAGGCCTGCCTTGCCTTAGCGTCGGCTCGACTGTCGCGCTGCCTTGCCTTGGCGTCGGCTCATTGTCGCGCTGCTTGCCTTAGGCGTCGGCTCATTGTCGCGCTGCTTTGGCGTCGGCTCATTGTCGCGCCTCGCTAGCGTCGGCTCATTGTCGGGTCGCCCGCCTGGCGTCGGTCCTTTGTCGGGTTGCTCGCCCTGGGTGCCATCGGGTTACGCCTTGGCGTCGGTCGCGCCTTGCTTTTGCCTTGGCGTTCTTTGGGCCGCTTTGCTCGCTTGGCATCGGGTCGCGCCGCTTTTGCCTTGGCGTTCTGGCCGCTTTGGCTGCCATTGGTTTGCCTTGGCATCGGGTCGCACCTCGCTTTTGCCTTGGCGTTCTTTGGTGCCTTGGCCTCGGCAGCTCCGGGTGCCTTGGCCTCTGCAGCTCTGGTGCCTTGGCCATGTTTGGCCACCGCTGGCGCTGGCCACCAGCCTTTGTTTGTACCGCTGCCTTAGCTCGCTTGGCCTCTGCAGCTCTGGGCTGCCTTGGCCTTTGTTGTACCAGGCTGCTTTGGCCACCGCTTGGCCACTGTTTGGCCACCAGGCTGCCTTGGCCACCGCTTTGCCACCGAGCTGCTTTGGCCACCGCTTGGCCACCGCTTTGCTACCAGGCCGCCTTGGCCACGCTCACGCCTTGCCTTGGAGTTTGGCACCGTCGGACTTTAATATTCCGTTATTAGGCAATTTCCTACTAAATAAAACCAAAATACCACTCGAGCAATGAAAGCATAGATTAAGTATCGTTAGTCTTTAACCGATTAGTTAGAATAGCCTAATGCCCATTTAGCCTAATCACTTCTCCCTAACCCTAGATGGACCATTTTACCCTTTTTGTCTTTATCCATTGGACGATAAAGGCTAGGGTAATATTTATCCGTTGGACAATAGCGTTAGGGTTTCCTTTACCCATTGGTCAATAGGTAAACCTTGGTTAATCTCCCTAAGTACGAGATTAGATTAGCTTAGAGCTTAATTACAAATATTAGACTTTCTAGCATTAACCGTTGGATAATAACCATTAGGAGTTTTATTAACCATTGGACGATAGACTAGAATCCTAGCCATTATTACCCATTGGTTATTAACCATTAGAGAAACTATTATCCATTGGATAATAGTTAGTCTTGACAATCATGTACTAGGTTGATTAAAATATTAAATTTGGCCATGTGTTAAAACCCATTAAATTAAGATTTGTCCATTAGTATATTAGGTTAGTACATGGTACTTTGGATGAAGTAGAATACTTAATTAGATATTAGATTTGGTCAATATCTAGTACAAGCTTATATATATATATATGTGTACTTGTATGTATATATATATAATATTGGATATAACATGTGTGTATATAGATTATTATATTTAGAAAATCTAATTTACTTGAAAACTTAGATTTTATTAAAGACCCATAGTACATATATATATATATTAGTATATATGTAGTCTTTCATAGTACATACAAGTGGGAGAGAGAGGGAGAGAGGAGAGAGATTGCCGAGAGAGAGGGAGGAGAGAGATCCGAGAGAGAGAGAGAAGGAGGGAGAGAGAGAAAGAGAAGGAAAGAGGGAGAGAGAATTGTACCTTGATCTCTTTGACCTTTTTGATGTACCATTACTTGATTTCTTGGTGATTACCTTCCTAGCAATCTATGACCTAGTTGTCCTAAATTCATTTCTTATTGGGGAAATCTTGTACAAACCCTTGCTAGCCAAAATCCTTACTCTTCCAATCCAAATCCTTGTCCTTCCATATCTATTATATATATAGTTATATTTATATATTGTGTACCAATGTACCAAGAGGAGAGAGAGAGAGAGAGAGGCCGAGAGAGAGAGATTGAGAGAGAGAGAGATTCGGATGGAGAGAGAGAGGGAGAGAGTGATGTGTGTGCAAGTGATTGACATGTTTTGGTCATCCTTGTCCTAGTTTGTGTATACTTTCAAGTGAAAGCATAACCAATGCCATCCAATCTTGTCCTTCTTTGTACAAACCCTAATTTTATACTTGAAATAAATCCACTTGCTTGGCCAATCTTCCAAAATCCAATCCAAAGGACACATCCTAGCCTTGCATGCCTAGGTTTTTAGGTTATTTCTTGCAAGCAAACTTGATTTGCTTGAATAAAAAATTGGAGGAAAGAGGGAGAGAGGGCAGCCGGCCAAAGAGAGGGAGGGAGAGCCCATTTGCCTATAAATAGGACCTCACACTTTTCATTCAACTCACACCTCTTCATTCTCCAAGTTCTCTCCTTGAAAGCATAAGAATTCTTAGTGTTCTTGAGTAGTTCTAGCTTGTTTTTGAGCTTCCTTTCCATCTCCGCCACTAAACCATCATACGACCACCACCTTGATCCTAAAGTAGTAGTAGTATAGGTTACGATCTAGTTCCGAGAGAAACCTTTCTCTTTCGAAGCTATCGGAAGCTTAACATAAGCCGTTACTCCGTTTGTTTGCCAACTTTCTTTCCGTCGATCTTTTCGTAGTCTTCCTACCGCCAAGAAGAAAGGTAGAATCTTCTTATACCTCTAATTCTACGTAGATGTTTCCTATACTTCCTAACCTTAAGTATACATAGATTTTTCCGATCTACTCTTCCTAAGTATATGTTTGATCTTGTAGAATTCATCGAACTTACTTCTCTAAGTATATTGTATTGTATGATCATGAAGCCTTATGTGTAGCATGATTTGTTTTACGTAGTTTACTTTGATCTTGAGAATAATTGAATGCATGGTTTAAAGAATCTTCCCAACTTGATTAACTCGTTAATAAACATAGGTTGTTACGATAAAGTGTTGTTTCAAAACGAAGTATTCATATTTTGACCTTTTCAAGGATTGTGAATTTGATCGCATGATTGCTTACCTTACTTGTGGTTGTAAACAAGCATGATTAAATAGAGTTGGATGATCTTGCTAGATTACTTTAAAGTGATTCGTCCCACCGCGGAGTTTATGCATGCTTATGAGACACAAGAACCGAAAAGTAGAAACATGACACTTAGGGAGTGGTTGATATGGATAAAAAGGATTTTTGAAACTACATAATGGCCGGACTTGGTAGCCTTATGTGAGTTGTGAAAACCCGCAAGGTGGCCGGACTTGGTAGCCCTTTGTGTGGACTTGCGAAAACCTCAATGAGGGAGGCCGGACTTGGTAGCCCATTGTGTAGATTACTAACGGAGCCGGACGTGGTAGCTTCATTGGTAATTGGGCTTGGTTATCCGCGGAGAGGAGCCAATGCAGGATTTGATAACGTGGCCGGACTTGGTAGCCCGTTGGTAACAAAGAATGAGAAATGATTTTCGAAATGAAATGGTGACATAGTTACGATGAGTCGTGTAGGAGAAACACACGGAAACATGACACCAACGTAAGCCAGATGACCCATTGTTAATTATGTTGTTGAATGAGCATGTGTAATTATTTATATGACTCTTTGTTGTAAGTTAAGGGTTAGTGGGTTTTGGATTATTCTATTGAGCTTCTGTAGCTCACAGTGTTACCTTTTGGTGACCCCGACATATTATCTTGGGGCGACGCTGGTATAATGTGTCGACCTTGTAGATGAGCAGCAGGAACAGTACACTTTGGAGGCCTTCGGAGCCGAGGAGCTTGCAAGGATGGAGGAAGAGGCGGAGCAGTAGTTAACCTTAGATTATCCCCTCTTTTGTTGAATAAAAGTACTCTTGTGAGACTCATGTTGTAATAATGAGCTAAACTCTCCTTAATTTATTCAATAAAAATGTTTATTTAACGTACCCAAAATTCAGGGCGTTACAACTGCATTCCGGGGATTTGTAGGTTATCCTAATGATGAGAGGGGAGTCCTGCCTTAGCTGGGACTCCATATTCATCTAATCTCGACCTGGATTCATTATCCTTTATTAACCGTGTTTATCTTTAGGTTTGATGCCTATCTTATCCATATCTTCTCCTTTATCCCATGGAATTATAGTTCATCTTCATCCGGGACAAACAAGCTGCTTAAGCGTTACTTGTCCAGCCTTGGCTGGGTTTCCGTGCTGGGCTTTTAACCCAGCTCTGCCCTTTCTACCGAGCTAGCCGCATCAGGTCTTTCCTACTTATCAGGTACTCCCCTATTTCCAAGCTACAGCTCTGATTCGGAGGTTGGGAACATACGCCAGCCCTGCATGGCGGTTACCGCTTTTTCTCTTTTTAAGGGGTTTTAAATGCATGGGTCATTTTGTGGGCTAGGTGTCTAAATCTCGACTCCCGAGGAGCCCTTCTCGAGTTCAATGCTTTATCGTTTAAGCTTCTCATTACTTTGATCATCGTCTCCTTAGAGAAGCACCAGGGTTCATTCAGATGCTCCTCGCTGTGAAAACATTTCCGTGGTTTCTCCTCCGCCGTTGTGCTTAGAGCCCCGTCCCCCTTAGGTACGTTCCCCTCTTCTTTCAGTTCTTCTTCTTCTCTTACACTGGATTCCTCTTCCAGCGTGGAAATCTCAGACCCAACGTGGGTTGCTCTCGGGGAGTTTATTTGTGCTAGATTAGTTGGTTTTTCCTATATCAACCTACACCCCCTATTATAGAGGATTTCGCACCTTACTCCCTTGTTCTTCAGAATAGGGTTTACCGAGACCTCTTTTTTCAATCCGCCTCCCTGTACCCACAGTTTCCTGTTGGAACCCTAATGTCTGATGGTTTTATCAACTTTTCCTCCATTCTTAACGCTGAAGAACCAATCACAGAAGAAGAGGTCCCAATGCGCCGTAGTGGTGATTCTAGGGCATCGTTTGACTTAGGTCAACCGAGTAGTTTTAGAGCGTCTCCGTCTCCTATTAGTCCTTCGAGGGAGTCCCGTAGGCGCCCTCCTTTTACTGCCTCAAACATTCCCTCCACTATCACGAACGAGGAACTTGCCGTTCTTCGTGTTCGATATTCAATTCCCACCTCCATCACTCTTAGGAAGCCTTCTGAATCCGAGCGGGCCTGTTCTTTCGTTGAGAATGAAACCTGTCTCTATGTTAATGCCTTGGAGGGGGGTTTGCGTCTGCCCTTCCCTACTGTAGTGAGGGACATCTTGAGTTTTCTTGGCCTGGCTCCTGGCCAAATCGTGCCCAACTCCTGGCGCCTTTTAATAGGTTGTGCGGCGCTTTGGGGAGCAATGTCCAATGGGCAGACTCCTTTAACAAAAGGCCCTTTTCTCAACCAATTTTCTCTTAAGGAGGCCCCTGGAAGAATTGGATGGTATTACTTACGAAGAGGGCCAGTGAGGGGGAGCTAGTTACGGAGCTCCCTACTGCGAGTAAGAACTGGAAGGACAAGTTCTTTTTCGTGGGTGGTAATGGTTGGGAGCTCCCTGTTTGGGAGGTTGGGATGTACACCCCTCGGATTCCCAGTAGGTGGGGAATCCCCGTGATAAACCGTAAGCCGTCGTTTTTCTCGTTGATTTCTGAAATTTTACGGATATATTCGTGTCTTTATGAATCTTTCGTCTTTTTGGCAGCGCGATCATCATACCCCTTGAGTCCTGCATTGTTAGCGGAGTTTTAACAAGCAAGGAGCTACGCCGCTCACAGCTGGGAGTTACTTGTAACCCCTGAGTCGTTGGCCACTTACCTACTGGGTCCAGAAACCACCCGTGAGGCTTTAGCTCTGTGTAGAGGTAGCTTCTGCTTTTTGCCGGACACTCTTTGGTCCATTGACTTTCTTATTGTTTCCATTCCTTTTCTGTTTGAGAAGAAGAAAGTGAAAATAAAGAAATGGCACCAAAAATGGATAAAGCTTTGCTGACCCAACTGAAAGCTGAGAGGGCAAAGCAGTCATCTGGAGTCGTAGCTCCAAAGAGGAAAAGCTCCGGTCTTCAGAAAGAGCTTAGTGTTGATAGCTTTCTGGAAGCTGATCTTTCTATCATCCCCTCTATTGACTTAGTGGTTGAGCCGCATGTTAAGGGGGAAACGGAGAAGTCTAAGAGAAAAGCGAGAGGTACAACTGTGGATGGCACCCCTCCAGCCAAGAAGACGAAGGCTTTGCTTGGCCATTCTGTGTTAGGGAACTGCCAAGAGGCCCTCGAGCGTGCTTCTGGGCTGCTTTGTGCAGCTGACAAAGATTTGATGGCAGAGATGTCTCTCCAGGTTGTGGGGGATCAAATGTTGGTTGAATTAGCCATGGTATATCCCTTCTTTCTATTTTTGACAACTTGATTATTTGTTGTTTCTTCATTAATCCTTTCTTTCTTTCTGTAGGCCACGGCTCGGGGCCGTTATCTCGCTACCCAAAGCCATAGCCTGGGAAAGGAGGTGATCACCCTCACAGAGGCCAATATCCAGCTTACAAAGCAAGGTGCTTCTGTGGCTGCAGAGCTCCGGAAGGTGACAAATGAGAGGGATGCAACTCTTAAATCGAAAAAGGGTTTAGAGGAGGAGAGATACTGCCGTGGCTACTGCTCAAAGTTTGGAGCAGAAAATTTCTGAAATGAGCAAGGAGTTGGAGAAGTATAAGGCTATGGGCATGGGGATGCTAGAAAAGGTGAAGAATGCTCGCAGGGAAGCCATTGAACTCTTCCTTCAGTCTCCTGAGTACCGTCAAGACGTCACCCAGCAGTATTTTGATGGATTCGAAGCTATGAGGAGTCAGGCGGCCTCCGCTTTCCCAAATTTGGATTTTTCCAAGTTTGTGGTTGATGATGAAGACGGGCCCTCATATCTTGATGGGGAACAAAATGGAGATGATGATAATGATGATGCGGCATCCAAAGACACATCTGTGCCGAGCTCTTCAATTCCTTCTCTTCTCCAAACTCCAGAAAAAGTCTCTCTTCCTGTTGAATCTTCAATTCCAGCGATAACACCTCCTGGCCCATCATCTGGTGATGGGCAGGCTGTTGATAGGTCCACTTTGGGCCTTTAAAAACTTGTAATCCATTTGGGGTCTGTAACTAATACTTCCGTACTTCCGTATTTGTTCAGGAGTGGCCTTAGTTTTGGCCTTGACTCCTAGTTGGCTGGCTTGGAAACTTTATTTCCTTGACTGATGGGTGATCTTTTTGGATATCATATTTTTGGGAGCCATGTAAGGGCTGTTAGTTTGATGATATGACAGGTGCTAAGTTTTACTGAAAGCGTGCTTCTAGTTTAAGCCAAATTTTATGGCAACTTTCTTTAGTCTTTGTGCATGTTTTGACTACATGCTAATTCCTGCTTTTATCACAGTTTTACCAAATACTTGGACTTGGTCTATTCTGAGCTTACTGCATAGCTGTGCTATGTCTGTTTGAAAATTTGCTTGAAAATTTTCCTAAGCCTCTTCTTCTGCATAGTTATACTATGTCTTTAAGCCTGGAGTATGTTTCTCATGCTTATTATACTATGCCTGTTACCCCCCTAAGTGTGTTAATTGCTTGCGTCCAAGCAATTGAGACACTTATTGATGGTTCCCGTGGGATATGTAGTGTGGAAGTTGTTTTTCCGTAGATAATGTAGCTGTGCTACATCTGCTGAGCTTGGAAATTTTTCCTAAGCTCTTTAATTTGCATAGCTTTGCTACGTCTGCTGAGCTTGGAAATTTTTCCTAAGCTCTTTAATTTGCATAGTCTTGCTACGTCTGTTGAGCTTGGAAATTGTTCCTGAGCTCTTTAAATTGCATAGCCTTGCTACGTCTACTGAGGAGGTGACATTTCCACTCCCCCAAGTATATAATCAATTTGATTCTTAAATAATTAATAGACTTATTTAAAGTTCCCGTAGGGTATTCCACAGGTCTAATAATTATTACTGTAAAGTAACACAGCTTAGCAAGACGCATGAGGTTTGTGTTGGGATAAGAACCGTGTATATTTAAAAGGCATTCGTTTCAACTGCTCGAGGTGACTGGATTTATAACTTCCCATTACTCTAAGCGGTTGAGGTGGCCGTTTTAAGTACGGTTTTAATGGTGGTCATGCTGATTGGTTTAGCAAGCGGTTAGTGAACTGTTCCTTTGTGCAATAAATACCAATAGTTCTAATAAACCACTCCCCATTCCATACTCAACTTTCGAATTGTAATGGCGAACAATGAGCAGATGTCCAAGTTATGTCAAGAACTGCAGAGTTTGAAGGTCGCCGTTGATGGCCTTGCGGCCAAGATGGACGCCATGACGGAATCGGTTTCCGTCATGGAGAAGACGGTCCGCCTGGTGCTGATTGCCAACTGGGATCAGTTGGCAGCTTTCCAAGGTCAACCACTGCCGCCAGTTCCTTCCCCACCGAGGGAGGGTGGTAGTGATTAGGTTGAGACTTTGTGGGTTTTGTCCCCAAAGTCTTTTATGTACTGGCTGTCCGCACCTTTTTAGAGGTGCGGATTTTTATAAATAAAATTTAAGAACTTTATTACTGTTGTTTTGCCTTCCCTTAACATGCATACAGGAAACTACAAACCATATCACGCTTTACAGGAAGTTTGAACAATCGTCCCTTGTAGGGAGTTTTATTGGCCACAAGGGCTAGGTAAAAGAACACATAGTCCTAATAAAACAACTTTACTGCTATAGCATTATTAGAATGAAGAGTTTTCTAAAAACAAACTTCAATTTCCTAAAAATAGAAATAAACCAATATTGGTAAGCACCTACTTGTAATACTTCTTGAGATGCTCTGCATTCCACGAATTTGGCAACTCCTTTCCCTTTAGGGTCGCAAGCTTGTAAGCTCCAGCTTTGATGTGATGCAGGACCTGGTAGGGTCCTTCCCAATTGGGGCCAAGTTTGCCAACCTTCTTCCCCGTAGGGTCGACTTTCCTTAGAACTAAATCACCAGCCTAAAAATCCCTTGGCCTAACCTGTGCCTGGTGGTACTTGATCATTCTTTGCTGGTACACAGCTACTTTGGCCATTGCCGTCTCCCTTTTTTCTTCCAAGAGATCCAGCTTGGCCCTGAGATCTTCCTGGTTTTCTTGGTGGTCCATTCTTGCCGTTCTGTAGTTGAGGAGTTCAACCTCAATTGGAACTACAGCTTCAGCCCCAAATGCAAGAGACTATGGAGTTTCTCTAATTGCAGTTCGGGGTGTTGTACGGTATGCCCATAGCATGTTGTACAGCTCGTCTGGCCAAGCTCCCTTGGCTTCGTGCAGTCTCTTCTTGATTCCTTTCTTGATAGTTCGGTTCGTCACCTCCACTTGGCCATTAGCCTTCGGGTGAGCCTTGGATGCAAAGTGCACGTGTATTCCCTTGGAAACACAGTATTCTTTGAATTGAGCATTATCGAATTACTTTCCTCTGTCTCTGACTATCACTCGTGGCAAACCAAAATGGCTAATGATGAATTTCCATAAGAAATCAATGGTCACCTCTGTTGTGATTGTAGCCAATGCCTTGGCTTCGACCCACTTCGTAAAGTAATCCACAGCTATGATGGCGTGCTGGACCTGTCCTGCTGCCATGGGAAGTGGGCCAATTAGGTCTACTCCCCATTGGGCAAATGGCCAAGGTCCTTTCATTGGGGTCAAGACCGTAGGTGGCCCATGAATGATATTTGCAAATAGTTGACACTTCTCACATTTCTGAACCATCGAGTTGCAATCTTTCTGCATGCTTGGCCAATAGTATCCCAACCTGAGAAGTTTTAAGCTAGCATGCGGCCACCTTGGTGATCCCCGCACACACCCTAGTGGACCTCGTCCATAGCCCGGGTTGACTCTGCCATAGTTAGACATCTCAGGTATGGTAGTGAGAAGCTTCTTCTGTACAGTACATCTCCCATCATCAGGTATTTTGCAGCCCTGATTCAGAGCTGCCTAGCTTTGACTTTGTCATCTGGTAGCCTCCCGTTCGTTGTGTAATCAACTATGAGAGCAGTCTAGGAGTTGCTATAGTCAATGGCTTGCACTTGTGTACTTAAGGTGAAGATACTGGGGAGCTCTAACTACCGGATTGCGGCGTTCTGTGGAATGGCCCCTTCCCTGGCCGTGGCCATCTTTGATAAGTAATCTGCTTCAACATTATCTTCCCTTGGGATTCTGATGATATTAAAGCTTCCAAACTTTGCAACCAGGGACCTTACTTTATCCCAATACTTTTGCATTACCTCTTCCTTCACAGTTTATTCTCCCAGGACTTGTCCCACGACCAGCTGTGAATCGCTTTTGGCTAGTACATGGCTAGCCCCCACGGCTTTAGCCAACTCCAGTCCCATGACGAGAGCTTCTTATTTCACCTCATTGTTGGTTCCTTTAGATTCAAACCTAAGGGCGTAGCTCAGGCGTTGCCCTTTTGGGGATGTTAAATCAGACCAGCTCCGCTTGCTTCCCTGGTTGTTGATCCATCAACCTGAAGAATCCAAGGCTTGGGATCCTCCTTGGGGTGCTCCTCTGGTTCCGGATATGTGTATTCCGCTAGGAAATCTGCTAGCACCTGCGCTTTAATGGCAATCTGAGGTCTGTACTCTATATCAAACTCGCCCTATCGACCACTGGATTAATTGGGCTGATGTCTCCGAGCAGTGGAGAACTCTCCGAAGCGGTTGGTCTAGAAGTACTTTAATAGGGTGATCTTGGAAGAATGGCGGTAGCCTTCTGGCTGCTACCACCATTGCAAAAGCTATCTTTTCAGCTCTGGGATACCTCAGCTCAACTCCTCGCAGCGCCCTGCTGGTGTAATATACCGGGAGCTGTGTCCTCTGTTCCTCCCGTATCAAGACCGCGCTGACGGCGTGGGGGGAGACAACAAGGTATAGAAATAGGTCCTCTCTGGCTTGAGTCCTACTCAGCAGCGGGGGGGATGTGAAATATTCCTTCAGTTCATTGAAAGCTGCTTCTTCGGTGGTAGTCCATTCAAAGGCTTTTTTCAAAACCTTGAAGAATGTTTGGCACTTGTTAGTAGCTCGTGAAATGAACCTGCTCAGGGCTGCAACACGTCCGGTTAGCTTCTGGACCTCCTTTATATTCTATGGTAAGCGCATGGTGAGGATGGCCTGGATCTTCTCGGGATTGGCCTCAATACCCCTTTGAGACACCACGAAGCCCCAGAATTTTCCTGAGGATATTCCGAATGTACATTTTGTTGAGTTGAGCTTCATTTGGTACTTCCTGAGAACTTGAAAGGTTTCTTCCAGATCCGTCACATGGTTTAGTGCCTTGGCACTCTTGACCAGCATGTCATCCACATACACCTCTACGTTGCGCCCAATTTGTTGTTTAAACATCCTGTTGACCAGCCTCTGCTATGTCGCCCCTGCATTCTTGAGATCGAAGGGCATCACTTTATAGCAGTAGAGCCCCCTGTCGGTAATGAACGATGTCTTTTCTTGATCTTGCTTATGCATTTGGATTTGATTGTATCCTGAAAATGCATCCATGAAGCTTAGGAGCTCGTGCCCTACTGTAGAATCCACCAAGGAGTCAATCCTTGGCAGCGGAAAGCTATCCTTTGGACATGCTTTATTGAGATCGGTGAAGTCTGCGCACATTCTCCATTTACCATTGGCTTTCTTCACCATGACCATGTTTGCTAGCCAGTCGGGGTAGAGAACCTCTCGAACGGATCCTGCTTGGATGAGCTTGTCTACCTCCTTAGCTGCAGCTTCATTCCGTTCCGGGGCAAAGACTCTTTTCTTCTGCTTAACTGGACGAACCGTGGGATCCACATTCAATTTATGGGTTATGACCCTTGGGTCGATTCCTAGGATGTCCTCATGGGACCATGCAAACACGTCCTTGTATTTCCTTAGAAATTGTAACAGCTCTGACTTTGCTACCGAGCTCAGCCCTACTCCGATTCTCACCGTTTTGCTTGGTTGGCACGGCTCCAGGAGCTCTTCTATGAGCACTTGTTGAAGCTTCTCTTCGTCTGGAGTATCGAGGCTTTCTATAGTCACCGTAACGTTAGCACCTCTGAGTGAGGTGACATAACATTCCCGTGCTGCTTTCTGATCTCCTCTTACGCACGCTATCTCTGCTGGTGTTGGAACTTTATCATCAAATGATGTGTGGAGATTATTGCCCCAATCTTATTCAGGGTTATTCTCCCCAGTATTGCATTGTATGCAGAAGGACAGCTCACCACTATGAAATCTATCATTCGTGTAATCTGGCTTCCTTCCTCTCCCATAGTGACAGGTAAGGCTATTTGGCCAGCTGGATAGACGGGCATACTTGCGAATCCAACCAGTGGGGAGGTCTCTTCCAACTTTGAGCTGATCATAAGCATGGAGGTATAGGATGTCAGCAGAGCTGCCACTGTCTATCAGCACCCGACGTGTAAGGTAGTTGGCTACGACAACGATGATAACCAGAGGGTCGTCGTGAGGAACCTGAACTCCCTTGGCGTCTTCTTCTGAGAAAATTATGGGTATTTCCTCCTTCTTTTGGAATTTGTTTGGACGGCCAACTGTGTTGACTTCCAAGTGCTCCTTTGTTCTTAATTTCCTCAGGTAAGCTTTTCTAGCATTGCTAGACTCTCCTCATCCAGCAAATCCCCCATGGATGACCTTGATCTCCCCAATGGGACCCGACCGGGGTGCAGCAACATCTCTTCCGTCTTTATTTGTATCATCCCTCCTGGATTGTTTCTGGTACTTCTTTGATACAAAACGCTGAAGTCTCCCTCTCTGGATCAATTCCTCGATCTGCTACTGTAACACCCCCAAAATTGGGTTCGTCAAATAATCATTTTATTAGATAAACAAGGAAGAGTCTAGCTCATTATTACCTCAAACTCCTCATAGAGTACTTATATTACACAAAAGAGATGGACATCTAAGGCTATCTACAGCTCCTTCTCTTCTTCCATCCTAGCAAGTTCCTCAGCTCTGAAGGCCTCCAAGGTGTACAACTCTCCTTGCTCATCTAAGAAGTCTAACACATGATACCAGCGTCGCCACCAGCATAATTTGTCAGGGTCACATAAAGCAACACCGTGAGCTTAAAAGCTCAATAGAGTAACCCAAAACCCACTAACCCTTAACATACAAGTCAAAGATAGTATAGACACGATTTTCCAAACTTAACATGCTTAAACAAGAACACATAGCAATTACACATGCGTATTCACTAACGAGCGTTGGTGTCATGTTTTCCGTGTGTTTCTCCTACGCGACTCATCGTTTTGTGTCTCATCTTTTATCATCATTTCCAAAGACACACACACACACACACCAATGAGCTACCAAGTCTGGCTCATTGGCCACGATGGCTACCAAGTCCGGCACATTGTGAACGCACACAACCAATAAGCTTCCAAGCCCGGCACCTTGTGTCGCACAACAATGAGCTACCAAGTCCAGCTCATTGCCACAAAGGCTACCAAGACTGACTTATTGGCCACAATGGCTACCAAGTCCGGCACATTGCGTCACATCTTGGCTCCTCTCCGCGGATAACCAAGTCACACACCTCCAATGAAGCTACCAAGTCCGACTCCATTGGCGACGCACACCAACGTAAGGCTACCAAGTCCGGCCATTACGTAGTTGTAGACACCCCAATTTGGACAACTCGAATTTCCTTGATTCGTGGCCCGGAGGCTCCCCGATGATGAAAATTGGATTAAACAAGCCTTGAACCGATAGAACAATGCTCCTTGGAAGGCTTTAAAAAGAGAAATAAAATGTCAAAATCAGTCCCAAGCGCTCCAAACCATTTTCAAAACCTGGGATTTGACAAACTCTCGAGCGCTCGAGAGTAAACTCCCAAGTGCTCGGGACCGCTCTCAAGCGCTCGAGACTTTTGTACTGCCCAATGGATGTTGAAGCTTCTCCACTATCCATGCAGCCATCATTGCAGCCGTTTGAACGGGTCTTAGCCTTAGACCACACTCAACCTCAGTCAGAGGGTGAGTCAGGGCTGGAGATTTTATTGGATTCCAAATGATATTTTCCCAAAATGAGACCATATGGTATTTTCCCTATATAAGGGCCTTTGCAGTCCAAAATACCCACGAACTCTCTCTCTCTCTCTAGATCTCTGCTCCAACAGTGCAAAACAAACCAGCCCTCATTTCTTTGCAAGCAAAAATTCCCATTTTCAAAGGTAAAAAAACAAGCCAAAAACCCAAGGTATCAAGAAGATGGAAGGGGTTCTGATCATCTCCAGCTTCTGATCTTCTGAAGCTTTCATCCCTTTTCCATCTTCCAAACCCTTCTTTCAAGGAGCAAGGTTCCAAGTTAAAAAGGTAAAAGCCTCACACTTTGGTGTCAACCAAAAGCAAGGCTGTTTCTTCCCTTCTGAGGGAGGCTTCCCAGCTCACTCCAGTCCTCAATACTGGAAATGTGATGGGAAAGCCTTAGTGTTAAAACAAGAGCAAAGGGTCATAAGTGTTTTCCATGCAAGCAGCACTGGAAACACTCCCGAGCGCTCAGGACTACTCTGGAGCGCTCGAGAGTGGTGCCAGACTCATTTTCCATTTTTGTAGCATTAAAACTAACATGCAAGGGATATGGAGACAGGTCTCAAGCAAACAAGGTCTTCTTAAAATGTCTTTGCTATGCCTGATCTGACTTTCAAAAAAGATGAGGATCACTTTCCATGTAAAAGAAGTGTAAAAGCCTGTTTTTTCTTTCAGTAGATTAAAAAAAGAGAGGAATCTTTGACATGCAAAATGAACAAATAGATCAGTTACATTAAGGTATTAAAGCAAAGAGGCTTTGGTTGGTTGAGATCAGTCTGGGTGTGCAACTCACTCCGGAGCGCTCGAGTCTACTTTAGAGCGCTCGAGAGTTCATTGCATGCCATTTTATTCAACTCTCCCTCTGTTTTAGTATTTGTGTTGCTCCTGTATGCCTTGCATGTGACCCTTTAGTCTTTTTAATTGTATATCCAATGTTCTTGGAAGGAAAAGACATAGGACTTGGTGGAATGGGGTTTAACCATGATCTACCAGGTCTACTGTTTAGTCTGTACCATGCTTGAGGTTATTTTAGTTCACATTTTCAGTACTATATCCCATTGTGTTCTGTTGAACTAACATGATTGGCAGGGTGGACATGCAATACTCCAAAGCGCTCGGGAATGCTCCCGAGCGCTCGAGCATGAGCTTAATCACAGGACTTTCCAGTCCCCAGCATTTTGCACTCCATTTCCATATCTCTCATTTATTCATTGTACATATGCACATGCATGCACTACTGTACTAGATATATCTCTGAATACATGCTAGCTGCTTAATGAAATAAAATCCTTTGAAAAATCCCACAAATGTTTAGTAGAGACCGATTTCAAATCGGGCGAGGGGGGTGCCGTAAAACCCTCCCCCCCTCGTAACGTGGCTTCCGAACCCTTTTCAAATCTCTGGTTTTCAAATTCAAATCCATCATTTTTCAAAACGGTTTCTCGGGTGATGAACCACAAATCCGAGTGGCAACTCTTCAAAAATTTTCAAAACCCAAGAAATGGCGTGGCGCCTTCTTTTTCGGGCCGCCCCGATATCCACCCGGGGCTGTGGTAGCCCACAGTAGTTTCTAAAGTATTTTATCCATATCAACCACATCTTAAGTGTCATGTCTCTACTTTCCAATTTCATGTGTCTCGTATCATGCATAGACTCCGCGGCGGGACTTTGTACACAAGTACAACACTATCATAGTAAACTTGAAACTAAACTAGCAAGATCATCCAACTTTATTTAATCATGCTTGTTCATAACCACAAGTAAGGCAAGCAATCATGCGATCAAGTTTACTTTCCTCGAAAAGGTCAAATACGAATACTTCGTTTTGAAAACAACACTTTATCTTTAATTCAAAAGCACACATCCTTCTTTTTGGAAAGTCAAAACAACATATGTTTATTGACGAGTTCATACATAAGCAAGCAACTATCACGAGATCAAGCAATCAAGTAGCCATAAGATCAAAGTAAACTACGTATCTTTTAGCGAAAATAGATCTACAAGTTTAATACTTTACACTAACATGCATTCCACTTAGAGAAAGTAGGTAAGGATTAACTACACATCATTAACTCTATACTTAGAGAAGTAGGTTCGAAGAACTCTACATTAACATGCTTTCAACTATTCAAGTACTACATATACTTAGAGATAGCGGGGTAGATTACACTACCGTTCTTCTTGGCGATAGAAAAGACTACGGAAATACGACGGAAAGAAAGTTGGCGGTTGGACGGAGTAACGGCTTACGGTAAGCTTCCGATAGCTTCGAAAGAGAATGGTTTCTCTCGAAACTAGATCCTAACTATAACTACTACTACTTTTGGATCGAGGTGGTGGTCGAGTGGTGGTTTAGTGGCGGCAAAAGAAAGTCTCTTGAGAAACCTCAAGAACAAAGAAAGAACCACGCAAGAACAACAAGAACAAGCTATACTTTCTAGAGAGAAGTTGGAGAATGAAAAGGTGTGAGTTCAAAGCACCAAATAGCTTGGTATTTATAGGCAAGCTCTCCTCTCTCCTCTCTTGGCCGGCCCTCTCTCTCTCTCCCAATGTCTCATTTTTTTAATCTAGCAAATCTCATTTGCTTGGAAGAAACAACCTAAAACTTAGGCATGCAAGGCTATGATGTGGTACTTTGGATTGGATTTTGGAAGATTGATCAAGGAAGGGGATTTGATTCAAGTAAAGAATTAGGGTTTTGTACAAGAGTACAAGATCTTGCTTGTAATGGTCATGCTTTCACTTGAAAGCATATCAAATAGGACAAGATGATCAAGGCATGGTCAATCAAGGGAAGGCACACATCACTCTCTCTCTCCCTCTCCTATTCGAACTCTCTCCCTCTCTCTCAATCTCTCTCGGCCTCTCTCTCTCTCTCTCTCTCTCTCTCTCTCTCTCTCTCCTTGGTACAAAGTACAATATATATATAACTATATATATATATATATAAGGACAAGGTTGGTGGATGACAAAGGAAAGAGTATGGAATTGGTTTGAAAGGGATTTGACCAGATTTAGGCTTTCATAGAATCATTAGGAGATCAAGCAAAGATCAATGGAAGCACAAGAAAGATCAAAGGTACAATCTCTCTCCTTCTTTCCTTCTCTCTCTCTCTCTCTCTCTCTCTCTCTCTCCCACTTGTACTCTCTTGAAAGTATATATATATACTAATATATATATAAGTACTATGGGACAAAAGGAAAACTATACTTTCAAGTAAATATAGATTTTCTAAATATAATATTGTAATACACACATGCTATATACAATATAATATATATATATATATATACAAGTACATATGTAATATATATACAAGCAAGTACATACAATCTAGGCTAGATATGATCAAATCCAATATATAATATAGTAATCTAATACTTTCAAAGTACTATCTATATTATTACTAACCCAATGTACTAATTGTATTCTAATGAATTTTAACACATGGCAATCTAATATTTTATTAACCCTAGTACTTGATTGGCAAGTAAAGCTATTATCCAATGGATAATAGTTTCCCTAGCGGTTAATAACCAATGGTTAAGGATGGCAAGTACTTTGGTCTATCGTCCAATGGGTAATAAATCTCCTTGCGGTTATTATCCAACGGTTAATACTAGAAAGTATAATACTTTGCAATTAAGCACTGAAATAATCTAATCTCGTACTTAGGACGGTTAACTAAGGTTATGCTACTAACCAATGGATAAAGAAAACCCTAACACTATTGTCCAATGGTCGATAGCTAAAAGGTTCAAACGGTTCAAAGGGTTAATCTAGGTGTAGGGCCATATTCCCGAACAGGAACAACCATGAGCCGAACACGTGATGAAAGATGTGCAATGAGAAAAGTGATGAAATGTACCATAATAATGATAGTCGGTGACCCGGCAGGTATGCCGAACAGAAGATTGATCGGATATCAGGACACGAGACGTTCTAGAATTGATACCAGCTGTTCGGCGGTACATATATATTACTTTACTTAAAATAAATTAAGGTACAGTCTGTTCGGTTGTAAGTGGTCCAATAGTGCAAAGAGTTAGTAGATAATACGAACTGTTCGGTAATGAAGTACCGAACAGATGGAGTTATCGATAAGGGACTAAGTCTTAAGTGATAAGACGGTGGGAATGTTCCAGAAAGGGAGACCCCGTATTTAGGTAAAGATAAGTTTAAGAACAGTCCTATTATGGAACGAATTCCATAATAGGGAAAATCCTTATGAAAAAAGGATTTTCCGGTTGATTGGGCATGAGAGTCCCGAGAAGGTCAGGTTTCCTGTACGGGATAGGAATTCTGGGGCAATGAGGATGCTTGGAGAGCAAGCAGACATGTGTCTATAAATACAAGGTAAACCTAGAGGCAAGAGGTACGCAATACATTGCATGCATTATATAATTTCCCACTGATAATTAGGGTTTGAGACCAGTACGAGATACTAACTTAGGCATCGGAGGGCCTTTGCCACGAGAGGCAGAGGTGCGCTCACCCCTTGTCTGTCTTGCAGATTAGGGTTCCGGCGGAAGCATAAAGGTATCAACTGAGGATCACGTGGATCTGTTGCGAAATCAACAGCGTTCCAGGTACTCTTTATTTTTTTGCACCTACACTAGGGTTACCAAACTCAAGGGTTTCAAAAGGTTCACGAGTCAAGGGTTCATAAGGTTCACGGAGGTTTAGGAACGATTGGTAATTAGGTCAAACGATTGCTAGGTCGAATTGTCGGTTAAAAGCTAGCTAGGGTTTCTAAATAGGATTTCCAGCCGAGATGTGGGATCTTAAGACTCAATCCTAGAAACGACGGAAAGATCGACAGCTAACGACGATTAAAAACTTAATTAAGAGTTTTCAAAATATTAACAACAAAATTTTTATTTAGTAAAAATCAGAGTTGTTACAGCTACTTAAGATCTATGCAATAATCTGTGTTGTGAGCGTGGTCCTTATGGAATCTGCAGTACTTATCCTTAGCTCTTTTGTTTGAATCAGACCTCAACTTTCAGGGCCACTTGTGGTCTGGATCGTCCTGGATGTTGCTGAGGATTTGCTCTGCCGTAGCTATGAGCGGAGTGAACTGCTTATACCGGTCTTGAGGCTGCCCTCCTCCCCGTTTAGGGGAAGTTCTCGAATCTACTTTCTTGTTCTTCGGTTCTCCTCCTGCTTTACGGGTGGAGTCTCTTCTTTTCCTATCAGATGGTGGAAATTCACCAACCTGTGATGGCCCTGCCGGAGGATCAAAGTCATCACAGGAACGCCTTGCGTAAACTGCTTCCTCGGCATTCATGTGCTTCTGCGCTCTAAGCATAAGCTCCGCCAGGGTCTTGGGTGGTTCTTGAGATAAGAGGTATAGGAACTGTCCTGGGTACAGTCTGGCTATATACCCAGTTATACTGACGCTATCGTCAGCTTCATCTAGCTGGACCACCTCCTTGTTGAACCTAGTGGTGAAGTCTCTTAACGACTCCCATCGTCCCTGTTTCACTGTCAGAAGGTGTGTTGCTGGTTTGTCGTAGCGTTGGCCAACAATGAAATAGCTTACAAAGTTTGTGCTAAGCTTTTTGAAACTACGTATACTCCAAGGAGGGAGTTTGTTAAACCATGCTCGAGCACTTCCCTTAAGAGTAACAGGAAAAGCTCGACACTTGACTTCGTCAGGAACTGCTTGCAGGTGCATCAGGGACTTGTACGTTTCCAAGTGATCCAACAGGTCCGTGGAGCCATTGAACGTTTCCAACTGGGGCATTTTGAACTTCCTTGGAAGAGGATGCCCCATGACCTCAAAGGTAAAAGGTGAATCCGTATTTTGCACCAGCTCATCTACTGTAGCAGGAGCCTGCACCTTGCTTTGCTTCATTAACCTTTCAATCTGATTCTGCATCTTGAGAATCACCCCTAGTTCATGGGACGACTTTTCCAAGGGGGGCTTGCTATTCCTCTTTCGGTTTTGGCTTTCCTCCTCACTGGACTCGCTTTCTTCTCTGTGATTCTCTTCCTCGTGTTGACTGTGTTGTAGGTTCAGGATGCTTGGCTCGGAGATCTGCAGATGTAAAGCTGCGTTTTCTTGTATCGCAGTCTGTAACCCTTAGGTTAGTGTTTTTATTTGCTCCTGTATTTGAGCGAATGCCTCTGGGGCCATCTGATTGACCCCCGTCTTACTTGCCTCAGCGGTCTTAGCCGCTTCCGCTGCTTTGGCTGCTTCTGCAGCTTTGGCCGCTTTTTCAGTGATGGCAGCGGCCTTGGCTGTTTTGGCGGCCTTGGCGGCTTTAACCGCGGCGGCGGTCTTGGTGGCGTCGTCGACGCCCATTTCCAGGGGGTCTGAAGCCATCGTTGTTCTGCTAGATCGGGTATCCACCATGCAAAACTATTCACCGTTAAGGAGAAAGTCGTTTCCCACAGACGGCGCCAGCTGATGAATCAGCTTTGTATCTGGCCCCGACCTGTTCCTGCAAAGACAACATGAGGGCTAATGTCACTGGTGCGGTGGTGTGCCAACCACCCTCCGATGCCTAAGTCAGTAGAGAATCTGCTATATGGTGAGAGAATTGCGGTTCACAAGTGTTAACTGATCGTACCTTAGGTGGAGTTCTACCGTCACTTTTATAGGCATTTGATTGGAGGTTGAGCCCTATTAGGACTGCATTCCGGGGATTTGTAGGTTATCCTAATGATGAGAGGGGAGTCCTGCCTTAGCTGGGACTCCATATTCATCTAATCTCGGCCTGGATTCATTATCCTTCATTAGCCGTGTTTATCTTTGGGTTTGATGCCTATCTTATCCATATCTTCTCCTTTATCCCATGGGATTATAGTTCATCTTCATCCGGGACAAACAAGCTGCTTGAGCGTTACTTATCCAGCCTTGGCTGGGTTTCCGTGCTGGGCTTTTAACCCAGCTTCGTCTTGTGGGCCGGGCTGGATGCCCAGATGTACTTGATGGTGACGTTCTTTAGAGGGTCTCGGGCTGAGCTAGCTTTTTACTCCCCAACTCTGCCCCTTCTACCGAGCTGGCCGCATCAGGTCTTTCCTACTTATCAGTAGCCATGCGCCATCTTCTACAAATGGGATGTCAGGATCTTCTAAATTGTGTGATTCCTTAGTTTTTCCTCCTTTACTCGCTCTTCCTCATCACTCATACTGGGATCAATTACTTCTAATTGATCAGATTCAACATCTTCTTCTTCCTCCATCATGAAGCACTCATCCTCCTCTGGGAAGGTTATGGTTGGTTTGGTTTGGTTGTTTTGGACAATGTATTGGCTTGGATTGTATGTGGGATTGTGAGATAGGTTTATGAGGTTGACATTTCGGGGTGGTTCAGCACTGGGTGACTTGGTTTGGGTATCAGGTTTTGGAGGTTTTATGGTGCGGCTATCAATGAGATCTTGAATATCATGGCAAAGACGTATGCAGTTGTCTATCTAGTGCCCAGAATGTTGGTGATAGGCACATTGCTTGTTGGGGTCATGGTTTGGACCATAAGGTGGTTGAGATGTCCTTGACGGCTTAAAATGGTTAAGGCTTGGGAGAGAGTCATATAGAGTGGGCTAAAATTACGGCGAGGCCAGTTTGGGCTTCGGGATGAGCTAGCTTGAAAAGGGTCTTGTGGTGAGGCTGAGTTAAGGGTGTTGACAGAGGCATGAGATGTACGAGTCGAGAAGGTTTTCTTGGGTAGAGGAGTTTCTTCTTTCCCAATGAGCCCCAGTTTGAGCCCTTCTTCAATCTGCAGCCCAGTAGCTTGCAAGCTTTTGAAATCAGTGATAACCTGCGTGTAGATATGCTTGAGATAGTTAGATTGCAGATTTTTGACGATTATCCTCACTTGATCTTCCTTAGAGGGGCGATTCTTCATCTTGGCAGCCTTTTCCCTCCATCTAGCCATGAAAGTAACAAAGTCCTCGTTTGGCTCTTGCTTGGTCATCTTCAAATCTCGAGTAGTCATCTCAACTAAAGCATTGGCGATTTCAGGCCAAGTGTGATAGTGTTCAAACTCCAAAGTGAGGAACCAATTGAGAGCACTTCCAGTGAGAGTTCTTTGGAATAGTTGAGCGATGAGCTCATCGTTCAAGCCCATCGGCTTCAGGGTGTTAATAACATGGCGGACATGACTGGTAGGATTGCCAGTTCCATTGAACTTCTCGATGTTTGGCATTTTGAACTTCTCGGGCAGTTGAGAGTCTGGAAAGAGGCAGAGTCCTTCAAAGTCCAGGATTTGGTCTCCTTGTCAATGAGCTAGGGCATGCTTGATCTTTTTGACTTGCTTGGCCAATTCAGGATTTTCTGGCATATTCTCGTTTGCGATTGATATCTCCTCGTCTTCAGCATCTCTTGCTACTTTTTCTGCTAGCAAAGTAGCAATTTGTGCCTGAAGGTCGGCAATAGTGGCGTCATTGTCTGCCATGGGAACATGAGGATTGCTTGACGAAGCTTGGGATTTGGTAGATGATCGGTGTTGCTGAGAAGATGACCTCGAAGTCCCAGGAAGTGATTGGGACCGTTGCGGTGAAGGTGTCTTGACAGGTGAAGATGACAAGCGAGATGGCTGCAGTGGCCTCTGTTTGGCGTGGCTTCGAGTGTTATAAGAGTATAAAATTTGATGTGGTTGCTTTCTTGGCCTACCTATTGTGCCTGCTTTAAAAGTAAAAGTACCTGCAAGCCAGTACTTGGCTGTATAGGGTTAGGATTTGGGCTGAAAATCGCAACCCGTTCTGCACAGAAAGAGATGTTACAACAATGATACGGGGTGTGAGGAAGAACTTAGAAAAATGCAGGAAATTTCCTTAACCTGCAGGTTCCTGTCTTAGTTTTGTACACACCTCCCAAACGGGGCATCACCATACAGATTGATCACGTTTGTTTGCTTTCTACTTCATAAACCAAGATCGTGGATATTCCCATGGCTAGGAACATCGCCACACGATAATGGTTATCATCAAAATAGAGTCGCCACCTAGTTTATAAAAACTGGGAAAAGAGATAGAGATTCCGGGTATGGGAGCCAAAAGTACAATAAGGGGAAGGTGTTAGGCACCCCTCTCTGCCCAGTCGTGAAACTGGCCCATAATCATTCGACATACGATTAATATATGCTTTATTTAATTCTAAACACGTAATCTGCTTTGTTAGCCTTTAAACAGTTAATGGTGAGCCAGTACGTTAATTAAATCATGCATCAGAAATAAACAAAACAGATAAGCTGTCCCAGGAAAATCGATTTCACAGCCAAGGAATCGACTGGATTGATATATCGGCCGAAGGATTGATCCCCCAGCCGATGTTCTTCCTCACACCAGAACCGATATTTAACAGATAATCAAAACATTATGACTAATGCATAAAAACGTAAAAGAGATCAAACCATAGGCCCCTGGGCCTCACCACCTTGATCCCTCAGTTGCTTGATTGGTTCGGATTAAAGGGGATTGACTGATTTACTACTTGAAAACCCTAGGGTTAGGGTTTGTACTTCGGGGTTTGATCGTTCGGGATGCGGCAGCCTTCGGAGGGTTAGGGCTTCTATAGAGGGAGTATGTGGGATGATTTCTGCAGAGTTTAGAGGTATGAGATGGAGGAATTGAATGATAAGTTCGGAACCCTAAGGCCTCTTTATATAGGCATGGGATGACTCACTCCGGCCAATCAAATGGCGTGAATCAATAAGGTAGTTTAGGGTAACAAGATCTCTGCTCAAATCTGTTTTCGTAGCCCTGAAGAATCGGAGTTTGGCTACTAGGGTTTTGGTGCGTCAATCAAATGACTGATAGAACATTCCAGAATTATGGAAAAAGACAATCTGGCAGCCGAGGAATGGATCTGGTGGCCGAGGAATAGATCTAACAGCCGTGGAATCGATCTTACGGCTGCGGAATGTATTTGGTGGCTGAGAAATAGATTTGGCTGCCGAGGAATAGATCTAGCGGCCGAGGAATCGATCTTACGACTGAGGAATGTATTTGGTGGCTGAGAAATAGATTTGGCGGCCGAGGAATAGATCTGGCGCCGAGGAATTGATCTTACGGCTAATAGATGTATGTTCCTAGGATGCTGTATTTCTGTCTGAAAGGCTATTTGGCTCTTGATTGGGTCCTCTAAGTGGTCAAAGTTCTTACCATGAGTCCATGGGTTTCACAAGAAGGCAATCAGCAATCATCGTATCCATATCATCATTGAGATGGTCCCCAAGGTGGGACTTGAAATAATCATTAGGCCAAATTGGGGTGTCTACAAGTTTGATAGGTTCTATGGCTTTCTAACACATGTAAGGTTTAGGTAGTCTCAGGGTGCTCTGTTGTTATGTTGAACTTTTTGGTTAATAGCAGAATCACCCCGTAGTCTTATGTTGAACTTTTTGGTTATGGCTCTCACGTCCCCAGTAGAATCGCCAGAAAACTGTAGACACCTCCCAAACGGGGCATCGCCATACAGTTGATATCGTTTTGTTTGCTCGTTTGGTTTCTTGGTTCATAAACCAAGATCATGGACAATCCCATGGCTATAAAACATCGCCACATGATAGCGGTTATCATCAAAACAGAGTTGCCACCCAGTTTATTAAAACTAGGAAACTAGATAGAGATTCTGGATACGGAAGCCAAAGCTACAGTAAGGGGAAGGTGTTAGGCACCCTGATGAATCAGCTTTGTATCTGGCCCCGACCTGTTCCTGAAAGACAATGTGAAAACTAATGTCACCGGTTTGGTGGCATGCCAACCATCCTCCGATGCCTAAGTCAGTAGAGTATCTGCTATATGGTGAGAGAATCGAGGTTCACCAGTATTAATTGAGCGTACCTTAGCTGGAGTTCTACCGTCACTTTTATAGGATTTGATAGGAGGTTGAGTCCTATTAGGACTGCATTCCGGGGATTGTAGATTATCCTAACGATGAAAGTGGAGTCTTGCCTTAGCTAGGACTCCATATTCATCTAATCTCGGCCTGGATTCATTATCCTTTACTAGCCGTGTTTATCTTTGGGGTTTGATGTCTATCTTATCCATATCTTCTCCTTTATCCCATGGGATTGTAATTCATCTTCATCCGGGATAAGCGTGCTACTTGAGCATTACTGATCCAGGCTTGGCCAGGTTTCCGAGCTGGCTTCAATCCTTACTCCTGCTCTGTCTTACGGGCGGAGCTGGATGCTCTGAGGTATTTACTGGTGACACCTTTTAGGGGGTTTTAGGTGGAGCTGGCTTTCCACTCCCCAGCTCCGCTTCTTTTACCGAGCTGGCCTCATCAAGTCTTTCCTACTTATCAGGTACTCCCCTGTTCCCAAGCTACAGCTCTGATCTAGAGGTTGGGAACACATGCCTGCCCTGCATGGCGGTTAGCGCTTTTTCTATTTTCAGAGGGTTTTAAATGCATGGCTCACTTCGTGCGCCAGGTGTCAAAATCCTCGCTGTTCTTGTACTGGGAGGTGGAGGACGAAGATTCAGGAGTGCATATCGGGATTGATGATTTCCGTTTAAGCTTCCCTGGTTCTTATCAAACTCCATTAGAAGGGCGTTTGGATCATCTCTGGCGATTTCCTATGTGAGAGCTTTCTTCCCAAGTCTTCCTTCGTCGTCGTGTTAGAGCTCGTCTCTTTTAGGTACGTTCCCCTGTTCTTGCAGTTCTTCTTCTTCTTTTACATTGGATTCCCGTCCAGCGTGGAAATCTCAGACCCGACGTGGGTCGCTCCCGGAGAGTTTATTTGTGCTAGGCTAATCAGTTTTTCCTGTATCAACCTATATTCCCCCATTATAGAGGATTTCGCACCTTACTCCCTTGTCTTCCAGAACAGGGTTTACTGAGACCTCTTTTTCCTATCAGTGAGTCTTTACCCTTAGTTTTCGGTAGGAACCCTAATGTCTGAGGGTTTTATCAACTTTTCCTCCATTCTTAACGCTGAAGAACCGATCACGGAAGAAGAAGTCCCGATGTGCCGTGGTGGTGATTCTAGGGCATCGCCTAACTTGGGTCAACCGAGTAGCTTTAGAGCGTCTCCACCTCTCGTCAGTCCCTCGAGGGGGTCGCGTGGACGCCTTTCTTTTACCGCCTCAAACATTCCCTCGACTATCACGAACGAGCAACTTGCCGTCCTTCACGTTCGATATTTAATTCCCTCCTCCATTACTCTTAGGAAGCCTTCTGAACTCGAGCGGGCCTGTTCTTTTGTTGAGAATGAAACCTGTCTCTATGTCAGTGCCTTTGAGGGGGGTTTACGTCTGCCCTTCCCTACCGTGGTGAGGGATATCTTGAGTTTTCTTGGCCTGGCTCCTGGCCAAATTGTGCCCAACTCCTGGCGCCTTTTAATAGGTTGTGCGGCGCTTTAGGGAGCAATGGCCGATGGGCAAACTCCTTTAACAAAAGGCCCTTTTCTTAATCAATTTTCTGTTAAGGAGGCCCCTGGAGGAATTGGATGGAACTACTTCACGAAGAGGGCCGGTGAGGAAGAGTTGGTTACGGAGCTCCCTTCTGCGAGTAAGAACTGGAAGGACAAGTTCTTTTTCGTTGGTGGTAATGGTTGGGAGCTCCGTATTTGGGAGGTTGGGACGTACACCCCTCGGATTCCCAGTAGGTGGGGAATCCCTGTTATAAATCGTAAGCCGTCGTTTTCTGTTGATTCTGGAATTTTACAGACATATTCATGTCTTTATGAATCTTTTGTCTTTTTGGCAATGCGATCATCATACCCCTTGAGTCCTGCCTTATCAGCGGAGCTTCAACGAGCACGGAGCTACGCAGTTCATAGCTAGGAATTACTTGTAACCCCTGAGTCGTTGGCCACTTATCTGCTGGGCCCAGAAACCATTCATGAGGCCTTAGCTCTGTGTAGAGGTAGTTTGTGCTTTTTGTCTGATCCTTTTTGGTCCACTGACCTTTTTATTGCCTTCATTTCTTTTCTGTTTCAGAAGAAGAAAGTGAAAATAATGAAATGGGGCCAAAAATGGACAAAGCTTTGCTTGCCCAACTGAAAGCTGAGAGGGCAAAACAGTCAACTGATGCCGTGGCTCCTAAGTGGAAGAGCTCCCGTCTTCAAAAGGAGCTAGGTGTTGATAGCTTCTGGAAGCTGATCTCTTTGTCATCCCCTCTGTTGACTTAGTGGTTGAGCCGCAGGTTAAGGGGGAACTAGAGAAATCTAAGAGGAAAGCGAAAGGTGCAGCTGTGGAGGGCACCCCACCAACCAAGAAGACAAAGGCCTTGGTTAGCCATTCTGTGTTAGGGAATTATCAGGAGGCCCTCGAGCGTGCTTCTGGGTTGCTTTGTGCAGCTGACCAGGATTTGATGGCGGAGATGTCTCTCCAGGCTGTGGGGGATCAAATGTTGGTTGAATTAGCCATGGTATTCCCCTTCTTTCCATTGTTGTCAACTTGACTATTTGTTGTTTCTTTATTAATCCTTTCTTTCTGCAGGCCACGGCTCGGGGCCATTATCTCGCTTCCCAAAGCCATAGCCTGCGAAAGCAGGTGATCACCCTCACAGAGGCCAATATCCAGCTTACAAAGCAAGGTGCTTCTATGGCTGTAGAGCTCCGGAAGGTGACAAATGAGAGGGATGCAACTCTTAAATCAAAAAGGGGTTTTGAGGAGGAGAGAGACACGGCCGTGGCTACTGCTCAAAGTTTAGAGCAGAAAATTTTTGAAATGAGTAAGGAGCTGGGGAAGTATAAAGCTATGGGCATGGGGATGCTAAAAAGGTGAAGAATGCTCGCAGGGAAGCCATTGACCTCTTCCTTCAGTCTCCTGAGTATCGTCAAGACGTCACCCAGCAGTATTTTGATGGGTTCGAAGCCATGAGGAGTCGGGCGGCCGCAGCTTTCCCAGATTTGGATTTTGCCAAATTTGAGATTGATGATGAAGAAGGGCCCTCCTGCTTTGACGGGGGACAGAAGGGAGAGGATGAAGCTGATGATGCAGCATCCAAAGACACATCCATCCCGAGCTCTTCCCTTGCATCCCTTCTTCAGACTCCGGAAAAGGTTTCCCTTGACACTCCCAGCCTTGCTACAATGTAGGTGCAGGAAAATGAAAATGCCTTTGAACAGCACCAAGATCCAACGGCTACTTTCTTTTCCACGCCGGAACCCTAGGCACACCGCCGGAGTTGTACCTGTAAAACAAACAAAGGTGAGCGCACCTTTGTCTTCTCGTGGCAAAGGCCCTCCGATGCCAAAGTTAGTATCTCGTACTAGTGAAAACCCTATTCTCAGTAGGTAATCAGCCAATAGCCTAGAATTGCGTACCTTTACCTCTAGGTTTACCTCATATTTATAGATCCTTGTACGCTTGCTGTCCAAGCCATCTCGCTGCCCTAAGTTTCCTTTCTCGTAAATGGAACCCGGAACATCAGGGATTCCCGTTCCCATAACTGCATATTTCCTTTTAGACTGTTTAGGAACTCTTTCCTTAATTGGCTGTTCACCCCATTCCCGTTGGGTATCTTTTCCAGATCTCGCTTTCTTACTGGGTACTTGCCATTCCTGGACTCTTCTTTAGCATCTCCTCCAAAACGCTGCTCCTGTTCGGCCCTCTCGTTGCCGAATAGACTACCTGGACCAATGATTTCTCATATCACTGGTCCATTTACCATGTGACTGGTCCAACAACTTCCCTTGCTCATGGACCATACCCCTGCTCGGGTATCTCGGACCTGGGACCTCTCGTGTCCCCGGTCCTCTCTGCCGTTCACCGTGCTGCACGGCGGATGCTCCGATTATGTTTAACCTGGGTCCTACGTACCACGTGTTCGGGCCTCTTTTACACCTGTTCGGGATTACCTCCCTACAATGGCTCCCCAGCTTTACTCGTTATTTTCTCTTAATATGACGAGCAAAGCTTCTGAACACCGAGCAAGGTTCTCGTCCTGTGCTCCTGCACCCCGTTTCTCGTACTTGGTGCAAACTACATCATTAGTCCAGGCCAAACGTCTCATCGTTTGGTCTGAGCAGGCTTTTCCAGCTATCACTTTTACACGCGGCACGCTCTGTACTGCCCATATTAAATGCTAGCAGACGTTTCAGGGAACGGAACGCCCAAACGGCGTCTGGGGTGACGTTTCTCATATGTCACCCCCTTAGCTGGGGTATACTTGGGTTTTCATCCCAATTTCAAACCCACTTTTCTCTCACCTTAGTTCCCTCTGCAGAAAGCACGCCCAAACGCTCTCGCCATTGAAGCTCTGCTCACCGTCTCAGGGTCTGATTCTAGGGTTCTACTCATTCGTAAGTTCTTATTCCCCTTTTCTATTCCGCTTTCCTCATTGATTTTGGACTCCCACAATCTCTTTTAGGGCTTCTTCGTACCCAACCTTCTTTTTAGAAAACCCGTACCTGCAATTTTCATTATGGTTTCATAGGCACTGTGACACTCCCCAAAAGATGGCCGAGTTCAGATCTCGCTATGAGATCCTAGAGAACGTGGCCACTACATTGGCCCCTGAAAATGCCATCCGCGAGTGTTTTGACAGCGACACCCTGCACATCCCTATCGTCGCTGTAGTTGAGGGCGGCGTCAGGTTTCCCCTGGCACCATTGCTCCGCCAGGTTCTGTCCCATTACAGACTGTCCCCTATGCAAGTTTCAGCCAACTTCTTTAGGGTTGTCATGGGCATCAATGCCCTGAACCAGATGCTAGGTACGTCCCTAGGTTTGCACGATATTCACCATCTATACAGCATCTCTCGAACCAAAGATGCTCTGACCTACTATCTCAAGAGTAGGGATTCCAGGAAAAGGCTGGTGCTTGAATTGCCTGACTCTGCCAGAGGGGACGACGACGACTTCCTCATCGTCACGGGGAACTTCGAGCCCAGAGACATGGACGGTAGAGTCGTCGGCTTTTATGCACCCCACAGATTTGGCACTCCACGTTAGTTCTCTCTCTCGTAGAACTTCATACCGAGCAATATTTCATATTTGCATTACATGTTTTCACTTTACTGACTGCTAATTTTTCTCGTATTTGTAGCCACAAACCTCAACCAGGGGCATGCCATCATCACCCCTCAGGTTCACGTTACTGATATCAACCGTGCACTTGCTTTCAACGGGCAAGGCACGTGCTTGGCTGGCCGAGCAAGGGCAGCTCAAAGCCTTTTAAGCTGCCGGGCTTCGTACGGTGGATTCATTGATCGGAGGATCCGAGCAGCCGACGATCCTGTTATCCCAAATCCTCCTGCTCAACTACCCGAGCAACAAGACGAGAGGCGTTCTCAGACCCCTCCGTTTCCTGACGAACTCGTCCAGCTCGCCGATGAAGCCTCCACGTCTCCGAGTGGATACTTTCCATCTCCCCCACCTTGAGAAATGGATCAACCAATCAATCTCAACAATCTGCTCACCATCGGCCGTGGTAGAGGCCGCAGCACTGCTCGTGGCCGCGGACGCTCTCAGAGCTCGGCGTCGTCTCATGGCCGCCGAGGACCAGCTTCAACAGACGCTCCTCCAGGCTTCTCCCCAGAGGAGATTGAGGCCAGCCACAGGGACAAATGCCAACGGCTGGAAGCCTCTTCAATCGAACAACCTCCTCCCCAACTCACAGCACCTCCAACCCCCCTCTGGGCTCCTCAATTCACCCATGGCGGACGGCCCGATCCGCGATCCGCGACAGTGTGGAGTCTGAAGGCACTGCACTTGCACTGTCTCAGGCATTCATGCTTCCTGGGGACATGCAGAAAGTGATCACCAGCTCCCCAGACAACCTCCTTGGCTCATTCATGAGCCACAATGCTAAGGTAAACTTGTCGTGTTTATTTTTGTCTGCTTGATGGCTTCAGATTGTTATTCCTGTTATCTGCCTGACGTTGCTTCGTGTTCAAAATCTCCAGGCAATGCAGAGGATGGTGGCCATGGCACAAAAGCTTGGCCAATCTGAGCCCCAGCGTGCCAGATTGGCAAGTGAGAATGCCAAGCTGCAAAATACTATCGTCAAGCTGGAGAGGGAGAGGAACCAGGCTCGTGGGATTGCTGATGAGCTAAGGGGCAAGCTGGAGGGAGCCGAAGACAGTTTGAGCCAGACTCTCACGGAGTTGGAGGTGAGCCAGAATGAGGCTAAGGCCGCCTATCAATAGGGCTACAACGAGGGAATCCGTGTGGCCACTGAGAGCTACACGGATCAAATGCCAGGAGTCCAAGACCAAGTTTTTTAGGCCGGCTGGTTGGCCTGCCTCAAAAAGTCTGGTACAGGAGAGTCTTCCCCCCTTTGGACAGAGATTGACTTCCCGAGCATCCAAGTTGTTGAGGAGCAGGAAGAGGTTGTAGAAGAAGACAACCCGAAGCCTAATGCCAACATCCCCGAATAGCAAAGTGCTGATGCTGATCAGACTGGAAAAGTGACCAACCCTGGCCAGAAGGAAGCCGGTGGCGGTCCGTTTGAACCTAGCACTGCTGTACGTGGGTGATGCAACTGCCCCTACCTCTACAACCGCTCCAGCCTCTACAACTGCTCCAGCCTCTCCCCCTGTCATTGAGGACTTGACAATCGAAGAGTAAGTTGGACTCTTCGTAGTGATAACAATTGAAACTTTGAATCAGTTTTGACTGGCCCTGCGTGGCCTTTGGTATTGCCCTGCGTGGCACTTGATACATTTCTGCATACTTTAACTCTGCTGGTTCTGGCCCTTCGTGGCCTTTCCTTAACACAGGTGGTCGTCCCATGGCCAGTATTTTATGTGCTTAGTGTCTTCGTACTTAGCCTTATGCATAGTCACGTATGCTCCCCAGGTCTCATCGTGCCTGCTGCTGATCTAGTTGTATTCACATTTACACTTTTGCAGGTTTCTCGTACCTTAGAACAGTGTTAACTGCACTCGTAGCTTTCCTACCAATACATGTACTCGTATATATTCAGGATATGCTCGTACCCGAGCAAGCTGCTACCCTTATTCGTACAGTGTTTGTATTTTTTTTTCATACATGCTCAAGGTCTGTTCGTACCCGAGCAACCTTCAAGTTTTTCCGAACTTGGATATTGCTGCATATTCTCGTGTGCAGCCCACATGTTTCGTGCTTGGAAAGTTTCCCTAGTATATTCGTACTTAGGTTACCCAAATGTGCTCGTATTTGGACTAGGTAATCTTGAGTTTATTCATACCCAGGTTATGTTGTAAATTCATGTGGGCATGCACCCGTACAAGTAAACAAGTCTATTCGTACTTGAAATTATCCCAAACATATTCGTGTTTGAGAACAATGTGCATAATTTCGTATACACTCTGGGTGTATTCGTACCCAAGCAAACAGACAAGTATATTCGTACTTGGCTCAATTCTGGGTGTATTCGTACCCGAGCAAACAGACAAGTATATTCGTACTTGGCTCAGTTCTGGATGTATTCGTACCCGAGCAAACAAACAAGTATATTCGTACTTGGCTCAATGCAGGTGTATTCTGTACCGAGCAACCAGACAACTATATTCGTACTTGGCTCAGTTCTGGGTGTATTCGTACCCGAGCAAACAAACAAGTATATTCGTACTTGGCTCAGTTCTGGGTGTATTCGTACCCACGCAACCAGACAAATATATTCGTGCTTGGCTCAGTTCTGGGTGTATTCGTACCCGAGCAAACAAACAAGTATATTCGTAGTTGGCTCAATTCTGAAATATTCGAAATTCCATTTAGTTACCCTATACCTCTGCTCCCTAATACGAAGCGAGGACAAATGACATAGCTTGACTTCGTATTTAAAGCATAATAAAAGAAAAACTCGTAAAAAACAGCGTTTGTGTTACCAAAATCCGGGAATTTTATTCATAATTCGAAAAACTCAAGGCGCACCCCTTGCAACTAATAAAAGCAGACACAAGGGAATTTTATTCGTAATTCCCACACAATCACGAAATCGAAGTTCTTTACACGTAGAACTTCCTCAAGTTGTGAACATTCCAAGGCCTTGGTACCGGGTTCCCGTCTAGGTCTGCCAATTGATATGCCCCAATGCCCACAACCTCCATAACTCGATATGGGCCTTCCCAATTGGCCCCCAACTTGCCCTCATTGGCCACCTTGGTGTTGCCGAGCACCTTTCGTAGCACAAGGTCTCCAATACCGAACTCTCGTGGGTGAACATTCTTGTTGTAGCTTTTCATCAGCTGCTCCTGGTACGAGGCCAGGTGCACCAGAGCTCGTTCTCTCCTCTCTTCGGCGAGGTCCAGCTCGATTTCCAAGGCTCTGTCATTGCCCCCACTCTCCACCAATGTGGTCCTGTTGGTCGGCAAACAACCTCCAATGGAATCACAGCCTCTGTTCCATATGCTAGCGAATAGGGGGTCTCTCCCGTAGACCTCCTAGGAGTTGTTCGGTGTGCCCACAGGACCAGTGGCAATTCGTCAGGCCACTTGCCTTTTGCTTTGTCCAACCTTTTCTTGATCCCGTCAAGTATAGTCTTGTTGGACGCCTCTGCCTGCCCATTGCTCTGAGGGTAGGCCGGTGTGGAATAGTAGTTCCTTATTCCATACTGGGCGCAAAAAGCCTTGAACTTTTTCTGGAACTGCGACCCATTATCAGTGATCAAGGAATAAGTAACTTCCAATCGAGTGATTATGCTCTTCCACACAAACCTTTCTATCATAGGTTCTGTGATTTTTGCCAGTGGCTCTGCTTCAATCCACTTGGTAAAATAGTCCGTTGCTACCAATAGAAACTTCTTGTTCCCAGAAGCCACGTGGAGGGGACCCACGATATCCATTCCCCATTGCGCAAATGGCCAAGGGCTTGTTAATGGCACCAGATCTTCGGCTGGTGTTCGGATCATAGGTGAGAATTTCTGACACTTCTCACAGATTTTCACATACACCTTTGCATCTTCTTGCATGTGCGGCCACCAGTATCCCTGGGTAATTGCACGGTGAGCAATGGACCTGCCCCCAGCATGACTCCCACACGTTCCCTCGTGTATTTCATGGAGGAATTTTTGCACCATCTCGGGGTGCACACAAAGCAGGTACGGTCCAGTGAAGGACTTTCTGTACAACTTCCCCTCTGGTGATAGCCAAAATCTCGCAGATTTTGTCTTTATCTTGTGAGCTTCTTTTTTATCTGCGGGGAGTGTCCCATCTCGTAGGAACTCCACTATTGGATCCATCCAACTTGGTCCTTGGTTCACGTCCAAGACCAATTCCACACTTCTCCCAATGCTCGGCTCAGCAAGATAGTCCACTGCCACCTTCCTCTTGAACTCTGTTGGCACAGCCGCTGCCAACCAAGCCAGTGAGTCGGCGTGGGCGTTACGCTCAGAGCTTATCTCGCCGATGTGTATCTTCTCAAAGGTATCAAGCAAATCCTTGTCGCCTCCACGTAGGCTGCCATCTTCTCATTCCGGGCCAGCAATCGGGTAGTGATTCACCACGAGTTGTGAATCACAGAATACTCGAATTCTTTTTACCTTCAAGGTTCTTGCGCTCCGTAGCCCGGCCAGGAGTGCCTCGTACTTCGCCACGTTGTTCGACGCACTGAAACCGAGGCACAGGGACAATTCGATCATAACTCCTTCAGGAGGGAAAAGCACCACTCCAATTCTAGATCCAATGTTGCGTGCGGATCCATCTACAAAAAACTTCCATTCCAATGGGTCCTGCTCGGCGGACGCCTTTTGCTTCTCGGCTGATGGCTCGACTAACTGCTCCTTTCTCGTAGGAGGCCGTCGAGCCACTGTGGGAGAGAACACTACCATCAAATCTGCCAAAACTTGCCCTTTGACTGCCGTGCACGGCTGATAATCAATATCATACTGGCTCAATTCCACCGACCAGGTTGATATTCGTCCCGAGAAATCGGCCTTTTGAAGCAATGACTTCAACGGGAACTCTATGTAAACCACCACTTTGTTACTTTGGAAGTAGTGGGGCAACTTCCTAGCTGCCGTCCTCAGTGCCAGGACCAACTTCTCAAGGGGCAGATATCTTGTTCCTGCATCCAACAGCGTCTTGCTCACAAAATAGACAGGGATTTGCTCGGATCCCTTGTTCCTCAGTAAGACCGCACTTACAGCATGTTCGGATACTGCTAAGTACAGGGTCAGGATCTCGCCTGGCTCAGGAGTAGACAGGAGTGGGGCTGCCGCCAAGTACTTCTTCAAGTCTTGGAACACTTGCTCACCCTCTGCTCCCATTCGTAACCTTCTCTCTTCTTCAATAACTGAAAGAAAGGTCTACACTTGTCACTCGAGCGACTAATGAACCTGTTAAGGGCTGCCGCCATCCCTGTCAACCGCTGGACCTCCTTCGTGGTCCTTGGACTCTGCAGCTTCTGCAAAGCTGTTATTTGATCGGGATTCGCCTCTATCCCTCTAATGGTCACTAAGTGACCCAGGAATTTCCCAGAACTTACTCCAAACGCACATTTCGAGGCGTTGAGTTTCAGCTTGTACTCCCTTAATATCTCGAAAGCCTCATTCAGATCAGCGATGTGGTCCCGTTTCTCCCTACTTTTGACCACCATATCGTCTATGTATACCTCCATGGTTCTGCCGAGCAACTTCTTTAGCATAATCGTTGCTAGTCTCTGGTAAGTTGCTCCAGCATTCCTCAGACCAAAGGGCATAACACTGTAACAGTACAACCCTCGTGGTGTGATAAAGGACGTCTTCTCTTGATCGGGGCCGTACATGGCTATCTGGTGATATCCTCGATAAGCGTCGAGAAAACTCATACGCCCGTACCCAGCTGTTGCATCCACCAGCTGATCTATCCTGGGCAGGGGAAAACTGTCTTTTGGACAAGCCTTGTTCAGATCTGTGAAATCGACGCAAACCCGCCATTTCCCATTCTTCTTTTTCACCACCACTGTGTTGGATAACCACTCGGGGTAGTAAACCTCTCGTATCGCCTTTGCCTCGAGCAGACGGTCGACCTCTTCAATAACAACATCCACATGCTGTACGGCAGATTCTTCTCTTCAGATACGGGCTTGTGTTGTGGGTGCACATTCAGGTGGCGGCAAATCACGTTTGCATCCACCACAGGCACTCTTCCGGCACCCAAGCAAACACATCAACGTGCTCTTTGAGAAACTTCACCAACTCTTCCTCTTCTTCTTTGCACAGTTTTCCCCAATCGGGAAATACCTTTCGTGATCATTCTCGTTGATGGATTTTCTTCAATCCTTCCACCACTTTCTCGGCCGGATCCCTCCGACATCCTCGGTGGTCGGCTGGTTGGTAACCTTGACTGTTTGCACCAACTGTGCCTTGGGTGCCTTTTTTGTTATGGAAACCAGGCACTTTTGGGCTGTTTTCTGGTTCCCCCTTATTCTCTCGATCCCATTGGACCCTGGAAACTTCACCATCTGATGGTAGGTGGATGAAACTGCCCTCATCTTATGCAACCAGGTCCTTTCTATAATCGCGTTATAGGAAGATGGCACGTCCACCACCAAAAACTCGGTTCTCAGCGCCACTGTTCCTGCCCGAATAGGAAGGGTCACATTGCCCAATGGCCAGACTGCCCCTGCACTGAACCCAACCAACGGAGTTGCTGACTGTGCCAAGTATGCTTGTGCCAATCCCAGCTTCTTGAACGCGTCGTAATAGAGCACCTCGGTGCAGCTCCCTGAATCCACCAGGATCCTCCCATTTCGTAGGGTTATCACAAGAGCATCATTGTGCGGCACCTGGACTCCTCCCAGGTCCTCATCCGTGACGACTATGCCCTTGTTGCGTCCTTCCGCTTCACGTCCTCGTTTCTTTCCCAACTGCATCACGTGCTGGTCGTGTTTTACCTGCCTTTGGAGCAACCTCACCTCATTTCTCATATAAGGTGTGGCTAATCCATGTATCATATGGATCACGCCCCTTGGATTCTGCTCGTAATCCAGCTCCATTGCTCTCTCTGCACTTTTGTGCTCCTCTTGGATGAATTCCTTCAAATACCCACGTGAGACCAGGTCATCGAGGTGCTGCTTGAACATCTCGCAGTCCTCCGTCATGTGAGCCCAGTCCTTGTGGTAACTGCAATGCTGACTCGAAGCCCTTCTTGCATTTTTATCACCCTCCAGCCGTGGAGGCCACTTAAAGTACGGACGGTTCTTTATCCGATAAAGAACCCGATAAATTGGTTCTTTCCAAACCGTCGTTACTGAGAAGAACGACTTTGGGTCAGGGGCATGCTTCTCCCGGTACGACTCTTTCTTAGTCTGTCCGTGCTCCTTCCTCTCTTTGTAAGTCCTGGGCTCGGGTTTATCCACTTTCTTCGCGGAACCCTTGACTTGCTCGGCACTCAACTTGCCATCTTCCCGTAGTATGTCATCCTCATTCCGGGCATGCTGCTCAATACGTTCCATCAGCTTTGCCAGCGTGCTCACTGGACTCATGTTTAGGGACTTTCGTAGCTCCCCCCGAACAGGCAGCCCAGTCTTGAACGTTGCTATTGCATACTCCTCACTGCAATTTTCAATCTCGTTGAAAGTCTCCCAATATTTCTTGGCGTAGTCCCTGATCGGCTCATTCTCTCCTTGCTTCATAACTGAGAGACTCTCAAAAGTTTTGGGTGGTTTCCTGCTCGTCAGGAACCGAGCAGTGAATTCCTCGGCCAACTGTCTCCATCCTCGTATGGTGTTCGGCCCCAACTTATGGAACCATGACAGGGCCACCTTTCCCAAACTAGATGGGAACATCTTGCACATGATCGCGTCATCACCATCGTGCATAAACATCGCCTGCTGGTAATGGTGTATGTGTGCCACAGATGCATTGGTTTAAATGACAGGATAAACATCCCGTGTTTAACCCAGCTCGGCAACCTTGCCTCCTGCAATCTTTTTGCAAAAGGAGAAGTTGCTATGTTGCTAAGGGCTCTCCGTGCTGATTCTCGTGCAGACATGGTCCCCTCCTCTGACACCTTTGCAGCCCTGGCATTATTTCTTTCCCAGTCGGAATCAGGTCTCGTACCTATCCCTGTGGTGCTTCCTGCTCCCTCTTTCCTCGGGGGAGGAACTCTTGCTCCTGCTTCTCCTTTTTCGTGAAGAAGCCCTCAACCGCTTTGGAGTGATACTCCTGCTCCTTCTTTTTCGTGAAGAAGCTCTTTTGTATTCCGCCATATCCAGCCTTTCCTTCCTGGACTTTCTTTGTGAAAGTCCAGAATCCTCCGGATGTTCTCGTATCCGCTGCAGTTGTTGAATCTCATATTCTCGCCTCTTAATCAGACGAGCGTATTCTTCTATTTCCTGTCTCTTTTTGTCCAGGATATCTTCCCTGCTGTGCACGCTTTTCGAACGTGCCGCTGATTCCCTCTCACGGCAGGACTTATTCCTTCTCGTGGATCCTGTGGCCGTCCGTCCGTCCTTGTTTCTGGAGTCGCCATGGACTGCGAGGGGGCGGTCCTTGCTAGTGGTCCTCACTGCCTGCTCGCCGTCGGGTTTCCTCGGAGGGTCTGGTGGGGACTTGTCACCTCCCCCACCCAGCTGATTGTTTGGGTCGAGTGGAGACTTTGGATCTTCTTCCGCCATGGTCGCTTTTTCAAAGGAATTTCTTTCGTTTCCCACAGACGGCGCCAATTGTAGGTGCAGGAAAACGAAAAGGCCTTTGAATAGCACCAAGATCCAACGGCTACTTTCTTTTCCACGTCGGAATCCTAGGCACACCGCCGGAGTTGTACCTGTAAAACAAACAAAGGTGAGCACACCTTTGCCTTCTCGTGGCAAAGGCCCTGCGATGCCAAAGTTAGTATCTCGTACTAGTGAAAACCCTATTCTCAGTAGGTAATCAGCCAATAGCCTAGAATTGCGTACCTTTACCTCTAGGTTTACCTCATATTTATAGATCCTTGTACGCTTGCTGTCCAAGCCATCTCGCTGCCCTAAGTTTCCTTTCTCGTAAATGGAACCCGGAACATCAGGGATTCCCGTTCCCATAACTGCATATTTCCTTTTAGACCGTTTAGGAACTCTTTCCTTAATTGGCCGTTCACCCCATTCCCGTTGGGTATCTTTTCCAGATCTCGCTTTCTTACTGGGTACTTGCCATTCTTGGACTCTTCTGGAGCATCTCCTCCAAAACGCTGCTCCTGTTCGGCCCTCTCGTTGCCGAACAGACTACCTGGACCAATGATTTCTCATATCACTGGTCCATTTACCATGTGACTGGTCCAACAACTTCCCTTGCTCTTTGGACCATACCCCTGCTCTGGTATCTTGGACCTGAGAACTCTCGTGTCCCAGGTCCTCTCTGCCATTCACCGTGCTGCACGGCGGATGCTCCGATTATGTTTAACCTGGGTCCTACGTACCACATGTTCGGGCCTCTTTTACACCTATTCGGGATTACCTCCCTACATACAACATCCCCTGGCCTGTCATCCGGTGACGGGCAGGCAATTGATAACACCCCCTGGGCCCTTGAATGGCCTGAAAAACATTTGATTTGCTGGGTCTGTAAGTAATACTTTCGTACTTTCGTACTTGTTTCAGGAGTGGCCTCAGTTTTGGCCTTGATTTCGGGTTAGCCGGTTTGCAAACTTTATTTCCTTGACCGATGGATGATCTTTTTGAGATCATATTTTTGGGAGCCTTGTAAAGGCTATTGGTTTGATGATATGGCAAGTGCTGACTTTTAACTGAAAGCGTGTTTCCAGTTTAAGCCAAATTTTATGGCAATTTTCACGCGCATGTTTCAACTGCATGCTAATTCCTGCTTTTATCATAGTTTTGCCAAATACTTGTACTTGGTCTATTCTCAGCTTTCTATTGCATAGCTGTGCTATGTCTATTTGAAAATTTGCTTGGAATTTTCCTAAGCCCCTTGTTTTACGTCTTTAAGCCGGGAATATATTTCTCAAGCTTATTGTACTATGCCTGTCACTCCCCTAAGTGTGTTAATTGCTTGCGTCCAAGCAATTGAAACACTTATTGATGTTTCCCATGGGATATGTAGTGGGTGAGTCATTATTCCGTAGATAGTTTAGCTGTGCTACTATCGGTGCTCAATTGAATGTCAATTTTTTACCTGATGATGAATGGATTTTAAAGAAGATGATCATGCTTGAGTCTAAAGAGGCTGCCCTCCTGCGTGTGAGGGAGGGAGGTAATTAGAAAGTTGATTGTTCTAATTTTTGGTGGTAGTCTTTGGTATAATCAGTTTTATGCAGATATTATCTTGGACTATTAGAGGATTGGGGAGTGATGTTAAAAAACATTTTTTGCGAAAGGTGATCAAGAAGAGAAAACCAGATATGATTTTTGTTCAGGAAACGAAATTGGAATCAGTGGACCGTTTTGTTATACAACGAATTTGGGGTGCAAACAACATGGATTTCATATGTTCTAATTCAGTTGGAGCGTCGGGGGGGTTGCTGATTATGTGGAATGTTTCTTTCTTTAAATTGTCTAATGTGATGGTTAACAGATCCATCATTTTGCTCCAAGGGTCCATAAATGATTTTCCTTGTTCTTTTGTAAATGTTTATGCTCCTAATGTAGCTCTATCTCGTAGAGATCTATGGGAGGAATTGCATGTCCCTAAATCTAATTCTCAGGTACCGTGGTGCTTGGGAGGTGATTTTAATGAAATTAGGGATGTTTCTAAAAGAGTGGGGTGTTTGAAAGTGGACAGGGGAATGAAGGACTTTCTGGAATTTTGCAATAATATGGCTGTGGTAGATATTCCAATGTTGGGTAGGAAGTTCACTTGGACCAATTATTAGAATGTAGCCATCCACAGCCGCTTGGATAGGTTTTTGCTATCTCAACCTATTCTTGATAAGTTCAGGGTCTTGCAATGGGGTCTACCTAGGCCAATTTCAGATCATTGCCCTATCATGCTCTTGGATGATAATAGGGATTGGGGTCCAAAACCGTTCAGGTTTTTGGACATTTGGCTGTCTAATCCTAATTGTACGAAGGTAGCTAAAGCTGCATGGGATGAGGTTCAACTGAGCGGATGGCCCGGGTTTCTGATTCTGCAAAAATTAAAAGCAGTAAAGAACAGATTGAGGATTTGGAATAAGGAGGATTTTGGGGACATCTGCAGGGAGGAAATCCCGAATAGGTACAAAAGAGGCCCGAACACGTGGTACGTGGGGCCCGGGATAAATGTAATCGGAGCATCCGCCGTGCAGTACGGCGAATGGCAGTAAGGACCGGGTACATGAGAGGCCCCAGGTCGAAGAAACCCGAGCAGGGGTATGGTCCAAAGAGCAAGGGAAGTTGTCGGACCAGTCGCATGGTAAAAGGGCCAATGATATGAGAGATCATTGGTCCAGATAGATGTTCGGCAACGAGAGGGTCGAACAGGAGCAGCATTCTGGAGGAGGTGCCAGGAGACGCTCCAGAGGGGTCCAGAGATGGCAAATACCCACTAAGGAAACAATGTCTGGAGAAGATACCCAACGGGAATGGGGTGAAAGGCCAATTAAGGAAGAAGTTCCTAAATGGTCTATAAGGTAATATAAAGTTAAGGGAATGAGAATCCCTGATATTTTGGGTTCCCTTTACGAGAAAGGAAACTTAGGGCAACGAGATGGCTTAGACAGCAAGCATGAGTGGATCTACAAATATGAGGTAAACCCAGAGGAAAAGGTACGCAACTCTTGGCTATTTGCTCATTACCTACTGATAATTAGGGTTTTTACTAGTATGAAATACTAACTTTGGCATCGGAGGGCCTCTGCCACGAGAAGGCAAAGGTGCGCTCACCCTTTGTCTGTTTTACAGGTTGAACTCTGGCGGTGCGCTAGGATTCCGGCGAGTGGTTCGAAGTAGCCGTTACGATTCGGTGTGGTTCAAAGGCTCTTTTGGTTTCCTGCACTTACAATTGGCGCCGTCTATGGGAAACGAAAGAGATCCCTTTGAAAAAGCGACCATGGTGGAAGAAGATCCAAAGACTCCACTTGACCCAAACAATCAGCTGGGTGGGGGAGGTGACAAATCCTCGCCAAGCCCTCCGAGGAAGCCCGACGGTGGGCGTGCGGGAAGGACCACAAGCAAGGACCGCCCTCTGACGATCCATGGCGATTCCAGAAACAAGGACGGAAGGACAGCCACAGGATCCACGAGAAGGAGTAAGTCCTGCCGTGTGAGGGAATCAGTGGCACGTTTGAAAAGTGTGCACAGCAGGGAAGATATCCTGGATAAGAAGAGACAGGAAATAGAGGAATACGCTCGCCTATTTAGGAGGCGAGAATATGAGATTCAACAACTGCAACGGATACGAGAACATCCGGAGGATTCTGGACTTTCACGAAGAAAGTCCAAAAAAGAAAGGATGGATATGGCAGGGTACAAGAGAGCTTCTTCACGAAAATGAAGGAGCAGGAGTCTCACTCCAAAGCGGTTGAGGGCTTCTTCATGAAAAAGGAGAAGCAGGAGCAAGAGTTCCTCTCCCGAGGAAAGAGGGAGCAGGAAGCACCACAGGGATAGGTACGAGAGACCTGATTCCGACTGGGAAAGAAATAATGCCAGGGCTGCAAAGGGGCCAGAGGAGGGAACCATGTCTGCACGAGAAGCAGCACGGAGAGCCCTTAGCAACATAGCAACTTCACCTTTTGCAAATAGATTGCAGGAGGCAAAGCTACCGAGTAGGGTTAAACACGGGACATTTATCCTGTACAAAACCAATACAGACCCGGTGGCGCACATACAGCATTACCAGCAAGCGATGTTTATGCACAGTGGTGATGACGCAATCATGTGCAAGATGTTCCCATCTAGTTTGGGAAAGGTGGCCCTATCTTGATTCCATAAGTTGGGGCCGAAAACAATACGGGGATGGACACAGTTGGCCGAGTAATTCACTGCTCGGTTCCTGACGAGCAGGAAGCCCCCCAAGACATTTGAGAGTCTCTCCTTATGAAACAGGGGGAAAACAAGCCGATCTGGGACTACGCCAAGAAGTATTGGGAGACTTTCAACGAGATTGAAAGTTGTAGTGAGGAGTATGCTATAGCAACGTTCAAGACTGGGTTGCCTATTCGGGGGTAGCTACAAAAGTCTATGAACATGAGTCCAGTGAGCACACTGGCGAAGCTGATGGAACGAATTGAGCAGCACGCTAGGAACGAGGATGACATATTACGGGAAGATGGCAAGTTGAGTGCCGAGCAAGTCAAGGGCCCTGCGAAGAAGGCGGATAAGCCCGAGCCCAAGTATTACAAAGAGAGGAAGGAACATGGGCAGACTTGGAAAGACTCGTACCGGGAGAATCACGCCCCTGACCCAAAGTCCTTCTTCTCAGTAACGACGGTTTGGAAAGAACCGATTTATCGAGTTCTTTATCGAATAAAGAATCGCCCATACTTCAATGGCCTCCAAGGCTGGAAGGTGATAAAGATGCAAGAAGGGCTACGAGTCAGCACTGCAATTACCACAGGGACTGGGATCACATGACATAGGACTGCGAGATGTTCAAGTAGCACCTTGATGACCTGGTCTCATGTGGATACCTGAAGGAGTTCATCCAAGAGGAGTACAAGGGTGCCGAGAAAGCAATGGAGCTGGGTTACGAGCAGAATCCAAGGGGCATGATCCATACGATACATGGATTGGCCACACCTTATACGAGAAATGAGGTGAGATTGCTCCAGAGGCAAGTAAAGCACGACCAGCACGTGATGCGGGTGGGAAAGAAACGAGGGCGTGAAGCGGGAGGATGCGATGAGGACATAGTCTTCACGGATGAGGACCTGGGAGGAGTCCAGGTGCCGCACAATGATGCTCTTGTCATAACCCTACGAATTGGGGAATATGACATGGGGAGGATCCTGGTGGATTCAGGAAGCTGCACCGAGGTGCTTTATTACGACGCATTCAAGAAATTGGGGTTGGCACAGGCGGACTTGGTACAGTCAGTAACTCCGTTGGTCGGGTTCAATGCAGGCCCTTCCTGTTCGAGCAGGAACAGCGGTTCTGAGAACCGACTTCTTTGTGGTGGGCGTGCCATCTTCCTATAACGCGATTATAGGAAGAACCTGGTTTCACAAAATGAGGGCGGTTTCCTCCGCCTACCATCAGATGGTAAAGTTTCCAGGGTCCAATGGTATTGAGAGAATAAGGGGGAACTAAAAGACAGCCCAACAATGCTTGGTTTCCATAATCAAGAAGGCACCCAAGGCACAGTTGGTGCAAATAGTCGAGGTCACCAACCAGCCGACCATCGAGGATGTCGGAGGGAATCCAGCCGAGAAAGTTGAAGAAAGTCCAGATCAACGAGAATGATCCTGAAAGGTATTTCCTGATTAGGAAAAACCTGTGCAAAGAAGAAGAGGAAGAGTTGGTGGAGTTTCTCAAAGAGCACGTTGATGTGTTTGCTTGGGTGCCCGAGGAGATGCCTGGGGTGGATGTAAATGTGATTTGCCACCACCTAAATGTGGACCCACAACACAGACCTATAATGCAGAGGAAAATAAGATCTGCTGTGCAGCATTTGGACGCTGTTATCGAGGATGTCGATCGTTTGCTCGAGGGAAAGGTGATACGAGAGGTGTACTACCCCGAGTGGTTATCCAACACAGTGGTGGTGAAAAAGAAGAATGGGAAGTGGCGAGTTTGCGTCGACTTCACAGATCTAAACAAGGCGTGTCCAAAAGACAGTTTTCCCCTGCCCAGGATAGATCAGTGGGTGGATGCAATAGCTGGGTATGGACGTATGAGTTTTCTCGACGCTTATCGAGGATATCACTAGATAGCCATGTACGGCCCCGATCAGGAGAAGACGTCTTTTATCACACCACGACGGCTGTATTGTATGGTGTTATGCCCTTTGGTCTGAGGAATGCTGGAGCAACTTACCAGAGACTAGCAACGATTATGCTAAAAAAGTTGCTCGGCAAGACCATGGAGGTGTACATAGACGATATGGTGGTGAAAAGCAAGGAGAAACAGGACCACATCGCTGATCTGAAAGAAGATTTTGAGATATTGAGGGAGTATAAGCTGAAGCTCAACGCCTCAAAATGTGCATTTGGAGTAAGTTTTGGGAAGTTCCTGGGTCACCTGGTGACCATTAGAGGGATAGAGGCAAATCCCGATCAAATTGTAGCTTTGCAGAAGCTATAGAGTCCAAGGACCACGAAGGAGGTCCAGCGATTGACGGGGATGGCGGCAGCCCTTAATAGGTTCATTAGTCGGTCGATTGACAAATGTAGACCTTTCTTTCAATTGCTGAAGAAAAGAGAAGGTTACGAATGGGGAGCAGAGTGTGAGCAAGCGTTCCAAGACATGAAAAAGTACTTGGCGGCAGCCCCACTCCTGTCAACCCCTGAGCCTGGTGAGATCTTGACCTTGTACTTAGCAGTCTCTGAACATGCTGTAAGTGCGGTCTTACTGAGGGACAAGGGATCCAAGCAAATCCCTGTCTATTACGTGAGCAAGACGCTATTGGATGCAGAGACGAGATATCTGCCCTTTGAAAAATTGGTCGTGGCACTAAGGACGGCGGCTAGGAAGTTGCCCCATTACTTCCAAAGTCACAAAGTTGTGGTTTACACAGAGTTCCCGTTGAAGTCGTTGCTTTGAAAGGCTGATTTTTCGGGACAGATATCAACGTGGTCGGTGGAATTGAGCCAGTATGATATTGATTATCAGCCGCGCACGGCAGTCAAAGGGCAAGTTTTGACAGACTTTGTGGCAGAGTTCTTTCCCACAGCGGCTCCACTGCCTCCTACGAGAAAGGAGCAGTTGGTCGAGCCAGCAGCCGAGAAGCAAAGGGCATCCACCGAGCAGGATCCTTTGGAATGGAAGCTTTTTGTTGATGGATCCGCATGCAACACCGGATCTGGAATTGGGTGGTGCTTTTCCCCCCTGAAGGAGTTATGATCGAGTTGTCCCTGCGCCTAGGTTTCAGTGCGTCAAACAACGTGGCGAAGTACGAGGCACTCTTGGCAGGATTACGAAGCGCAAAGACCCTGAAAGGTCCAGAGATGGCAAATACCCAGTAAGGAAACAATGTCTGGAGAAGATACCCAACGGGAATGGGGTGAACGGCCAATTAAGGAAGAAGTTCCTAAATGGTCTATAAGGTAATATACAGTTAAGGGAATAAGAATCCCTGATATTCTAGGTTCCCTTTACGAGAAAGGAAACTTAGGACAATGAGATGGCTTGGACAGCAAGCATGAGTGGATCTATAAATATGAGGTAAACCTAGAGGAAAAGGTACGCAACTCTTGGCTATTTGCTCATTACCTACTGATAATTAGGGTTTTTACTAGTACGAGATACTAACTTTGGCATGGGAGGGCCTTTGCCACGAGAAGGCAAAGGTACGCTCACCCTTTGTTTGTTTTACAGGTTGAACTCCGACGGTGCGCTAGGATTCCGACGAGGGGTTCGAAGTAGCCGTTACGATTCGGTGTGGTTCAAAGGCTCTTTCGGTTTCCTGCGCTTACAACATCAATTGTGCTATTCAAGACACCGAAGCTAAACTTCATCATCTCGACACTTTAGCTGAAGTTAGGCAATTGAATGAAGAGGAAAAAGCGTTGAGATGTTCTGTTAAGTCAGCTTTTTGGAGGCTTTCTAAGCTATCTGAATCCCTTTGGAAACAAAAATCTGGAGTCAAGTGGCTGAAATTGGGAGATAGAAACACCAGGTTTTTCCAAATCACAGCTAACAATTGATTCAAGAAGAACTTGGTGGGTTTAATAGAGATGAATGGGTGTTTGCTAGTGGAATCGGATCAGATCAAAGAAGCTGCTACGGAATTTTTTCGAAATAATTTCAAGGAAGATGGAAGGATCCGACCTCTGTTGGGGGGCTCTTTCTCCAAAATTATAGAACCGGAGATTGCTGAGAAACTTGAGAAACTTTTTGAGGAGAAGGAAATAGTGGCAGTCATGCAAGGATGCAGCAATCTAAAAGCACCTGGGCCTGACAGCTTTAACTTTTCATTTGTCAAGAAAGGCTAGGAGTTCATGAAAGAGATGGTCATTCAATTCTTCACTGAGTTCCATGCCAATGGGAAGCTATCTAAAGGTATCAACACCACCAGGGGCGGAGTCAGAAATTTTTGACAGTGGGGTCAATTTCGTATAGCACTTCCTTCTCCATGCCGGAACCCTAGCACTCCGACGGAGTTGAACCTGTAAAACAGACAATGGTGAGCGCACCTTTGCCTTCTCATGGCAAAGGCCCTCCGATGCCAAAGTTAGTATCTCGTACCAGTGAAAACTCTAATTCTCAGTAGGTAATAAGCAAATAACCAGGAATTGGGTACCTTTACCTCTCGGTTTACCTCATATTTATAGATCCACATATACTTGCTGTCCAAGCCATCTCGTTGCCCTAAGTTTCCTTACTCGTAAAGGGAACCCAGAATATCAGGGATTCTCATTCCCATAACTGCGTATTACCTTACAGACCATTTAGGAACTCTTTCCTTAATTGGCCGTTCACCCTATTCCCGTTGGGTATCTTCTCCAGATATTGTTTCCTTACTAGGTTTTTGCCACCTCTGGACCCCTCTGGAGCATCTCCTCCAGAATGCTGCTCCTGTTCGGCCTTCTCGTTGCCGAACAGACCATCCGGACCAATGATCTCTCATATCATTGGTCCCTCTTCCATGCGACTGGTCCAACAACTTCCCTTGCTCTTTGGACCATACCCCTGCTCGGGTATTTTGGACCTGGGACCTCACGTGTCCCCGGTCCTTACTGCGCTCATCAGATCGCACGGCGGATGCTCCGATTATATTTATCCTGGACCCCACGTACCACGTGTTCGCCCACACCTTGTCTGCTCGGGATTACCTCCCTACAATGGCTCCCAGCTTTACTCGTTATTTTTCTTAATATGACGAGCAAAGCTTCAACACCGAGCAAGGTTCTCGCCCTTTGCTCCTGCACCCGCACCCTTTGGTGCAAACTTCATCATTAGTCCAGGCCAAACGTCTCGTCGTTTGGTCTGGACAGGCTTTTCTAGTTAACACCTTTACACGCGGCATGCTTTGTACTGCCCGTATTAAATGCGAGCAGACGTTTCGGAGAACGAAACGCCTAAACGGCGTCTGGGGTGACGTCTCTCATACGTCACCCCCTTTGCTAGGGTATACTTGGGTTTTCGTCCCAATTTGAAACCCACTTTCTTTCTCTTAAACCCCCCCCCCCCTGCAGAACGCACGCCCAAGCGCTCCCGCCATTGAAGCTCTGCTCACCATCACTGGGTCTCATTCTTCTCTGATTCTAGGGTTCTACTTACTCGTAAGTTCTTATTCCCCCTTTCCATTCCGTTTTCCTTGTCGATTGAGGACTTTACACGGTCACTTTAGGGCTTTTCGTACCCATCTCCCTCTTTAAACCCAAACCCACAGTTCTCGTTATGGGTCAGTTTCGTAGGCACTGTGACATGCCTTAAAGGATGGCCGAGTTCAGATCTCGCTATGAGTTCCCAGACAATGTGGCCACCATATTGGCCCCTGAAAATGCCATCCGCGAGTGTTTCGATAACGACACTTTGCACATCCCTGTCGTCGCCGTTGTTGAAGGTGGCATCAGGTTCCCCTTGGCACCACTACTCCGCCAAGTTCTGTCCCACTACAGAGTGTCTCCTATGTAGGTGTCTGCCAACTTTTTTAGGGTTGTCATGGGCATCGATGCCCTGAACCAAATGCTTGGCACATCCTTAGGTTTACACGACATCCACCACCTCTATAGCATATCCAGAACCAAGGACGCCTTAACCTACTATCTTAAAAGTAGGGATTCCAGGAAAAGGTTGGTGCTCGAATTGCCTGACTCTACCAGAGGGGACGACGACAACTTCCTCATCGTCACGGGGAACTTCGAGCCCAGAGACGAGGATGGTAGAGTCGTCGGCTTTCACGCACCCCACAGATTTGGCACTCCACGTTACTTCTCTTTCTCGTAGAACTTAATACCGAGCAATATATCGTATTGCATCACACGTTTTTGCTTTACTGACTGCCCATGTTTCTCGTATTTGCAGCCACAAATGTCAACCAGGGGCACGCCATTATCACCCCTCAGGTTCACGTCACTGATATCAACCGTGCTCTTGCATTCAACGGGCAAGGCACGTGCTTGGCTGGCCGTGCAAGAGCAGCTCAGATTCTCCTGAGCTACAGGGCATCGTACGGGGGTTTCATTGACCGGCGGATCCGAGCAGCGGACAATCCCATCCTCCCAGATCCTCCTGTTCAACAACCCGAGCAAGAAGAGGGAAGGCGTTCTCGGACCCCTCCGCTTCCCAACGAGCCCATTCAGCTTGTAGAAGAAACCTCCACATCTTCGAGTGGGTATTCCCCATCTCCCTCTCCTCAGGAAATGCAGCAACCGATCAACCTCAGCAGCCTCCTCAACATCCCGGGGGCTGGTCGTGGACGGGGCCGTGGCACATCTCGTGGCCGCGGACGCTCTCAGAGCCCGGCGCCGTCTCATGGCCGCCGTGGCCTAGCTCAACCTGACGTCCCTCCAGGCTTTTCCCCCGAGGAAATCGAAGCCAATCATAGGGACAAACGCCAACGGCTCGAAACCTCTTCGGTCGAGCAGCCTCCTCATCATGCAGCACCTCCAACACCCCTCTGAGCTCCACAGTTCACACATGGCGGACGTCCAGTCACCGTCCGAGATAGTGTGGAGTCCGATGGCACTGCTCTTGCGTTATCCCAAGCATTCATGCTTCCTGGGGACATGCAAAGAGTGCTCACCAGCTCCCCTGACAACCTTCTGGGCTCTTTCATGAGCCACAGTGCTAAGGTAAACCTGTCATGTTCATTTTTTGTCTGCTAATGGTCCCAGATTGTTACTCCTGCTAACTGCTCGATGTTGCTTTGTTGTTTAAAATCTCCAGGCAATGCGGATGATGGTGGCCATGGCACAGAAGCTTGGCGAATCTGAGCCCCAGCGTGCCAGATTGGCAAGCGAGAATGCCAAGCTACAGAATACCATTGTGAGCTGGAGAGAGAAAGAAATCAAGCCCACGGGCTCTCAGATATGTTGAGGAGCAAGCTGGAAGGTGCTGAAGATAGCCTGAACAAAACTTTGATGGAGCTGGAGGCGAGCAAAAATGAAGCCAAGGCCTCCTATCAGCAGGGCTACAATGAGGGGATCCGTGTGGCTACTGAGAGCTACACAGACCAAATGCCCGGGATCCAGGATCAGGTTTTCGAGGCTGGCTGGTTAACTTGCCTCAAAAAGATTGGTACAGCGGAGTCCTCCCCTCTCTGGATTGAGACTGACCTTCCTAGCACCCAGGTGGTTGCTGACGAGCAGGAAGAGGTAGAAGAAGAAGACAACGTGGAGGGTGAGCCAAACGCACAAGTCGCCGAGCAGGCGGGGAACGATGCTGCTGCTGAAGATGGTACCAACCCTGGCCAGAAGGAAGCCAGTGGTGGTGCTCCTGAATCAAACCCTGTGGTGGCACTACGCCAAAAATTGCCTTTGCCGGCGGTTTTTTTACCGGCGGTAATAAAACCGTCGGTAAAGGGTGCTATTACCGGCGGTAATAACAAACCGCCGCAAAAGGTAACTATAAACGCCGTTTATTAACGGCATGAGTAAAACCGCCGGTAAAACTAACTATTACCGGCGGTAATGTAAAACCGCCGGTAAAACTTCCTATTAACGGCGGTAATCAAAAACCGCCGGTAATAATCTTTATATAATATAAATATTTTTATTCTTCTAATAAAACACATAATTTTAGGTAGCTTAGCGGGTAAGTGCTCGGGTATTAATCAACGGGTCGCGGGTTCGAATCTCGGCAATGTCATTATTTTTTCCGAAACTTTTACCGGCGGTAATTTACCGCCGTTTTTGTATTTCCGACAATTGTTTTGCCGACGGAACTTTTACCGGCGGTAATTTACTTTTACCGGCGGTATTATACTTTTACCGGCGGTTTTTGGACTATTATCGGCAGTTTTTTAATGCCGTTAATGCAAAAATTTGGCGTAGTGTGGGAAACGCGACTGCTCCAGCCTCTCCTCCAACTGCTCCTGCCTCCCCCATCATCCAGGACCTGACGATTGAAGAGTAAGCTGGACTCTTCATAGTGATAACATTTGAAACTTTGAATCAGTTTTGACTGGCCCTGGGTGGCCATTGGTATTGCTCTGCGTGGCACTTGAAACGCATCCACACACTTTAATTTTGCTGGTTCTGGCCCTTCGTGGCCTTTTATGTTTTGGGGTGGCCCTGTTTGGCCTAAACTTTAGTTTGCCTGGCCCTTCATGGCCTTTCTTCAATACTGGTGGCCGTCTCATGGCCAGTACTTAGCTTCATGCATTTCCACGCATGCTTCCTAGGTCTCATCGTGCCCGCTGATGATCTAACTGCATTCTCATTTATACTGCTGCAGGTTTTTCGTCCCTTAGAGTAAATGCTAGTTGCATTCGCAGCTTGTCTACTAATACATGTACTCATATGTATCCAGGGTCTGCTCGTACCCGAGCATGCTGTTTGACCATACTTGTATAATATTGAATATGCACGCGCTCAAAGTTTGTTCATACCTGAGCAATCTTCAAGTTTTTTCGAACTTAGATACTGCTGCATGTTAACGTATGCAGCCCATACGTTTCATTCTTGGAAACTTCCCCTAGTATATTCGTACTTAGGTTACCCAAATGTGCTCGTATTTGGACTTAGTAATCTTGGATTTATTCATACCCAGGTTAAGTTACAAGCTCATGTGGGGATGCACCCGTACAAGTAATCAAATCTTATTTGTACCTGAAATAATCCTAAACATATTCAAATCTGAGAGCAGTGTGCATATCCTCGTATGCATTCCGGGTGTATTCGTACCCGAGCAAACAGATAAGTATATTCGTACTTGGCTTAATTCTGGGTGTATTCGTACCCGAACAAACAGATAAGTATATTCGTACTTGGCTCAATTCTGGGTATGTTCGTACCCGAACAAACAGACAAGTATATTCGTACTTGGCTCGATTTTGGGTGTATTCGTACCCGAGCAAACAGACAAGTATATTCGTGCTTGGTTCGATTCTGGGTGTATTCGTACCCGAGCAAACAGACAAGTATATTCGTACCCGAGCAATCTGTCAAGTATATTCGTACTTGGCTCAATTCTGGATGTATTCGTACCCGAGCAAACAGACAAGTATATTCGTACTTGGTAACTTTTTTGAAATATTCAAACTTCCATTTAGTTACCCTACACCTCTGCTCCCCAATATGAAGTGAGGACTAATGATTTAGTTTGACTTCGTATTCAAAACATAATGAAAGCAAAACCCGTAAAAAACAGAGTTTGTGTTACCAAAAATCCGTGAATTTTATTCATAATTCGAAAAACTCAAGGGTGCGTTACGCGTACCCCTTGCAACTAGTAAAAGAAAATACCAGGGAATTTTATTCGTTACTCCCACACAATCACGATGTGCATCTAAAACAGAATAGAAATGAAATCGAAGTTCTTTACACGTAGAACTTCCTCAAGTTGTGAACATTCCAGGGCCTTGGTACCGGGTTCCCGTTCAGGTCTGCCAATCGATATGCCCCAATGCCCACAACCTTTGTAACTCGATACAGGCCCTCCCAATTGGCCCCCAACTTTCCCTCGTTGGCCACCTTGGTGTTGCCGAGGACCTTTCTTAACACAAGGTCTCCAACACCAAATTCTCGTGGGTGGACATGCTTGTTGTAGCTTTTCATCAGCTGTTCCTGGTACGAAGCCAGGTGCACCAGAGCTCGTTCTCTCCTCTCCTCGGCGAGGTCCAGCTCGATTTCCAGAGCTCTGTCATTGCGCCTACTTTCCACCAATGTGGTCCTATTGGTCGGCAAACCAACCTCCAATGGAATCACAGCCTCTGTTCCATATGCTAGAGAATAGGGGGTCTCTTCCGTAGACCTCCTAGGAGTCGTTCGGTGTGCCCACAGGACCAGTGGCAATTCGTCAGGCCATTTGCCTTTTGCTTTGTCCAACCTTTTCTTGATCCCGTCAAGTATAGTCTTGTTGGACGCCTCTGCCTGTCCATTGCTCTGAGGGTAGGCCGGTGTGGAGTAGTAGTTCCTTATTCCATACTGGGCACAAAAAGCCTTGAACTTTTTCTGGAACTGCGACCCATTATCAGTGATCAAGGAGTAAGGAACTCCAAATCGAGTGATGATGCTCTTCCATACGAACCTTTCTATCATAGGTTCTGTCATTTTTGCCAGTGGCTCTGCTTCAATCCACTTGGTAAAATAGTCTGTTGCTACCAACAGAAACTTCCTGTTCCTAGTAGCCTTGTGGAGGGGACCCACGATGTCCATTCCCCATTGCGCAAACGGCCAAGGGCTTGTTAATGGCACCAGATCTTCGGCTGGTGTTCGGATCATAGGTGAGAATTTCTGACACTTCTCACAGATTTTCACATACACCTTTGCATCTTCTTGCATGTGCGGCCACCAGTATCCCAGGGTAATTGCACGATGAGCAATGGACCTGCCCCCCAGCATGACTCCCACACGTTCCCTCGTGTATTTCATGGAGGAATTTCTGCACCATCTCGGGGTGCACACAAAGCAGGCACGGTCCAGTGAAGGACTTTCTGTACAACTTCCCCTCTGTTGATAGCCAAAATCTCGCAGATTTCATCTTTCTCTTGTGAGCTTCTTTTTTATCTGTGGGGAGTGTCCCATCTCGTAGAAACTACACTATTGGATCCATCCAACTTGGTCCTTGGTTCACGTCCAGGACCAATTCCACACTTCTGCCAATGCTCGGCTCAGCAAGATAGTCTACTACTACCTTCCTCTTGAACTCATATACGCCTGGCCGCCAACCAAGCCAGTGAGTCGGCGTGGGCGTTCTGCCCAGAGCTTATCTGCTCGATGTGTATCTTCTCAAAGGTATCAAGCAAATCCTTGGCTGCCTCCACGTAGGCTGCCATCTTTTTATTCCGGGCCTCATATTCCCCAGACAGCTGATTCACCACGAGTTGCGAATCACAGAATACTCGAATTCTTTTTACTTTCAAGGTTCTTGCGCTCCGTAACCCGGCCAGGAGTGCCTCGTACTCCGCCACGTTGTTCGACGCAATGAAACCCAGGTGCAGAGACTATTCGATCATAACTCCTTCAGGAGGGAAAAGCACCACCCCAATTCCAGATCCAGTGTTGCATGCGGATCCATCTACAAAAAGCTTCCATTCCAATGGGTCCTGCTCGGCGGATGCCCTTCGCTTCTCGGCTGATGGCTCGTCCAACTGCTCCTCTCTCGTAGGAGGCCGTGGAGCCACTGTGCGAGAGAACTCTGCCACGAAATCTACCAAAACTTGCCCTTTGACTGCCGTGCGCGACTGATAATCAATATCATACTGGCTCAATTCCATCAACCAAGTTGATATTCGTCCCGAGAAATCAGCCTTTCGAAGCAATGACTTCAACGGGAACTCCGTGTAAACTACCACTTTGTGACTTTGGAAGTAGTGGGGCAACTTTCTAGCTGTCGTCCTCAGTGCCAGGACCAACTTCTCAAGGGGCAGATATCTCGTTTCTGCATCCAATAGCGTCTTGCTCACGTAATAGACAGGGATTTGCTTGGATCCCTTGTTCCTCAGTAAGACCGCACTTACAGTATGTTCGGATCTTTGCTAAGTGCAGTCGAGGACCTCGCCAGGCTCAGGAGTAGACAGAAGTGGGGCTGCCGCCAAGTACTTCTTCAGGTCTTGGAACGCGTGTTCACACTCCGCTCCCCATTCGTAACCTTCTCTCTTCTTTAACAAATGAAAGAAAGGTCTACACTTGTCACTCGAACGACTAATGAACCTGTTAAGGGCTGCCGCCATCCCTGTCAACCGCTGGACCTCCTTCGTGGTCCTCGGACTCTGCAGCTTCTGCAAAGCTATTATTTGATTGGGATTCGCCTCTATCCCTCTAATGGTCACTAAGTGACCCAGGAACTTCCCAGAACTTACCCCAAATGCACATTTCGAGGCGTTGAGCTTCAGCTTGTACTCTCTCAGTATCTCAAAAGCTTCTTTCAGATCAGCGATGTGGTCCCGTTTCTTCTTGCTTTTCACTACCATATCGTCTATGTACACCTCCATGGTCTTGCCGAGCAGATTCTTTAGCATAATTGTTGCTAGTCTCTGGTAAGTTGCTCCAGCATTACTCAGACCAAAGGGCATAACACTGTAACAGTACAACCCCCGTGGTGTGATAAAGGACGTCTTCTCCTGATCGGGGCCGTACATGGCTATCTAGTGATATCCTCGATAAGCGTCGAGAAAACTCATACGCCCAAACCCAGCTGTTGCATCCACCAACTAATCTATCCTGGGCAACGGAAAACTGTCTTTCGGACAAGCCTTGTTTAGATCTGTGAAATCGACGCATACCCGCCATTTCCCATTCTTCTTTTTTACCACCACTGTGTTAGACAACCATTCGGGGTAGTATACCTCTCGGATCGCCTTTGCTTCAAGCAAAAGGTCGACCTCCTCGATAACAGCGTCCACATGTTGTACGGCAGATCTTCTTTTCTTCTGCATCACTGGTTTGTGCTGTGGGTCCACATTCAGGTGGTGGCAAATCACGTTTGCATCCACTCCAGGCATCTCCTCGGGCACCCAAGCAAACACATCAATGTGCTCTTTGAGAAATTTCCCCAACTCTTCCTCCTCTTCTTTGCACAGGTTTTCCCCAATCAGGAAATACCTTTCAGGATCATTCTCGTTGATCTGGATTTTCTTCAATCCTTCTGTAGGTGCAGAAAAACAAAGAGTACCTGGAGGGCTGTTATTTCGTAACAGTTCCACGTGATTCTCGGTTCATACCCCTTTGCCTCTGCCGGAACCCTAATCTGCAAGACAAACAAAGAGTGAGCGCACCTCCGCCTCTCGTAGCGAAGGCCCTCCGATGCCTATATTAGTATCTCGTACTGATCTCAAACCCTAATTATCAATAAGGAAGTGTATAATGCATACAACGTAATGCGTACCTTTTGCCTCTAAGTTTAGCTTATATTTATAGACATGCGTCTGCTTGTTCTCCAAGCATCCTCATCATCCCAGGATTCCTATCCCGTACAGGAAACCTGGCCCTCTGGGGACTCTCGTGCCCAATCAACTGAGATCCTTCTTTCGTATGGATCTTGCCCATTATGGAATTCGTTCCATCATAGGACTGCTCTTAGACTTATCTTTATCTATATACGGGGTCCCGTTCTTTGGAACATTCCCACTACTTATCCCAGTTGGATATTGAACACTCCTTCTTGAGTACTGCTCCTGCCTTTTCTCTTAAAGCGGTTTGTCAAGGACTCTATCTGTTCGGCATGCCCTTTGCCGAACAGACTGCACTATAAGTTCTACCACTTTGGACATAAACCTATCCAGCCGAATAGCTCGTACTCGAACTAGGATGTCTCATATCCCTGTTCCCGAACAGTCATCTGTTCGGTGCACACTTCGGGTCGCTGGCCCTTATCATTACGGCGCCTTTCATCACCTTTCTGATTGCACTATCTACATCACGTGTTCGGCTCGCGTTTATACCTGTTCGGGAATACCTCCCTACAATTGCTCCCCAGCTTTGCCCAGTGGAACTGCTCGGGCCAGTAAAGCTTTTTAAAGAACATATCTTAGGCCGAGCTTAGTGATGTCCTGTGCAGATATAGCACTAATGACCATTTGATTTCTTTTGGCGGTTTACCCATCATATTATTTCGAAATATGGAGCCTACGTGGCGTATCCCGTACGCTCCTCATTAAACTCGATCTGACGTTTTTACTTACGGCGTCAGATTACCATCCTTCATAATCTTCTTTCCGTAACGGTGTGAGGAGAGACGGTGTGAGGAGAGACGGTTCACCTCCGTCTCTTTCCCTTTATCCCAAAAAGGGATCTTTTCAGAGATCCCAAACTTTCGTCCTTCCTCTCTCTAAAAATCAGGCGAAAAACTCATTCCCTCGAGACTGCCATCGCCGCCGCCTGCAAAAATCGACTGTACTGAAGAAGAGAAAACTTCACAAAATCTTCGTAAGACTCTCGTTCTTATCCCTTTTTTGAGTTACAATCTGGGGATTCATCCCTAGAACTCTTCTCATTCGAAGGGTTTTAATCATACCCATTTCTTGTTTTTACTATTCTTCGAGTGCTTTGATGGTGGACGAGGGTGATAGTGGCCCCAAGCCTGGTAAATTTAGGAAACTTTGTGAAACCCCGGCTGCAATGGCAGCCTTCAGGACTCAATACCATGTCCCAGAGACCGTGAGTCTCGAACTCGCCCCTTTAGGCGCAGATAAGAATGCGGCCACATGGGAGAGAACGTGTATTCCCATTGTAGCCATTGTTGAAGGTGGGGTTCGCTTCCCTTTGGACCCACTTCTTCGTCGTGTTCTCAGTTTTTACCGTCTCACTCCCATGCAAGTTTCAACAAACGTTTTTAGGTTAGTAATGGGGGTCGTGGCCCTGAATAGGATTTTAGGAACCCAGCTAGGACTTTGGGATATCCAGTGGTGGTACAGCATCGTGCTGAACCGCGAGTATAATACGTACTATCTCAAAGTACGAAAAACAGAAAAGCGTCTCGTGCTAAACTTGCCAGACTCCGCTCGAGATCATGAAATGGACTTCCTCTACGTTACTGGAGCCTTCGAGCCACTGGGGGAAGATGGCCAAGTGGTGGGCTTCAATTGCCCCCACGCATGGGGCTTCCCACGTATGCTCCTAATCTGCTTCGTGACTTTTAACTTTTTGCCATTTCGTAGCGTTTCCATGTTTTTAATCTGTATTTGCTCTTACGCATGCAGCGGATGGTAGACACCCCATTCTGGACTGTCCAGACTAGTTCATATGCGTTTTTTTTGTTGTTTGTTTTGTTTCCCCGATGATGATTAATGGTCGAGAACCCTCAAGGTTGATGGTGTGTTTGAGCTCTGAGCGTCCCGAACCCTTTCAAAAACCCCTTTCAAACCCTTCGAGCCAGAACCAAATGGCCTCAGCAAAACCCTGCTTCGGCACGCCAATGATTGACTGACGCGCGCTGGTTCATTGCCACGTGTCAGTCATCGGGCATCAAAGCACCATATACTGGCGCACGCCACTTACCTCTGGCGCACGCCACATATTGCCAGTCAAATCACCTTTTCGGGACCACTTGCCCGAGACTTTTGTGGCCGCCCTGACGTAGTCTACAGCTCCCCTGATGATTACATCGTTCAGAACGGTCTCCCCCTCTCTCCTACACCCTCCATCAAGGCAAGTCTCATGCATTCAATGCATGGAGGCTCCCTTCTCCCTTGCCACCCCAAACAGCCAGGCTGATCAGCCCTCCATCTCAGTCTATAAATACACCCTTGCATTTATTTGCAAAGGGTTCAACAATTTCAATGCTCTCTCCCTCTCTCTCTCTCTAGTTTTTCTTGTCTCCTCCTTTCATGCATTGAAAGAGTAAGCAAGCAACACACCACTCCACTGATCAGTCATACAACCTACATTTCCATCTTCCATTCATCCATCCATCCATCTCAAGGTTCAAACCATCCATCAATCTCAAACCAAAGGTATACCACCTTCTGTTATGGAATTCATTTCGACCACTGAGGGAAGCCAGCAGAACCCAGGCTGGTAATCAATACCAAGCCTGAGTTCAAAGCTGGCAAATATGTAGTGGAAAATCAGTGGCGCGCGCCAGTCTTTCATGTGCGTGCGCCAGTCCTGGCTGCATGGCAGGACTAGTGTGGGGATCACCGATCATCCTCATTTCAGCTTCTCTTATTTCCGATCACCTTGAAGCATGCTAAAAATCGCCATCGCTTTTATATTTTAGACCGTGTAGCGTATTATCATTTTAATCGCTTAGTAAGGCCTTCGGGATCCTTCTCGGTCCTGTTCCTAACCCGGAAAAGCAAAGCCAAGCATCGGATACATTGACAATCGGCGACGGCCATCCATGACCGGCGTGCGCCAAGATTTCAAGTCAGTGGCTGGCCCTTGTTTTGTTAGCTTAGATCGGGCCTTTGTTTAATTCCCCCACTCTGTTTATGGGATCTTATACTCCTATGGCTTGTTTGATTTCTTTCTTGTTAACTGACTGTATATATGTTGCTATATCAAGCTGCGTGGTTTGTCTGGGTGTGCAATCGGTCCATTCGAGCCCGGAGGGTTGAGAGCAGGGATCTGTGAGTTTGAGCTCACCGGCGCGCCGATTATGGGTGGCGTCGCGATTGTCTTGGCATGCTGGTCAAATCGGTGCATGCGTCGTTAACTGCTTGGCGACTCGAGCGCGACTCCGGTTGTTCAAAACACTCACGAAGTGCTTGTTCTCAATCTATTATACATTTGTTCATAATCCATACATTACATTTTGCCACATAAATACAATTTGTCATTTGTCAATCCCCATTAACTGTTCCCCGCCCTAATTGGCTGAATAAATGATTAAAAGAGAGAAAATGCAAATGTTTTACAAAATGCCTAAGTAGAGACCGATCTTGGATTGGGCGAGAGGGTGCCATAAAACCCTTCCCTCTCGTAACCTGGCTCCGAACCCAGATAGAAGGTAACGACGGTCCAGTCTACAAGCCTTTTCAAATCAAACAAGCGTGAACAAAAACGTTTTCAAATCGGTTTCTTGGGTGTTTTCCGCAAAACCCGGGTGGCGACTCTCTCAAAACGGCATTTCGTCATGCTTTCAAACAAAAAGGGCGCAAACCTAACCCCCGCACGCCGAAAATGCGGGGATTTTCAGGGGCGTGTGCCCACACGGATAACGCAAACAGTCGTCCTAGACGAGAACCTAGCAACGTCCGAACAGCGGAAATAAACAAGGTTCTCAGATACACAGGCGTGCCAGGAACTATAACAGCTGGTCGGGGTCGAGATGCAAGCGTTTTGTTAGGCTACGATTGTGTGGCCCGAGATCTCTGGTTCGTGTCCTTCCTCCGCTGGTTCAAGGTTGTCTAGCTTCGTCCACCTAACCTGCACCACGAAGCACGACTAAAGACCACACCGGAGGAGCCCCGGTATGGCCCTCCGGCGCAAGGATGAGAACGGTGCAGGGAAAGAGGGAAAGAGCTAGGGTTTTTAGTAGGGAATGTTATCTACCTTTTAGGGCTGCATCACTTGGTATTTATAGAACCTTCCTAGCTTGCTCTCCAAGTACGAACACGTGCTCCGCACAAGCTGCGTGATGTCATTGTGATGTTACTGGAAAGATCTTTTGTAACCGTTTCAGCGTGAGCTGTCCTTTCCCATGTGCTTTCATTATTACCTTTTGTGACTGCTTCAGCACGTGGAAAGCAGACATGTCCCCGTGGGTGGCCGAGCCCGGCTAGAGGCCGAGCCCGCAATGGGCCGAGCCCAGCGTAGATCGTATGCAGATACCATCTGTTGAGAACCGTCGGCAAGGTCCGCCGTACGTGGAACGTCGTCGGCTAGAGCCGACTCTGATATAGCCGCATGGGGTCGTCGATCTTCGGCAAAGTACCGATCGAACTGTGTTCGGCCTACTACAATAGCCCCTCGATCTCTGCCGAAGCCGAGCGTGAGGTAGGGATCGATACAGAGCTTTGGCCGAACGTGGAAAATGCCGAGGATGGATGAGTGATGATAGAAACGAGACAAAGCTGGATTCAACATGTCTTTAACACTTTCCAAGGAGTAACCGTCAGAGGCGCCTCCCAACGTAAGTATGCCAAGTGTCAGCGTGCAGCTGGGTACGGCTGGTGAAAGGACGGTTGGCGCAGGAGAGGTTCTGCAGGCTGTCACATCGACGCCACGTGTCGCGTGCTGAGTGGACGCCTGTTCGGCGGTGTCATAACGGGCGGGAACTTCAAATCCCTAACCCTAGCTCTATATAAAGGGAGGACGTGAGGAGAGAGAAGCTACCTTTGCTTTCTCTCTCTAGACCTTCATCGCCAGAGCTTACCTCCGCAGCTGTTCATCTTCTGGCTTTGATTCCCAGCGGGTTCATCACCAGATCTTGTCAAAAACCACAGGAAAGAGTTCGTATTTATCCCCTTTTCAAGTTTCTGTAGTTTTTACATGCTTTTTCTGCCTTTTTCCTGGGTTTTTGGGGTTATTTGTTCTGTGTGAACAGTGCAAGGCCTGGATATGAACGAACTGTTCATCTTCGCCTTCAACCTGTTCTTCCGAGCATGAGTCCTCGAGGATTCCGTGCTTGGTCGATGTTGGGTTTGGCCGATGGTGGGCTTGGCCGAGCCCCACTTTCTGGTTGCTTGTGCCGAGCCCCCACTAAATTCCAGGGTTTCCCGAGCTTGAGTTTTCATAGGATAGGAATGGTGGGCCAGTAGGTAGCCGAGCGTAGAGATCCTTGCCTTCTGGCCGATGACGAGGTTTCTCATTGTTTTTCCTTTGTTTTTGTTAGGTCTGGCTCACCAAGTCATTGTCATCTCTTCTGACTCCGAGAGCTCCGGAGACGGCTCTGCTGAACTATTTATCCGAGATTATCTAGAGAGGCGATGAAGCCGACGACAGTCTTCCTCAATTGCGTCCAACATGTCGGATGCTAGTGACTTCAACGCCGAGCGCGTCCATGAGTATGACGATGGGTTCAACACCGAACCCGAGATATCCTTCTCCTCATCTACCCATTCCGATGCGGAGCACGAGTTAGGTCCTGAGGCCGAGTCCAGGTTTCTCTCAGGAGCCGAGGCTCAAGCCTCCTCGCGCTCCATGCCAAGTGAGACGCCGTCTGAAGATAGGGACGTAGCCGACCTTTATGACAAGGGTCAAGTTTGTCCTCACGCCCACTTCTTCAGCGGGCAACCCAAGGAATACGAGAATTTCTGCCGTACCTACGACATTCCCGACGACGTTGTCGTCAGCCAGGTCGCCAGTAACCGTATTAGGGATAAACTGGAGCACCATCCCGAGCACATCACTGTGCCGCTAATGGCCATCTGCGAGGCCGGGATCCGCTTCCCTCTTCATCCGTTCCTGAGAGAATTGCTCGCCAGGTTCAATCTGGTACCTCACTACTTTGCCATTAATAGCTATAGGATAGTGATGACCGTCATCAAATTGAAGGAACTCCATGGTTTGGACTTCTCGATCGCCGACCTCTTTCACACTTACATCATGTCTAGGCACGGCGCTACCGAGCGTAGATACCTTTCTACGCGAAGTGGAAAAAAGCCGCTTATAGAAGGCCTTCAAGATACTGATAAGTGGGCAAACTTCTATGTCGAAGTGAGCGGAAACTATGAGTTTGGTGACCAAACATCTCGATTGTATAGTGTGCCGAAGATAAAGGATTTCCGAGGTTGGTCGAATTCCTCTTATTTTGCCGAGCTTAATATTTATCTGTACCTTGACTTTCCTTTTGACTGGGTTAACTCTTCACTGCAGATCATCGAGCCATTACGAAGCGGGAGCAATCATTGGCAGTTGAGAAGAACGTGGAGACTTTGCTTGCATTAATTTGTCGGGACGCGCCGACAATTCTCGGATACGAGCCGTCCTACAAGGGCAAGTTGAAAAGAAGGGAGAAAAAGGCTGGTCCGAGCACGAAAGGAAAAAGGAAGACCGCCGAGAAGCAGGGAGGAAAGGAAAAAGACCCCAAGTTGAGCAGGGTAGCGAAGGGCAAGAGGGTGAAATTCCCATCTTTGAAGAAGTTGGCAGAATTTTGGTTCCAGCAGAGCCAACCCTTAATGTTTGAAGGTATTGATATTGAGCCCCTTCGAACCCTCATCCCCCAGTTTGCCGACGACATGGGCCGGAGAAACGTCGTAAAGATGAACATCAGGGACGGCGCCCTAGACAGACAAAAAGCAGCCGCCGAGGCCGAGCGCGCTGCCAAGAGACAAAAAACTTTCCACGACCTTCTCCCTGCCAAGCCCCCCACGACGCTTGCCAAGGAGAGGGACCAGACGGAGTCATCGGCTGTGGGTGGCTCCAAAGCTTTGGAGAGGGCGACTGGCTCGGGTGGCCAGGCGGCTGCACAGGAGTTCGCTCCCTCTTTTGCCATGGCCGAAGGTAGGATTATATCCGTCAGCGACAGTGTGAAGCTGGAGCCTGGCCTAGCCCCAACAATGCTTCAAGGTTTGGCATTGCCAAATGACATGATGAAGGTACCCGAAGAGTTTCAGCCGAGCCTGGTTCACGCCAGTGCGTATGTTGTTCAGGTACTTTCCCAAACCCAGTTTCTTTTTTCAATCCTTCGAACAAATTTACGAGCTTGTATTTTTGCTGTTATGTAGGCCGGCCAGGCGATTCTCCGTGCGTACAACCAAGCCACCCTCCTTACTGCCGAGCGTAAACGCTATCACGCCAATCTGAAGGTCGAGCGTGAAAAATCAAGGAGTTATAAGGGGAGCCTGCAGATGGCGAAGACCCAAATAGCGGAGCTGGAGAAGGAGAAAGAGGAGATGGCGGAGAAGCTGAAGAAGGCCGAGCGCGAGCTTGGTCAAGTGGTTAGGAGGGAGAAGAGGAAGATGAAGGAGGTTGATCAGAAGGCGTATCAAGCAGGCTATGACCGTGCAGGACAAGAATACATGAGGGACGCGCGGTCAATGGTGAATGATCATCTCTAAGAAAAGGTACCTATTGCTTACAAAGCTGGGTACAAGGCCGGTGTTGCTGCCGTTGGTGTAGGAATGCAGCTGGAGCTTGACCTGAGCCGAATCCCAGCGCCGACAGTTCCCGAGCTCGAACTCCCTTATACTGAGGAGGAGTGTGCTCCACTGCCGGACGAGGAATTTCCCGAGAGCGAGGAGGACCTCGAGGACCTCACCATTGTCGATTTATCCGAGGATGGTGCGAAGAAGAAGCTCGATGACGGTGACGAAACTGCTGCTGATGCAGAGAAGGATATGGACAAGGAAAAAGACAAGGTGGCAGGTGGTGGTGGTGTTGCCGATGAAGTTGCCGATCCCGCTGCTGACACTACTGCGGATGCTACTGCCCAAGTCTGAATATTTTGTTGTCGATTTCTTCCAATTGTTGACTGTAAGGTTTTGAACACTTTTTTGGACTGGACGGCGCCGAACACCGGTGTTTGCCGTTCCAGATGTAATAGTCATTGGGGGTCGGCGTTGAATGATTTACCACGCCGTACCTCCTGTTAGGAATTTCTGCTACTCTTGTGTTTTTTTTTTTTTTTCAATGAATGTGTGATTTCCCTTAGGACGAATCTGTTTTGCCGTGCTTGAACATCTTTCTTCACATTCTTGAGAAATTTTGATAGTCTTGTTTGTTTGGATTGGTAGATATCCGTAGCCCCCACTTTGGTATAGGTTCGGCTTTGAGATGTAAGCTGATAACAGCCGAACCTGGACCAAAGTAGAAATGCGAGTAGGTGTGTTTGGCCAAAATGCTTGCCATGTTACCCAAGGTAGGATAATTGTTCAATGGGTGGTTTGCTCACCAAAGTGTGAGTGTAACCTGACTGTGGCCGACCTTAATGTCTTGCCAAGTCAAACCGAAGCCCACATTCCAGCCGTATTGTGTGTTATGGGCTCGGTGGACCATATGTCCTGTTTTGCTTCTTTGGGCAGTATGGCCGAAGCAGACCCTGAGGGCCGTATGCGGGTGTGACCGAAGTCAGCGTTTGTGGGTGGCAGAGTTTGCCGAGAGTAAAAATGTAAGCGAGATTTCGAAAAAATGCTAAGTTACATAACTGGAGATAAATGATTGCCGAACAAAAAGTGATTCCCATTAAGTTACTGAGACGAAAAGACAAGCAGTCAGTGGCCTAGGCCATTCTGTGAAATGAAAAAGACATAAAAACAGAAATGGGCGAGTAAATGATGTAGTGAAATGTCTAGGAAAACAGGCAGTATAGCCGAGCATGGATTTGAGTATCACATGTACGCCTTCTTGAGGTTCTGAGTGTTCACGGGTTGGTAAGGACCTTCCCATTCATGTCCTCCAAGACATAAGTGCCTTCACCAGCAATCCGAACCACACGAAATGGCCCTTCCCAGTTCGGCATGAATTTCTTTTTCTTAGATGCCTAGACCACCTTTCACCAAACTAAGTCGTCAGGCTTGAATTTCTTCATGCGGACACTGCGGTTATACCCCTTGGCCACTTGCTGTTGATAGTCTGCAAGCTTCAGCCGAGCGTCATCACGCTTTTCTTCTGGGATGAGCTCCTGGGACACAGCCTCGTCATTGGTGACTGGATCGAACGTCTCAGTCCGGAGGGTGGGGAACTTAGACTCCAAAGGGATGACGGCCTCCATGCCGAACGCCATGGAGAATGGGATTTGGCGTGTAGAACGGCGAGGTGTAGAGCGGTAGGCCCAGAGAACCCTTGGCAGCTCCTCTGCCCATTTTCCCCATTTTGATGTTAAGCGACGTTTAATCCCAGCACACACAGTTTTGTTTGAGGCCTCGGCCTGGCCGTTCCCCTGAGGGTACGCTGGAGTAGAATTAAAGAATCGGATGCCGAACTCTGCAAGGAGACTTGACAGGCCGTTGCCAACAAATTGTGTGCCGTTGTCAGAAACAATTGCGTACGGAACGCCGAACCTTGTAATAATGTTCCTCCAAACAAACCGCCGAACGTCAGCCTCGGTTGTGGTTACCAAAGGTTCAGCCTCCACCCATTTGGAGAAGTAATCCGTAGCTGTGATGAGGAACTTGAAGCCCCCAGGGGCAGTTGGCAACTTCCCGACGATGTCGAGCCCCCATTGGGCGAATGGCCATGGACTTGTTATGGGGGAGAGGTTCTGAGCGGGCTGCTTGGGTATTGGGGAGAACAGTTGGCATGGTCGGCATTTGCGGACAACCTCTTCGCAATCTTTCTTCATATTCTTCCAGAAATAGCCTTGACTTAGCGCCCTCTGGCATAAGGAACGTCCGCCAGAATGGCAGCCGCAGCTGCCTGAGTGAAGCTCGTTGAGGATCGTTGGTACCTGCGTAGGGTGGACGACGAGTAGGTACGGCCCAGAGATGGACTTTCGATAGAGTTGGCCGCTGTCGGATAACCAGTAGTATGCAGCCTTATTTCGGATTCGGTATGCTTCCTTTTTGTCATCAGGTAGAGTGTTGGTCCTGAGGAAGTCCACGATCTCATCCATCCAGCTTGGGCCGAGCTCGATGTTCAGCACTTCTGGGGGAATGTCAAAGCTTGGTTGACTGATGCTGCCGAAGTTGATAGTGCGGAATCCTGAAACCTTGGAGGCCGATGCCAAACCAGCGAGAGCGTCGGCGTGGGCGTTGTGTTCCCGGCTTATCTGCTCGATTTTGAAACTTTTGAACTTGGTGATAAGCTCTGCTGCCGTCGTCTGATACTTCATCATTCTTGGGTCCCTGGCTTCGTAGTCCCCTAACACTTGATTCACAATCAGGTGAGAATCGCAGTAAACTACAAGGTTATCGGCTTGCATTGCGGAAGCCGAACGTAGACCTGCTAGGAGGGCTTCATACTTGCCCCCATTATTAGTGGCGGGGAAGTCAATGATGATAGAACTTTCATGCATTGTCCCACATGGGGAGACTAAGACTACACCCGCACCTGCTCTGTTACTGTTTGAGGCGCCATCGACGTGCAATTTCCAGGAGTCGCCCTGAAAAAGTAGCCAGGGTTTCCCAGCATCTATTGGTTCGGCCATAGCTGGTAAAGGGGGCGTGTTGAACTCTGCTGCATCTTCTGGGGTGAGTTCGGCAATGAAGTCGGCGAGAACTTGGCCTTTGATTGCTGTTCGAGGTTCAAAGTGGATGTCGAAATTGGCAAGTTCGACGGCCCACTTGGAAACTCGATTGGAGAGGTCGGCCTTTCGAAAGAGAGCTTTGAGGGGGTACTCTGTTAAGACCGTGATAGTGTGGGACTGAAAATAGGGAAGTAGCTTCCTTGCTGCCGAGACGAGAGCTAGAGCCAATTTCTCCAGAGGGAGATAGCGCGTTTGTGCGGGAAGGAGTGTCTTGCTGGTAAAGTAGATGGGCATGTCATCGGCTCCCTGTCGTCGGACGAGAGCGGAGCTGACGGCATGGGCTGAGACTGCCAAATATAGATAGAGCGTTTCAAATTCTGCCGGCTTCACTAATAGAGGTGCGGAACACAGGTAGCTCTTGAGCTCGGCCAGCGCCTTGTCGCACTCTTCCGTCCATTCGAAACTTCGCCTACTTTTCCCTCTCAAAGCATGAAAGAAGGCGTGGCATTTGTCCGAAGATTTGCTGATGAAGCGGTTGAGAGCGGCGGCCATGCCGGTGAGTTTCTGAACCTCTTTGACCGTACGTGGTGGGCGCAGGTCTGCTACAGCTTTGATCTGGTTGGGGTCGGCTTCAATACCTCGTCGGTTGACAAGATGTCCAAGAAACTTACCGGCGCTCACACCGAAGGCACACTTCTCTGGGTTGAGGCGGAGCTTGTGGAGTTTGAGGACGTCGAATACCTCTTTCAGCTCGGCAAGATGGTTACCCTCCTTCTGGCTCTTGACGACTAGGTCGTCAATATATGCCTCCAAAATATGGCCAATCTGTTCGTGGAGCATTTTGTAGATTGCTCGGTTGAATGTGGCGCCTGAGTTTTTGAGCCCAAATGGCATGACTCGGTAGCAAAAGATGCCGTGTGGAGTGATGAAGGCGGTTTTTTCCATGTCATCGGGGTCCATGGCTATCTGATGATAACCACGGTAGGCGTCGAGGAAGCTGAAACGAGCGTGGCCGGCGGTGGCGTCGACTAACTGATCGATTTTTGCCAGAGGGAACCAATCTTTAGGACAAGCATCGTTGAGGTTGGTGTAGTCGACACAGACTCGCCACTTGCCGTTTTTCTTTTTGACTACAACTGTGTTAGAAAGCCAAGTGGGGTACTGTACCTCCTGGATTGCATTGGCTTCGAGTAAGCGATTGACTTCCTCAATGACGGCGTCGGCATGCTCGGGAGCTGAACGTCGAGCCTTCTGGACTACCGGCTTGGAGTCCTTCTTGATGTTGAGTGAGTGGCAGATGAAGTTAGGGTCGACACCAGGCATCTCGTTGGGCGTCCAAGCGAAGACCTCCATGTTTTCTTTCAGGAATTGAAACATTTCTTCACGCTCGGCGTCGCTCAGGGAAGAGCCAAGCAAGAAGAAACGAGATCCGTCCTCATTTATGGGCATTTGAACCAATTCTTCTTCAGCTTTATCTTCGGCCTTGTGGCCGACGTCGTCGATGACAGCCATGTCCGGGACTTCAACCCACTGGACTTGTTTTGCTTTGGAGGACGCTCGTACAGCTGAGACGTAGCATTTTTTGGAGGCAACCTGGTCGCCTCTCAGATCCTCTTGTCGGCCGCTGGTGCCAATGAAGCGGACGACCTGGTGGTAAGTGGAGGCAATGGCCTGCATGCTGTGCAACCAGGCTCGGCCGAGGATGGCGTTGTACGGACTTGGAGCATTGACGACGATGAACTCGACGGAGACGGTCCTTGAGCCGACGATGACAGGAAGATGGATTTTGCCAATTGGCCAGACGGGAGCTCCGTTGAATCCGATGAGAGGAACCTCTGTGTCTTGTAGTGCCGACTCTGGGAGATCAAGCTTTTTGAAAAGGTCGTAATACATGACCTCTGCCGAGCTGCCTTGGTCGATGAGGACACGTTTGACGTCATGGACGCCAATTTGAATAGTGACAACAAGTGCATCAGAGTGGGGAGTTTGTACATGCTCAAGGTCACGCTCGGTAAAAGTAATTGTCCATTTGGGAACATCCTGCGGATACGGTCGTTGGATCCACAGCCGACAGAGAGTACCTGCTTGGAGGACGAGGCTTGAGTGATGTCAGCTCGGAGAGTTCGTTCGAGTTCCTTTGTTACTGGACCGTGGATAACGTGTATCGTCGGCCTTGGTTCGTTGGGATTGGGATTGCCGGTTTGCTGTCGTGCTGGTGTTTTTGCTCGGTCGATGTACTGATCGAGATGACCCTGGGCGGCAAGTCTCTCGAGGAGTGCTTTGTATGGGGCGCAAGCTGTGGTGTAATGGCCGAGCTCGTTGTGGTAGGAGCATTTCTTCCTTGGATTCTGATCTGGTTGACCAGTGTCTGTGCCGAGCTTACCAGTTGGCCATTCGAACCACGGCTGTCTCATGATCTCTTTCAGAAATGACCAAATGGGCTCCTTGAAGTATGTGGTCTCGGCGACGTAGTCATGCACCTTCGGCTGGCGTTTCTTGTCGTCTTTGATGTTGTTCACATGTTTCTTTGATTGGGGTGGCTGGGTGATGACTGGTGCGGACTGCTGTCGGGCGGATGCCGGCACGGTCGTGACTGCGCTCGGCATCCCCTGCGCCACCCTATCAGCGTAGAATTCTTCCAGTGCGCAAAATCGTTCGACGACACGCATGAGCTCGCCCATGCCGTGGGGTGGGCGGATGGCGAGCTCGTCAAGTATCTTGCTGCCCGTTTCCAGGCCATTCTTGAATGTACGCGCAGCCCAGTATTCGTCGATCCCAGGTATTTCGTTGAAGAGCTGCCAGTAACGTTCGGCGTATTGCCTGAGGGTCTCGGCTGGGAGCTTCCTCATCTGGGACAAGGACTCAGGCTCCTTGGCAGTCTTGTTGCTAGTGATGAAGCGGGTATTGAACGCGCGCTCGAGGTCGGCAAGATTCCGAATGGATCCAGCGGGCAATTTGTTGAACCACTGGAGTCCAAGGGAGCCGAGGCTGGAGGGAAACGCCTTGCACTTAATCTCATCCTTCTGGGTACAGAGCTCGATTGTTTGACGGAAGTGTATGAGATGGGTGTAGGCTTCACAAGTGGAGGGGTCGAATTTGGTGAACTTAGGCAAGTGAAATGTAGATTCAGGTGAAGTGTTGATTATATGGGAAGTGAAAGGTGAAACGCCGAGATCCTTCAGCTGCCTCTCGAACCCAGGACGTGGAGGTTTGCCGAGCTCATCCGTCTTCGTTCTCTTTGATTCTCGTCCTTTGGCAGTTGCCTTCCCATCGTCTCTGAGCCTCAGTTTATCCCTCAAGTCCGTTGTTCGGCGTGGGCCGTCGATAGATTTCTCCCGTTCATGACGAGTTCTGTTATCGTCATGCGCCCCTTCATTTCTTACGCCCTTCCCGTGCCGTCGGTGCCGGTGCTCGGCGATTTTGTTTTCGGGGGGGATCTCGCCGAGGCGTTCAGAGACGTGGCGCCTGGTCTGTACGGAATCTCGGCTTTGGTGCGAGACCGTGGTGCGAGAGAATTCCGCACGACCAGTTGAGTACGTGCTCGTGAATGACTCGGTGTCTCCCGTCCTGGTTCGCTCTTGGTAGTTTCTGGAACGGTGCGTTCCAGATGCGGTTGGTTGCTTGTACAGAATAATTTCTCTGGCGTCGCCAGGTGCTGGTGTGAAGCCAAGGCGGTCCTTAACGGAGCCACGCTGGCCTACTTCGAGCGGACGCTCCAGCGGCGGTGGTGGAGGCGGTGGGGGTGTGTTCTGGTTCCTTTGCCTCGCGCTCCCACCGGATCTGGATGTGGTTGGAATAACGGTCTGTTGTATGTGCTGCTTCATTTGAGCAACCTCTGCTCTTAGCGCCGCAAGCTCGTTGTCTCGTTCGTCATCTCGACGTTGTAACAGGCGGATGTAAGACGCCGTGACTTCCTCCGCGGCTCGTGATAGCCCGGGGCTGGCGGGGATTGAGATTGACATGTGTCTCTCCGGGGGTGGAAGGATGATGTTTCCACTGACGTCCTTGGCCCCAGAGATGGCTGCATTCGTGAGATCACCGCCCATTGGGGTTGGATTTGAGGTTGTTTGTGGAGGAAGGGAGAGGTGTTTGCGAGAGGAGTGAGCCGTTTGAATCAGAAGCGTTTCACGTTGGGTTCACCAATTGTGTGGCCCGAGATCTCCGGTTCGTATCCTTCCTCCGCTGGTTCAAGGTTGTCTAGCTTCATCCACCTAACCTGCACCACGAAGCACGACTAAAGACCACACCGGAGGAGCCCCGGTATGGCCCTCCGGCGCAAGGATGAGAATGGTGTAGAGAAAGAGAGAGAGAGCTAGGGTTTTGAGTAGGGGAAGATGTGTACCTTTTAGGGCTGCATCACTTGGTATTTATAGAACCTTCCTAGCTTGCTCTCCAAGTACGAACACGTGCTCCGCACAAGCTGCGTGATGTCATTGTGATGTTACTGGAAAGATCTTTTGTAACCGTTTCAGCGAAAGCTGTCCTTTCCCATGTGCTTCCATTATTACCTTTTCTAACTGCTTCAGCACGTGGAAAGCAGACATGTCCCCGTGGGTGGCCGAGCCCGGCTAGAGGCCGAGCCCGCAATGGGCCGAGCCCAGCGTAGATAGTATGCAGATACCATCTGTTGAGAACCGTCGGCAAGGTCCGTCGTACGTGGAACGTCGTCGGCTGGAGCCGACTCTGATATAGCCGCGTGGGGTCGTCGATCTTCGGCAAAGTACCGATCGAAATGTGTTCGGCCTACTACAACGATCCTGCCTACAAAGGCTTTATTGACAGGCGGCTTGCCAACCCAAGCACCAGTGCTGCATCAACATCGACTGCTCCCCAGCCCATTAGCACAAGATCCAGCACTGGGGTGACCATTGCCGGACAGCCAGGAGAAATTCCAATCCCTGAAGGTGTGCCTTTAACACGCGTGGTGAACAGAAGGTCGTCTCAAAGACGGCCTGCCTCACAAAGACAGACAGAACCACTGGTTATCAATCGTGATACCAGTCAGTCCTCTTCATCTGGATATTCTGCATCTCCTCCATCCTCAGGTACTATGTCTCGTCAACCCCTCAACCTCAGCTCTCTGCTTACTGTTTCTCTGCACGAGGGCGTGGTGCCACTAGTAGGGTGGCATCAACTGGTAACCCTCCTCCACCACCTCGTCGTACCAGGGGGGGTTCAGGACGATCCTCCTCGTCTCCTCGGGAACACGACAGTTCCCTTGAAGCTACTGACGCTCATCGGGACAAACGGTCCAGACTTCAAGATGCTGGGGTTTCAGCTCCCCAAGCTGACGTACCTGCTTCCCAAAATACTCAAGTTACCTCTGAGGCCTGGACCCCTCTTCTCGTAAGAGGTGATCGTCCGGTCAACGTCGGGGACAGCGCCAGCTCCTCGGAAACTGCGGTAGCCCTTGCACAGGGCTTATTGTTGCCTGTTGATATGCAGAAGGAGTCTTCATCTCCGTCTGATCGGCTGGTATCCACTGGTCTCGTTAGTGGTATCAAGGTAATCATGATTTGTTTATCACAACTCTAAATTTTATTTGATTTTTGGGATGCCAACCCACTATCCATTCTTTGATGTATCTCAGTTCATCCAAAAGATGGTTGCATTGGGCCAAAAGTGCCAAGAAGCAGAGTCTGAACGAACAAGACTCTTAAATGACAACACAAGACTGTTGCGAACAGTTACAAGGTTGGAGAATGAGAGGAACAACGCCAAGTCAGATTACAACGACGTCAAAAGCCAGCTGGAGACTGCCGAAGACAGTCTTAAGCAAGCGTTGGCCGAGATTGACAATACCAAGAAGGATGCGTTTGAGGATGGGTACCAGAAGGGGTTCGACGCCGCGACTGCGGATTATGTGCAGCAGATGCCGGCCATTCAGGATCAGATTTGGGGGGCCGGCTGGGAGGCCTGTTTAATCAAAATTGGAGCTGCAGATGACTGCCCCTTATGGGTAGAGAATGATCTGCCCAGCCGCCGTTCAAAAGTTGAACAGGAACAGACGGAGCATTTGGAAGATGACGTTGAGCGTCAAATTGACAATTTTGCTGACACAAATGCGGACACACAGGTGGAGGATCAAGAAGTCCTCGTAGAACAAGCTGCTGAGAAGGCCTTAGATGCAACTGTCAATTTGGAAGAGGATGCTGCTGCTGCTGTATCCGGTGCTGGAGCTAACACCGAGGTCGCTGATAACACCCCTCCAGAAATTCAGAATCTTGACTGAATGGTAAGTCCTTTTTCTTTATCAGAGACAATAGTACCGCTGGTCCTGCGTGACCATATTTCTTTAGCCCTGCGTAGCATCAGAATATTTCGTTTTATGGATAATACAGGTATTCGCCCTTCGTGGCAAAATATTTTGGTTTTGGAGGCCATTTCAAGGCCTGATTGTTTTGCTCGGCCCTTCGTGGCCAGAAACCATCAATGGTGGCTCGTACCATTCTATGTGTGCCTGTTTAGATGCATGTGATCAGATAATCCTGTCTGTCTAGGTTCTGCTTAGACTGTTACTAAGTATTTCGTACTTAGTCTATCTAAATTTCTCATATTTAGACGGATACAAGAATCTGTATGAAACATAATTTCGTTACGTTTCTTTTCAAGTATTTCGTACTTGGCATGTTTAAGTATCTTCGTACTTTACATAGTATATAAAAATTTATTTAGGTTTATGTACGTCATACGTAGTTGTGTATTTGTTAAGTGTCACGTACGTAAACAATTGCTAAGTATCTCGTACTTACATAATATTCAAGTTTCTCATACTTAAATAAGTATTTATATACTAAGTGTATTCGTACTTGTATATTTTTGAGTATCACGTACCCTTATGCCCAAGTGTTTCGTACTTGTGAATTTTAATACAAGTGTTTCGTACTCGTGAACAAGTGTTTCATACTTGTGAATTCTTAAGTATCTCGTATGTACTGAGTTCATTCGTACCCATTCCCTGCTCCCCAATACGAAGAAGGGGAAGATAGAGCCATTATTCGTATTTATAGATCAAAACAATCCATAAGTAAATAGAATTTCTGAAAAAGTCAATATATTGCAAAAGACATGATTTTATTCTTAATCCTAAAAACTCAAGGGGTCGTTACGCGTACCCCGTGCTACTAAAACAGGAAACACAAGGGAATTGTATTCATAATTCCCACACAATCACAATTCTTAAACAAAATAAAAAGTAAACTGAAGTCTTTTAAACAAAGAACTTCCTCAAGTTGTGGACATTCCAGGGCCGTGGCACTGGGTTCCCGTCCAAGTCTGCCAAACGATAGGCCCCAATGCCTACAACCTCGGTAACTCGATATGGGCCTTCCGAATTGGCCCCCAACTTGCCCTCGTTGGCCACCTTTGTGTTGCCGAGCACCTTGCAGAGCACAAGGTCTCCAACACCGAACTCGCGAGGGTGGACACGCTTGTTGTAGTTTTTCATCAACTGCTCCTGGTAGGAGGCCAAATGCACCAGGGCTCTTTCTCTTCTTTCCTCAGCAAGGTCGAGCTCAATTTCAAAAGCCCTGTCATTTCCCCCATTCTCGACTAAAGCTGTTCTGTTAGTAGGAAGGCCAACTTCTAATGGAATAACTGCTTCTGTTCCATAAGCCAAAGAATAGGGGGTCTCTCCCGTAGACCTCCTAGGCGTTGTCCGGTGTGCCCAGAGCACCAATGGCAGCTCATCAGGCCACTTGCCCTTTGCCTTATCCAACCTTTTCTTAATCCCATCCAGGATGGTTTTATTGGATGCCTCTGCTTGCCCATTACTCTGGGGGTAAGCAGGGGTTGAATAATAATTTCTTATTCCATATTGGGCACAAAAGGTTTTAAACTTCTTCTGGAACTGGGAACCATTATCTGTAATCAAAGAGTACGGGACCCCAAAACGAGTAATAATACTTTTCCAGACAAACCTCTCTATCATGGGTTCAGTAATCTTGGCCAAAGGTTCAGCTTCAATCCACTTCGTGAAGTAATCTGTTGCTACCAAAAGGAATTTTCGGTTCCTAGTAGCCTTATGGAGTGGACCCACGATGTCCATTCCCCATTGCGCGAAAGGCCAGGGGCTAGTCAAGGGCACCAAATCTTCGGCTGGTGTTCTAATCATTGGTGAGAACTTCTGACACTTCTCACAGATTTTCACGTAAACCTTTGCATCTTCTTGCATGTGCGGCCACCAGTATCCCTGGGTGATTGCTCGGTGAGCTATGGACCTACCTCCTGCATGACTTCCACATGTCCCTTCATGAATCTCGTGGAGAAATCTCTGCACCATTTCGGGGTGCACACAAAGCAAGTACGGCCCAATAAAGGACTTCCTGTACAACTTCCCTTCTGGAGACAACCAAAACCTCGCTGATTTGGTTTTAATCTTGTGCGCTTCCTTTTTATCAGAAGGAAGGGTCTCATCTTGTAAAAACCCAATAATTGGATCCATCCAACTTGGGCCCTGGTCCACGTCTAGGACCGAATTTATATTTTTCCTAATGCTCGGTTCATCCAAGTAATCGACTGCTACTTTCCTTTTTAACTCAGTAGGAACAGCAGCAACCAGCCAAGCCAGAGAGTCCACATGGGCATTCTGTCCTGAGCTTATTTGTTAAATACATACCTTCTCGAAGGTATCAAGCAAATCTTTGGCTGCTTGCACGTAAGCCGCCATCTTTTCACTTCGGGCCTCGTATTCCCCGGACAGTTGGCATACAACCAACTGCGAATCGCAATACACCCTTAATCTCTTTGCTTTTAAGGTACTTGCACTCCTGAGGCCGATTAGCAGAGCCTCATACTCCGCCACATTGTTCGAGGCACTGAAACCTAGCCGAACAGACAACTCGATCATCACCCCACCTGGGGGGAACAGAACAATGCCGGCCCCGGAACCAGAATTGCAAGCCGAGCCGTCAACGAATAACGTCCATTCCAAAGGGTCCTGTTCGGCAGTCAACTTTCTTTTCTTTCCTGGTTCCTGAACGGATCGCTCCTTTCCCGTAGGAGGCCCTGGTGCTACTATCGGAGTAAATACTGCCACAAAATCAGCCAACACTTGGCCTTTTATTGCCGTGCGCGGCTGAAAGTCAATGTCATATTGGCTCAACTCAACAGACCAGGTTGAGATCCGTCCCGAGAAGTCTGCCCTTCGTAGCAGTGACTTTAACGGATACTCAGTATAAACTACAACCTTATGGCTTTGGAAGTAATGAGGCAACTTCCTGGTTGCTGTCCGTAATGCAAGGACCAGTTTTTCAAGGGGCAGATACCTCGTTTCTGCGTCTAACAATGTCTTACTCACATAATAAACTGGGATTTGCTCTGATCCCTTACTTCTTAATAAAACAGCACTAACAGCATGCTCAGAAACAGCCAAGTATAAAACCAAACACTCACCTGGTTCTGGAGTTGACAAAAGTGGCGACTCAGCCAGGTACTTCTTCAGGTCCTGGAAAGCTTGCTCACACTCTGCTCCCCATTCATATCCTTCTCTTTTCTTAAGAAGCTGAAAGAAGGGCCTGCATCTATCACTGGACCGGCTGATGAATCTATTGAGAGCGGCAGCCATCCCAGTCAACCTCTGTACCTCCTTAGTTGTCTTAGGACTCTGCAATCCTTGCAGTGCTGATATCTGATCCGAGTTTGCCTCAATCCCCTTTATTGTCACAAGGTGCCCCAAGAACTTCCCTGATCCAACTCCAAATGCACACTTCGAGGCATTGAGTTTCAACTTGTACTGCCTCAAGATATCAAAGGCCTCTTTCAGATCCGCTACGTGACCTTGCCTGGTCTTGCTTTTTACAACCATGTCATCTATGTAAACCTCTATAGTTTTGCCAAGCAACTTTTTAAACATAATGGTTGCTAGCCTCTGATATGTTGCCCCTGCATTCCTTAATCCAAAAGGCATCACGCTGTAACAATACAACCCTCGTGGCATAATGAAAGAGGTCTTCTCTTGATCGGGCCCAAACATAGCAATCTGATGATATCCTCGATATGCGTCGAGGAAACTCATCCGTTCATACCCAGCGGTTGCATCAACTAATTGGTCAATCCTGGGAAGGGGGAAACTGTCCTTTGGGCATGCTTTGTTCAAATCTGTAAAATCCACACAGACACACCACTTTCCATTCTTCTTTTTTATTACTACAGTGTTGGACAGCCATTCTGGATAGTATACTTCACGTATTGCTTTGGCTTCCAACAATCGTTCCACTTCTTCAATCACAGCATCTACATGCTGCACAGCTGCCCTTCTCTTCTTCTGAATTACGGGTTTGTGCTGGGGATCTACATTTAAGTGGTGACAGATTACGTCTGCACCAACTCCGGGCATCTCTTCCGGTACCCAAGCAAATACATCAACATATTCTTTTAAGAACCCAACTAGCTCATATTCCTCTTCAACCGGTAGTGACTCCCAAATTAGAAAATACCTCTCAGGATCAGTCTCGTTGATCTGTATTTTCTTCAAGCCTTCCACCACCTTCTCTGTTGGATTTCTGCCGACATCCTCGATAGTCAGTTGGTCTGATTCCTCTACTGCTTGAACCTGGTGAGCCTTTGGAATTTTCTTAACAATAGAAATCAGACACTGCTGTGCCGCCTTTTGATTTCCTCTGATTTTCTCGATACCATTGGAACCAGGGAACTTCACCGTTTGATGATACGTAGAGGAGACCGCCCTCATCTTATGCAACCACGTCCTTCCAATAATCGCGTTATAGGAAGACGGGACATCTACTACCAGGAAATCTGTTCTTAAGACCACTGTTCCTGCCCGAACAGGCAAGGTTACCTTACCGAGGGGCCAAACCGCTCCTGCTCCAAATCCAACCAGAGGTGTCGTCGACTGTTCCAAGTCTGACTGAGTTAACCCCAATTTCTTGAATGCATTGTAATACATGACCTCCGTGCAACTCCCAGAGTCCACCAAGATCCTCTCGATGTCGTACTCCCCAATTCATAGGGTAATGACCAGAGCGTCGTTATGAGGTACCTGGATATCCCCGAGATCTTCATCTGTGAAGACTATGCTTTCGTTGCTTTCATTGGTTCCTCGTCCCTTCTTATTTCCCAATCTTAGAACATTCTGGTCATGCTTGGTTTTCCTTTGGAGCAGCCTAACCTCATTCCTCGTATAAAGTGCGGCCAATCCATGTATCATATGGATTACTCCCCTGGGATTCTGTTCGTAATCCATCTCCATGGCTTTCCCTTTTTCTTTGGGGTCCTCCTGGATATACCCCTTTAGGTAGCCTCGAGAGACCAAATCGTCAAGATGTTTCTTGAACATCTCACAATCTTCTGTCATGTGGCCCTAATCCTTATGATAACTACAGTGCTGATTCGTAGCACGTTTGGCATCCTTGTCCCCACCTAGACTTGGGGGCCATTTGAAGTAGGGCTGATTCTTTATTCGATAAAGAATCCTGTAAATAGGCTCTTTCCAAACTGTCGTTATTGAAAAGAATGACTTAGGATCTGGTGCTGGCTTCTCTTTATATGGCTCCCTCTTAGCCTGCCCATACTCCTTTATCTCTTTGTAAGTCCTGGGCTCTGGTTTGTCCACCTTTTTCGCTGGTGTCTTTAGCTGTTCGGCAATTACCTTGCCGTCTTCCCGGAGGATATCGTCCTCCATCCTGGCATGTTGCTCGATCCGCTCCATCAAGTGGGCCAGTGTTGACACAGGGTGCTTATTCAGAGAACGGCGCAGTTCCTCCCGAACAGGTAAACCTGTTTGGCATATTCTTCACTGCAACTGTCAATCTCGTTAAAAGTCTCCCAATATCTTTTAGCATAATCTCTAATCGGCTCGTTATCCCCCTGCTTCATCGTGGAGAGATTTTCGAACGTCTTGGGAGCCTTTTTACTTGTCAAGAATCGTGCAGTAAATTCCTCGGCCAACTGCGTCCACCCTCGTATGGATCGTGACTCCAATTTGTGGAACCAAGACAGAGCCACCTTCCCCAAACTTGATGGGAACATCTTGCACATTATAGCATCATCACCTTCGTGCATGAACATGGCCTGTTGGTAATGCTGTATGTGTGCAACAGGGTCCGCATTTGTCTCGTAAAGTACGAACGCCCCGTGCTTAACCCTGCTCGGCAACCGTGCCTCCTGTAACTTTCTCGAGAAGGGAGATGTCGCAATATTACTTAGGGCTTTTCTTGCTGCTTCTCGTGCAGTCATTGTTCCAGCCTCCTGTTCCCTGTTTCTATGCGCCCGTACCTTATCCCAATCGGAGTCAGGTCTCTCATACCTGTCTCTATGGGGTTTCCGGGTACCTTCTTCAACAGAGGAACTTTGGCTCCTGCTTCTCCTTTTTCGTGGAGAAAGCAGTCGTTCCTTTGGACTCTTACTTCTCCTTCTTCGTGAAGAAGGCCTCCTTTTTCTTGGAGAGGGACTCCTGCCCCTATTCCTTCGGTGAGAAGGAGTGGCCTTGTATGTTACCATGGCCCTTTCTTCTTCTCTCGAATGCCTTCGTGACAATCCAGAATCCTCCGGATGATCTCTGATCCTTTCCATCTCACAGATCTCATACTCTCGTTTCTTGATTAATCGAGCAGCCTCCTCGATCTCGTACCTCTTTCTATCGAGGATGTCACTGTGATTATGGTGGGATTTGCTCCTTCTCGTGGAGTTTGTAGCAGTCCTACCTTCTTTGTTTTTGGGATCATCTGGGATGGTAAGGGGACGATCTTTGCTCGTCGTCCTCTTACTGTGGCCACCAGCTTGCTTTCTCGGAGCTCCTGGAGGGGATTTATTCCCTTCCCCGCCAGCCTGGTTTTTCTCGGTGAGCGGTGTGACTGGATTTGGTTCCACCATGGTCGTTTTTCTAATGGAACTCGTTCGTTTCCCACAGACGGCGCCAATTGTAGGTGCAAAAAAACAAAGAGTACCTGGAGGGCTGTTATTTCGTAACAGTTCCACGTGATTCTCGGTTGATACCCCTTTGCCTCTGCCGGAACCCTAATCTGTAAGACAAACAAAGAGTGAGCGCACCTCCGCCTCTCGTGGCGAACGCCCTCCGATGCCTAAATTAGTATCTCATACTGATCTCAAACCCTAATTATCAATAAGGAAGTGTATAATGCATATAGCGTAATGCGTACCTTTTGCCTCTAAGTTTAGCTTATATTTATAGACATGCGTCTGCTTGTTATCCAAGCATCCTCATCGTCCCAGGATTCCTATCCCGTACAGGAAACCTGGCCCTCTGGGGACTCTCGTGCCCAATCAACTGAGATCCTTCTTTCGTATGGATCTTCCCCATTATGGAATTCGTTCCATCATAGGACTGCTCTTAGACTTATCTTTATCTATATACGGGGTCCCGTTCTCTGGAACATTCCCACTACTTATCCCAGTTGGATATTGAACACTCCTTCTTGAGTACTGCTCCTGCCTTTTCTCTTAAAGCGGTTTGTCAAGGACTCTATCTGTTCGGCATGCCCTTTGCCGAACAGACTGCACTATAAGTTCTACCACTTTGGACATAAACCTATCCAGTCGAACAGCTCGTACTCGAACTAGGATGTCTCATATCCCTGTTCCCGAACAGTCATCTGTTCGGTGCACACTTCGGGTCGCCGGCCCTTATCATTACGGCGCCTTTCATCACCTTTCTGATTGCACTATCTACATCACGTGTTCGGCTCGCGTTTATACCTGTTCGGGAATACCTCCCTACACCTTCCACCACTTTCTCGGCTGGATTCCCTCCGACATCCTCGATGGTCGGCTGATTAGTAACCTCGACAGTTTGCACCAACTGTGCCTTGGGTGCTTTCTTGATTATGGAAACCAAGCACTGTTGGGCTGTCTTTTGGGTCCCCCTTATTTTCTTGATTCCAGTGGATTCTGGAAACTTTACCATCTGATGGTAGGTGGAGGAAACCGCCCTCATCTTATGCAACCAAGTCCTTCCTATAATCGCGTTATAGGAAGATGGCACGTCCACCACCAAAAAGTCGGTTCTCAGCACCACAGTTCCTGCCCGAACAGGAAGGGTCACCTTGCCCAATGGCCAGACTGCCCCTGCACTGAACCCAACTAACGGAGTTACTGACTGTACCAAGTCTGCTTGTGCCAATCCCAGCTTCTTGAACGCATCGTAATAAAGCACCTTGGTGCAGCTTCCTGAATCCACCAGGATCCTCTCCATGTCATATTCCCCAATTCGTAGGGTTATCACAAGAGCGTCATTGTACGGCACCTGGACTCCTCCCAGGTCCTCGTCCGTGAAGGTTATGCCCTCATTGCATCCTTTCGCTTCACGTCCTCGTTTCTTTCCCAACCGCATCACGTGCTGGTCGTGTTTTACCAGCCTTTGGAGCAACCTCACCTCATTTCTCGTATAAGGTGTGGCTAATCCATGTATCATATGGATCACTCCACTCGGATTCTGCTCGTAATCCAGCTCCATTGCTCTCTCGGCACCCTTGTGCTCCTCTTGAATGAATTCCTTTAAATACCCTCGTGAGACCAGGTCATCAAGGTGTCGCTTGAACATCTCATGATCCTCCGTCATGTGACCCGATCCTGTAGTAACCGCAATCTTGACTCGTAGCCCTTCTTGCATCTTTATCACCCTCCATCTGTGGAGGCCACTTGAAGTACGGACGGTTTTTTATTCGATAAAGAACCCGATAAATCGGTTCTTTCCAAACCGTCGTTACTGAGAAGAACGACTTCTGGTCAGGGGCATGCTTCTCCCGGTACGACTCTCTCTTAGTCTGCCCGTGCTCCTTCCTCTCTTTGTAAGTCTTGGGTTCGGGTTTATCCGCCTTCTTCACGGGACCCTTGACTTGCTCGGCACTCAACTTGCCGTCTTCCCGTAGTAATTCATCCTCATTCCTGGCATGCTGCTCAATACGTTCCATCAACTTTGCCAGCGTGCTCACTGGACTCATGTTTAGGGACTTTCATAGCTCCCCCCGAACAGGCAACCCAGTCTTGAACGTTGCTATTGCATACTCCTCACTACAACTTTCAATCTCATTGAAAGTCTCCCAATACTTCTTGGCGCAGTCCCTAATCGGCTCATTCTCTCCTTGCTTCATAACAGAGAGGCTCTCAAAAGTTTTGGGTGGTTTCCTGCTCGTCAGGAACCGAGCAGTGAATTCCTCGGCCAACTGTCTCCATCGTCGTATGGTGCTCGGCCCCAACTTATAGAACCATGACAGAGCCACCTTTCCCAAACTAGATGGGAACATTTTGCACATGATTGCGTCATCACCATCGTGCATAAACATCGCTTCTTTGGTAGTCTTTGTATGTGTGCCACGGGTGTGCCCTGGTTTAAATGACAGATAAGCGTCCGTGTTTAACCCTGCTCGGCAACCTTGCCTCCTGCAACCTCTTTGGAAAAGGAGAAGTTGCTATGCTGCTAAGGGCTCTCCGTGCTGCTTCTCGTGCAGACATGGTTCCCTCTTCTGACCCCTTTGCACCCCTGGCATTATTTTTTTCCCAGTAGGAATCAGGTCTCTCGTACCTGTCCCTGTGGTGCATCCTGCTCCCTCCTTCCTCGGGGGAGGAGCTGCTTCTCCTTTTTCGTGAAGAAGCCCTCGGTCGTTTTGGAGTGAGGCTCCTACTTCTTCTTTTTCGTGAAGAAGCTCTCTTGTACTCCGCCATATCCAACCTTTCTTTTCTGGACTTCCTTCGTGAAAGCCCAGAATCTTCCGGATGTTCTCGTATCCGCTGCAGCTGTTGAATCTCATATTCTCGTCTTTTAATCAGACGAGTGTATTCCTCTATTTCCTGTCTCTTTTTGTCCAGGATGTCTTCCCTGCTGTGCACGCTTTTCGAACGTGCCACTGACTCCCTCCCACGGCGGGACTTACTCCTTCTCGTGGATCCTGTGGCCGTCCGTCCGTCCTTGTTTCTGGAATCGCCATGGATTGCCAGGGGGCGGTCCTTGCTCGTGGTCCTCCCCGCACGCCCACCGTCAGGCTTCCTCGGAGGGTTTGGTGGGGATTTGTCACCTCCCCCACCCAGCTGATTGTTTGCATCAAGTGGAGTCTTTGGATCTTCTTCTGCCATGGTCACTTTTTCAAAGGGATCTCTTTTGTTTCCCACAGACGGCGCCAATTGTAAGTGCAGGAAAACAAAAAGGCCTTTGAATCACACCAAATCGTAACGGCTATGCTTCTCCACGCCGGAACCCTAGCACTCCGCCGGAGTTGAACCTGTAAAACAGACAAAGGTGAGTGCACCTTTGCCTTCTCGTGGCAAAGGCCCTCCGATGCCAAAGTTAGTATCTCGTACCAGTGAAAACCCTAATTCTCAGTAGGTAATAAGCAAATAACCAGGAATTGCGTACCTTTACCTCTCGGTTTACCTCATATTTATAGATCCACATATACTTGTTGTCCAAGCCATCTCGTTGCCCTAAGTTTCCTTACTCGTAAAGGGAACCCAGAATATCAGGGATTCTCATTCCTATAACTGCGTATTACCTTACAGACCATTTAGGAACTCTTTCCTTAATTGGCCGTTCACCCCATTCCCGTTGGGTATCTTCTCCAGATATTGTTTCCTTACTGGGTTTTTGCCACCTCTGGACCCCTCTGGAGCATCTCCTCCAAAATGCTGCTCCTGTTCGGCCTTCTCGTTGCCGAACAGACCATCCAGACCAGTGATCTCTCATATCATTGGTCCATCTTCCATGCGACTGGTCCAACAACTTCCCTTGCTCTTTGGACCATACCCCTGCTCGGGTATTTTGGACCTGGGACCTCACGTGTCCCCGGTCCTTACTGCCGTTCACTGTACTGCACGGCGGATGCTCCGATTATATTAGTCCTGGACCCCACGTACCACGTGTTCGGGCCACTCTTTGTACCTGTTCGGGATTACCTCCCTACAAACACCACTTTTGTTGCTTTGATTCCCAAGGTTGCTTGTCCGGTTTCTTTTATAGAGTACATGCCCATTAGTATGGTGGGGTGGGTCTATAAGGTTCTCTCAAAAGTTTTGGCGAATAGAATTAATGAGCATATGCGTTCGGTCATTAGGGATTCCCAAGCTGCCTTTGTTTATGGGAAGCAAATTCTGGATGGTGTACTTATAGCCAATGAAGCCATACATAGTTTGAGAAATAGGTCACACGGGGGCTTCATTTTAAAACAAGACTTTGAAAGAGCGTATGATTGTGTCAACTGGGGTTTTTTGAATAACATGATGTTGAGGATGGGATTTGGGGATAGGTGGAGAGGCTGGATTATGGAGTGTTGCTCAACGGTCTCAATGTCGATATTGATCAATGGTTCACCATCTAAGGAATTTGGCATGCAGATGGGGTTGAGGCAGGGAGACCCCATATCTCCTTTCCTCTTTAACATTATTGTGGAAGCCCTTAACATAATGCTGGAAAGAGCAAAGGAAAGGAACATTATCAAAGGAACCAAATTGGGGAGTAATGGGGTATCAATATCTCATCTTCAATTTGCGGATGATACCATCCTCTTCTGTAACAATGACCCGGAGGAGATGGCAAACATAAAGAGAATTTTGACGTGCTTTCAACTGATGTCTGGTTTGCGAATTAATTTCTCAAAAAGCTCTCTTTGTGGAGTGAATGTCCCTCCTGAAGCGACAACCTCATTGGCCAGTATTATGGGGTGTAAAGTGGAAAAATTACCAATCAAGTACCTTGGGTTGCCCTTAGGTGCAAACCCAAGTAGGATCAAGACGTGGGATCCCGTTATCGAGAGGACTGAGAAGGTTTTGAGTGTTTGGAGATCACAGTGTATTCGACAGGGGGAGGGATTACCCTTATCAGTTCCAACACTGTAAATGTCCCCATCTACTTTATGTCTTTGCTCAAAATGCCCGTAGCAGTCGCGAGCAAACTGGAGAAAATGGAGAGAGAGTTCTTTTGGGGCGACACTAATGATAAAAAGAAGATACACCTGGTAAAATGGGACGAGATTACAAGGAAGAAATCTGACAGAGGGTTGGGGGTGAAAAAAATGCTTCAACAGAATATAGCACTTTTGGCCAAATGGTGGTGGAGGTTTGGAAAAGATAAAGAGTCTCTTTGGGTGAAAGTCATCAGAGGTAAATACAAATTGGATGCAAATTGTTGGCTACCTTATGTTCGCGACTCTGGTCCTACCTCTAGAATCTGGGCGGATATTTGCTCACTGGAGAATGTCTCATCTCCTCTGGGATATTCCATCCGAGAGAGCTTCAGAGTGCAGGTAAATTCCGGTAATGCTACTGTATTTTGGGAACACGTTTGGCTAGGTGAGTTACCCTTGAAAGAAGAATTCCCTAGATTGTTTGCATTATCTACCCAAAAGAAGGATCTGATCAGCAATATGAGGGGAGACGGTGGGAGATCATGGGACCTTTTGTTCAGGAGAAATATGTTTGGGCGGGAGAAGAGAGAGATGGATATCCTGAGGCAGCGACTCCAACGGGTGATGTTAAACCATTCGAAGCCTGATGAGTTAATGTGGCGTTGGACGGGGGATGGTACTTTCTCTGTGAAATCAGCGTATGGGCAATGGGAGTTGCTATACTAGTCAAACAATGCTCTCCCCCCCCTCTGTTTGGAAGAACTTATTCCCTCCAAAGGTGGAAATTTTTGCTTGGTTGGCTGTCAAGGAAAAAGCTATCACCAGGTCAGAACTGTTAAGTAGAAATGTGTTAAATGAGATTCATTTAGCTTTGTGTCCTCTCTGTTCACTGCATCTTGAAACTCATCAGCACTTATTTCTTCATTGCCATTATTCTTGGAGTGTTTGGTCTATAATTTTGGAGTGGTGGAATATGAAATGGGTGTGCCCAGCTTCGGTCCCGGAATTAGCTAGTTGGTGGTTTGCAAGTGGTTTTTCCAATTTGGAGAAACATATTTGGGAAGCTTGTTTCTATGCAACGTTATGGTCCCTATGGTTGGTAAGGAATGACTACGTCTTTAACTACTTAACAAAACAGGCTTGGGAGGTGGGAGATATAGTTAAAACTAGGGTGGCGATGTGAATGAAGGCCAAGTTCGACATCAAGGTCTATATCATGGAAGAGTTCAAGTTATTCCTAGATGGCATCAGAAAATTGAAATTGTAATCTAGTTTTGAGGAGTGTTATCCAACTTTCGGTTGGATGCGTTTTGTATTCTTGTGGCGATCCTAAGCTCGACGAGCTAGGTTGTTTTCTCTCGATGTAAACCTGTCGAGTTATATAAATTGTTTCGTTTGCCGAGCAAAAAAAAACTGCTAAGCTTGAAATTTTGTTCTAAGCTTTTTAAATTTCATAGCCTTGCTACGTCTTTTGAGCTTGGAAATTTTTCCTAAGCTCTGTAGTTGCATAGCCTTGCTACGTCTTATGAGCTTGGAAATTTTTCCTAAGCTATGTAGTTTCATAGCCTTGCTACATCTACTGAGGATGTGACATTTCCACTCCCTTAAGTATATAATTGGTTTGATTCTCGAATAATTAATATACTTATTTGAAGTTCCCGTGGGGTATTCCTTAGGTCTAATAATTATTATTGTAAAGTAACACAGCTTAGAAAGACACATGAGGTTTGTGATGGGATAAGAACCGTGTATATTTAAAAGGCATTCGTTTCAACTGCTTGAGGTGATTGGATTTATAACTTCCCATTACTCTAAGCGGTTGAGGTGGCCGTTTTTAAGTACAGTTTTAATGGTGATTATGCTGATTGGTTTAGCAAGCGGTTAGTGAACCGTTCCTTTGTGCTATAAATACCAATAGTTCTAATAAACCACTCCCCATTCCATACTTAACTTTCGAATTGTAATGGCGAACAATGAGCAGATGTCCAAGTTATGTCAAGAACTGCAAAGTTTGAAGGTCGCCGTTGATGGCCTTGCGGCCAAGATGGAGGCCATGGCGGAATCGGATTCCGTCATGGAGAAGACGGTCCACCTGGTGCTGATTGCCAACTGGGATCAGTTGGCAGCTTTCCAAGGTCAACCACCGCCGCCAGTTCCTTCCCCTCCGAGGGAGGGTGGTAGTGATTAGGTTGCGACTTTGTGGGTTTTGTCCACAAAGTCTTTTATGTACTGGCTATCCGCACCTTTTTAGAGGTGCGGATTATATAAATAAAATTTAAGAATTTTATTACTGTTGCTTTATCTCTTCCTTATCATGCATACAGGAAACTTTAACCATATCATGCTTAACAGGAAATAAATTAGAATGATCTTCCCTCGTAGGTAGTTTATTAGCCACAAGGGCTAGATAAGAGAACACATGGTCCTAACAACTTTACTGCTAAAGTTTTATTCAAATGAAGAGTGTTCTAAAAACAAACTTCAATTTCCTAAAAACAGAAATAAACCAATATTGGTATGCACCTACTTGTAATACTTCTTGAGATGCTCCGCATTCCACAAAGTTGGCAACTCCTTTCCCCTTAGGGTCGCAAGCTTGTACGCTCCAGCTCTGATGTGATGCAGGACCTGGTAGGGTCCTTCCCAATTAGGGCCAAGTTTGCCCACCTTCTTCCCCCGTAGGGTCGACTTTCCTTAGAACCAGATCGCCAGCTTGAAAATCCCTTGGCCTAACCTGCACCTCATGATACTTGACCATTTTGCTGGTAGACTGCTACTCTGGCCATTGCTGTTTCCCTTTTTTCTTCTAAGAGATCCAGCTCAGCCCTGAGATCTTCCAGGTTTTCTTGCTGGTCCATGCTTGCCGTTCTGTAGTTGAGGAGTTCAATCTCAATTGGAACTACAGCTTTAGCTCGATTGGCTTCTCGTAGTCGCTTTTTGATTCCTTTCTTGATAGTTCGGTTCGTCACCTCCACTTGGCCATTAGCCTTTGGGTGAGCCTTGGATGCAAAGTGTATGTGTATTCCCTTGGAAACACAGTAGTCTTTGAATTGAGCATTATCGAATTGCTTTCCCCTATCTGTGACTATCACTCGTGGCAAGCCAAAATGGCTAATGATGAATTTCCATAAGAAATCAATTGTCACCTCTACTATGATTGTGGCCAAAGCCTTGGCTTCGACCTACTTCGTAAAGTAATCTACAGCTATGATGGCATGCTGGACCTATCCTTCTGCATGCTTGGCCAGTAGTATCCCAACCTGAGAAGCTTGTAGGCTAGCATGCGGCCACCTTAGGCATCCCCACACATGCCTTGGTGGACTTCCTCCATAGCTCGCGTAGATTCTTCCTCTGTCAGGCACCTCAGGTATGGTAGTGAGAAGCTCCTCCTGTACAACACATCTCCCATCATCAGGTATCTGGCAGCCCTGATCCTAAGTTGTCTAGCTTTGACTTTGTCATCTGGTAACGTCCCATTCGTTATGTAATCGACTATAGGAGCAGTCCACAAATTGCTATAGTCGATGGTTTGCACTTGTGCATTTGGGGCGAAGATACTAGGGAGCTCTAAATACCGTATTGGGGCATTCCGTGGGATGGCCTCTTCCCTGGCCATGGCCAGCTTTGACAAGTAATCTGCTTCGACATTATCTTCCCTTGGGATTCTAAAGATGTTAAAGCTTTGAAACTTCGCAACCCAGGACTTTACTTTATCCAAATACCTCTGCATTACCTCTTCCTTCACAATGTATTCCTCCAGAACTTGTCCTACGACCAGCTGCGAATCACTTTTGGCTAGCACAAGGCTAGCACCCACGGCCTTAGCCAACTCTAGTCCCACAACGAGAGCTTCGTATTCCGCCTCGTTGTTGGTTGCTTTAAACTCAAACCTAAGGGCGTAGCTCAGGCGTTGCCCTTTTGGAGATGTTAAAATCAGGCCAGCTCCGCTTGCTTCCCTGGTTGTTGATCCGTCAACCTGAAGGACCCAAGGCTTGGGATCTTCTTTAGGGTGCTCCTCTGGTTTCGGATACGTGTACTCTGCTAGGAAATCTGCTAGTACTTGTGCTTTAATGGCAATCCGAGGCTTGTATTCTATATCAAACTCGCCAAGCTCTATTGACCACTGGATTAATCGGCCTGATGTCTCTGGACAATGGAGAACTCTTCGGAGTGGCTAGTCCATGAGTACTTTTATGGGGTGAGCTTGGAAGTATGGCCGTAGCCTTCTGGCCGGTACCACCATTGCAAAAGCTATCTTTTCAGCTCTGGGGTACCTCAGCTTAGCTCCTCGCAATGCCCTGCTGGTGTAATATACTGGGAGCTGCGTACCCCTGTTCCTCCCGTATCAGGACTGCGCTGACGGCGTGGGGGGAGACAGCAACGTATAGCAATAGGTCCTCTTCGTCTTGAGTCCTGCTTCGCAGCGGAGGGGATGTACGGTACTCCTTCAATTGATTGAAAGCTGCTTCTTCAGTGGTAGTCCATTCAAAGGCTTTTTTTCAAAACCTTGAAGAATGTTTGGCACTTATCAGTAGCTCGTGAGATGAACCTGCTCAGGGCTGCAACACGTCCTGTGAGCTTCTGGACCTCCTCAATATTCTGGGGCAAGCACATGGTGAGGATGGCCTGGATCTTCTCGGGATTGGCTTCGATACCTCTTTGAGACACCATGAAGCCCAAGAATTTTCCTGAGGATATTCCGAATGCACATTTTGTCGAGTTGAGCTTCATTTGATACTTCCTGAGGACTTGACCAGCCTCTTCCAGATCCATCACATGGTTTAGTGCCTTGGCACTTTTGACTAGCATGTCGTCCACATACACCTCTACGTTGAGCCCAATTTGCTGTTTAAACATCTTGTTGACCAGCCTCTGATATGTCGCCCCTGCATTCTTGAGACCGAAGGGCATCACTTTTTAAAGTAGAGCCCCCTGTCGGTAATGAGCGATGTCTTCTCTCGATCTTGCTTATGCATTTGGATTTGATTGTATCCCAAAAATGCATCCATGAAGCTTAGGAGCTCGTGCCCTGCTGTAGAATCCACCAAGGAGTCAATCCTTGGTAGCGGAAAGCTATCCTTTGGACATGCTTTATTGAGATCAGTAAAGTCTACGCACATTCTCCATTTACCATTGGCTTTCTTCACCATGACCACGTTTGTCAGCAAGTCGGGGTAGAGAACCTCTCGGACGGATCCTGCTTGGATGAGCTTGTCTACCTCCTTAGCTGTAGCTTCATTCTGTTATGGGGCAAAGACTCTTTTCTTCTGCTTAACTGGACGAACAGTGGGATCCACATTCAGTTTATAGGTTATGACCCTTGGGTTGATTCCTGGGATGTCCTCATGGGACCATGCAAACACGTCCTTATTTTTCCTTAGAAATTGTAACAGCTTTGACTTTGCTACCGAGCTCATCCCTGCTCTGATTCTCATCGTCTTTCCTGGTTGGCCGGGCTCCAGGAGCTCTTCTATGAGCTCTTCCACAACTTCTACTTGTTGAAGCTTCTCTTCGTCTCGAGTGTCGAGGCTTTCTATAGTCATGGTAACGTTAGCACCTCAGAGTGAGGTGGCATAACATTCCCGTGCCGCTTTCTGATCTCCTCTTACGCACGCTATCCCTGCTGGCGTTGGGAATTTTATCATCAAATGATGTGTGGAGATTATTGCCCCGATCTTATTCAGGGTTGTTCTCCTCCCGTCTTGCGGGTGGAGTCTCTTCTCTTCCTGTCGGATGGTGGAAATTCACCAACTTGTGAGGGCCCTGCCTGGGGATCAAAGTCATCATGGGAACGCCTTGCGTAGACAGCTTCCTCGGCGTTCATGTGCTTCTGTGCTCTGAGCATGAGCTCTACCAAGGTCTTGGGTGGTTCTTGAGACAAGAGGTATAGGAATTGTCCTGGGTACTGTCCGGTAATATACGCAGTTATACTTACGCTGTTGTCAGCTTCATCTATCTGGACCACCTCTTAGTTGAACCTGGTGGTGAAGTCTCTTAGCAACTCCCATCGTCCCTGTTTCATTGTCAGAAGGTGCGTCGCTGGTTTGCCTTAGCGTTGGCCAGCAATGAAGTAGCTTACGAAGTTTGTGCTAAGCTCTTTGAAGCTACGTATACTCCCAGGAGGGAGTTTGTAAAACCATGCCCGAGCGCTTCCCTTGAGAGTAACAGGAAAAGCCCGACACATGAGTTCGTTGGGAACTGCTTGTAGGTGCATCAGGGACTTGTACGTTTCCAAGTTATCCAACGGGTCCATGGAGTCATTAAATGTTTCCAACTGGGGCATCTTGAACTTCCTTGGAAGAGGACCCCCCATGATTTCGGAGGTGAAAGGTGAATCCCTATTTTGCACCAACTCTTCCACCGTAGCATGAGTCTGCGCCTTGACTTGCTTCATTAACCCTTCAATCTGACTCTGCATCTTGAGAATCACCCTTAGTTCATGGGATGACTTTTCCAGGGGGCTTGCTAATCCTCTTTCGATTTTGGCTTTCCTCCTCACTGGACTCGCTTTCTTCTCTGTGATTCTCTTCCTCACGTTGATTGTGCTATAGGTTCAGGATGCTTGGCTCAGAGATTTGCAGACGCAAAGCTGCATTTTCCTGTATCGCATTCTGTAACCCTTGGGTTAGTGTTTTTATTTGCTCGTGCATTTGGGTGAATGACTCTGGGGTCATCTGATCGCATCCTGTCTTACTTGCCTTAGCGGTCTTAGCCGCTTCCGCTGCTTTGGCTGCTTTGGCCGCTTTTTCAGCGAAGGCAACGACCTTGGCCGCTCTCGCAGCCTTGGCGGCCTTTACCGCGGCGGCGGTTTTGGTGGCATCGTTAACGCCCATTTGCGGGGGGTTTGAAGCCATCGTTGTTCTGGTAGATCGAGTACCCACCATGCAAAACTATTCACCATGTAGGAGAAAGTCGTTTCCCACAAACGGCGCCAGCTGATGAATCAGCTTTGTATCTGGCCCCGACTTGTTCCTTCAAAGACAACGTGAAAACTAATGTCACTAGTGTGGTGGCGTGCCAACCACCCTCTGATGCCTATGTCAGTAGAGTATCTGCTATATGGTGAGAGAATTAAGATTCACCAGTATTAATTGAGCGTCCCTTAGCTGGAGTTCTACCGTCACCTTTATAGGCATTTGATAGGAGGTTGAGTCCTGTTAGGACTGCATTCCGGGGATTGTAGATTATCCTAACGATGAAAGTGGAGTCCTGCCTTAGCTGGGACTCCATATTCATCTAATCTCAGCCTTGATTCATTATCCTTTACTAGCCGTGGTTATCGTTGGGGTTTGATGTCTATCTTATCCATATCTTCTCCTTTATCCCATGGGATTGTACTTCATCTTCATCCGGGATAAGCGTGCTACTTGAGCATTACTGATCCAGCCTTGGCCAGGTTTTCGAGCTGGGCTTCAATCCTTACTCCAGCTCTGTCTTACGGGTGGAGCTGGATGCCTTGAGGTATTTATTGGTGACGCCTTTTAGGGGGGTTTTGGGTGAAGCTGGCTTTCCACTCCCCAGCTCCGCTTCTTTTACCGAACTGGCTTCATCAAGTTTTTCCTACTTATCACACCCCTTTCTGCCTAGCCGTGAGGCTAGCCCATAATCATTCAACATAAGACATATAGATGCTTCATTTAATCCTAAACAAGTTATCTGTTTTTATGCCTTTAAACAGTAAATAAGGTGAGCCGAGACGATAAGTAAATCATGCATCAGAAAGCATAAAACATAACAAAGCTGTCCCAGGGGATGGATCCCGCGGCCAGTGAATGGATGTCACGACCGAGAGATCCTCCTGGATCGATGTATCGGCCGAGGGATCGATGCCCCGGTCGATGTTCTTCCTCACACCAGACAGAAAAGTTAGCAGATGATTAAAAGCTACGATTAAACATAAAACCGATAAATAAACCGAACCAGACGCCCCTGGGCCTCACCACCTTGATCCCTCAGTAGCTTGATTGCTTCGAATTGATTGGGGATTGAGTGATTGATTGCTTCTTGAAAGAAACCCTAGGGTTAGGGTTTGAACTTCGGGGTTAGATCGCCGGATTGATCCACCTTTGGGAGGTTAGGGCTTTTGTAGAGAGGGTTTGAGAGTATATTTTGGCAGGGTTTCGTGGCTTGAGAGGCTATGAATCTGGTTAATTCTGTGTGTGTATGGTGGTGTTTATATAGGCAAAGGGTTGACACACTTCGTCCAATCAAAATGCACAATTGCAATTGCAATGCAACTCCAACTCTTCACTGTGATCCCTGAACATGACCCGAACGCATCGGAGAGGTAGCGTAGTCGGATCAAACGATCGACAGAATGTTCCAGAGTCTAGAAAAAGGACAATCTGGCGGCCGAGCAAAGGATCTAGCGGCCGAGGAAAGGATATCGCGGCCGAGTAATGGTTCTTGAGGCCGTGGGATGGATCTCTTAGGGAGATTTTTGGTGCAACAGGTTGCTCGGGTGAGAAAATGATGTTAAGGCTGTGAGATCAATGTTACGACCGGCAGATGGATTCTCCAAGGATTCTATATTTCTGTCTGAAAGGCTGTTTGGCTCTGAATTGGGTCCTCTAAGTGGCTTAAAGTTCTTACCGAAAGTCCTAAGGTTCTCAAGAAGTCAATCAGCAATCATCGTATCCATTTCATCATCGGGATGGTTCCCAAGGTGGGACTTGAAATAATCGTTAGGCCAAATTGGGGTGTCTACAGTTGATAAGATAAACATGAAGCCCCGAAGATAAACACGACTAAAGAAGGATAAGGATTCCAGGCCAAGGATAAATGAGTACGGAGTCCCAGCTAAGGCAAGACTACAGGCTCATTGTTAAGATAATCTTCAACCGCCGGAATGCAGTCCTACTAGAACTCAACCTCCACTCAAATGCCTATAAAAGGGACGGTAGAACTCTAACTAACGTACGTACTCAATTAATAGCAGTGAATCTCAATACTCCCACCATACAACAAATTCCCTACTAACTTAGGCATCGGAGGGTGGTTGGCATGCCACCACACCGGTGACATAAGCTCTCACGTTGTCTTTGCAGGAACAGGTCCGGGCTAGATACAAAGTTGATTCATCAGCTGGCGCCATCTGTGGGAAACGACTTTCTCCTTCACGGTGAATAGTTTTGCATGGTGGATACCCGATCTAGCAGAACAACGATGCCTTCAGACCCCCCGCAAACGGGCGTCGACGACGCCACCAAAACCGCCGCCGCGGTTAAAGCCGCCAAGGCCATCGAAATAGCCAAGGCTGCGAGAGCGGCCAAGGCCGCTGCCATCGCTGAGAAGTAGCTAAGACCGCTGAGGCAAGTAAGACAGGAGGCGATCAGATGACCCCAGAGGCATTCGCTCAAATACAGGAGCAAATAAAAACATTAACCCAAGGGTTACAGACTGCAATACAGGAAAACGCAGCTTTGCGTCTGCAAATCTCTGAGCCAAGCATCCTGAACCTACAATACTATCAACACGAGGAAGAGAATCACAGAGTAGAAAGCTAGTCCAGTGAGGAGGAAAGCCAAAACCGAAAGAGGAATAACAAGCCGCCCCTGGAAAAGCCGTCCCATGAACTAGGGGTGATTCTCAAGATGCACAACCAGATTGAAGGGTTAATGAAGCATGTCAAGGTGTAGGCTTCTGCTACGGTAGAGGAGCTGGTATAGAATACGGATTTACCTTTCACCCCCGAAGTCATGGGGCGTCCTCTTCCGAGGAAGTCCAAAATGCCCCAATTGGAAACATTCAATGGCTCCACGGACCCATTGGATCTCTTGGAAACACCTGCAAGCAGTGCCTGACGAAGTCATGTGTCGAGCTTTTCTTGTTACCCTCAAGGGAAGTGCTCGAGCATGGTTTAACAAACTCCCCGCCAGGAGTATAAGTAGTTTCAAAGAGCTTGGCACGAACTTTGTAAGCTACTTCATTGCTGGTCGACGCTATCGCAAACCAGCAACACACCTTCTGACGGTGAAACAGGGACGATGGGAGTCGTTAAGAGATTACACCACCAGGTTCAACAAGGAGGTGGTCCAGATAGATGAACCTGACGACAGCGTGAGTATAACTGCATATATAGCTGGGCTGTACTCAGGGGAGTTCCTATACCTCTTATCTCAAGAACCACCCAAGACCCTGGCGGAGCTCATGCTCAGAGCGTAGAAGCACATGAATGCCAAGGAAGTTGTTTACGCAAGGCGTACCCGTGATGGCTTTGATCCCCAGGCAGGGCCATCACAGGTTGGTGAATTTCCACCATCTGACAGGAAAAGAAGAGACTCCGCCCGTAAAGCGGGAGGAGAACCGAAGAACAAGAAAGTAGACTCGAGAACTTCCCCTAAAAGGGGAGGAGGACCGCCACAAGGCCGGTATAAGCAGTTCACTCCACTCATAGCCACGGCAGAGCAAATCCTCAGCAACCTCCAGGACGATTCAGACCTCAAGTGGCCCGAAAAGTTGAGATCCGATCCAAACAAAAGAGCTAAGGATAAGTACTGCAGATTCCATAAGGACCACGGTAACAACACAGATGATTGTATAGACCTGAAGCAGCAGATCGAGGAGTTGATCCAGAGAAGGAGACTTCAGCGTTTTGTATCAAAGAAGTACCAGAAACAATCCAGGAGAGATGATACAAACAAAGAGAGAAGAGATGGCCTTGCACCCCGGTCAGGACCCATAGGAGAGATCAAGGTCATCCATGGGGGATTTGCTGAAGGAGGAGAGTCTAGCAATGCTAGAAAAGCTCACCTGAGGAAATTAAGAATAGAGGAGCACTTGGAAGTCAACACAGTTGGCCGTCCGAATAAATTCCAAAAGAAGGTGGAAATACCCATAATTTTCTCTGAAGAAGATGCTAAGGGAGTTTAGGTTCCTCACGATGACCCTCTGGTTATCACCGTTGTCGTAGCCAACTACCTCACACGCAGGGTGCTGATAGGCAGCAGGAGCTCCGCCAACATCCTATACCTCCATGCTTATGATCAGCTCAAAGTTGGAAGAGAAAGGCTAAGTCCTATGACCTCACCACTGGTTGGATTCGCAGGTACGCCCGTTTATCCAGCTGGCCAAATAGCCTTACCAGCCACCATGGGAGAGGAAGGAAGCCAAATTACACGGATGATAGATTTCATAGTGGTGAGTTGTCCTTCTGCATACAATGCAATACTGGGGAGAACAACCCTGAACAAGATCGGGGGCATAATCTCCACATATCATTTGATGATAAAGTTCCCAACGCCAGCAGGGATAACGTGCGTAAGAGGAGATCAAAAAGCAGCACGGGAATGTTATGTCACCTCACTCAAAGGTGCTAACATCACCATGACCATGGAAAGCCTCGACACCCGGGATGAAGAGAGGCTTCAGCAAGGAGAGCCTGTGGAAGAGCTCATAGAAGAGCTCCTAGAGACGGGCCAACCGGGCAAGACAATGAGAATCGGAGCAGGGCCGAGCTCGGTAGGAAAGTCAGAGCTGCTACAATTTCTAAGGAAGAACAAGGACGTGTTTGCATGGTCCCACGAGGACATCCCAGGAATCGACCCAAGGACCATAACCCATAAATTGAATGTGGATCCCACGGTTCGCCCAGTTAAGCAAAAGAAGAGAGGATTGACTGGCAAACGTAGCAAGGCCAATGGCAAACGTGGTTATGGTGAAGGAGGTAGGCAAGCTCATCCAAGCAGGATCCGTCCGAGAAGTTCTCTACCCCGATTGGCTGGCAAACGTGGTTATGGTGAAGAAAGCCAATGGCAAAGGTGATTGTGCGTAGACTTTACCGATCTTAATAAAGCATGTCCAAAGGATAGCTTTCCGCTGCCAAGGATTGACTCCTTGGTGGATTCTACAGCAAGGCACGAGCTCCTAAGCTTCATGGACGCATTTTCAGGGTACAATCAGATCCAAATGCACAAGCAGGATCAAGAGAAGACGTCGTTCATTACCGACAGGGGGTTGTACTGTTACAAGGTAATGCCCTTCGATCGCAAGAACGCAGGGGCAACGTATCAGAGGCTGGTCAATAAGATGTTTAAACCACAAATTGGACGCAACGTAGAGGTATATGTAGACGACATGCTGGTCAAGAGTGCCAAGGCACTAAACCATGTGACAGATCTGGAAGAAACCTTTCAAGTCCTCAGGAAATACCAAATGAAGCTTAACTCAACAAAGTGTGTGTTCGGAATCTCCTCGGGAAAATTCTTGGGCTTCATGGTGTCTCAACGGGGTATTAAGGCCAATCCTGAGAAGATCCAGGCCATCCTCACCATGCGCTCACCACAGAATATAAATGAGGTCCAGAAGCTAACAGGACGTGTTGCGGCCCTTAGCAGGTTCATCTCACGAGCTACTGATAAGTGCCAAACGTTCTTCAAGGTTTTGAAAAAAGCCTTTGAATGGACTACCACCAAAGAAGCAGCTTTCAATCAACTAAAGGAATACCTCACATCCCCCCTGTTGCTAAGTAGGACTCAAGACGGAGAGGACCTATTTCTATACCTTGCTGTCTCCCCCCATGCCGTTAGTGCGGTCCTAATACGGGAGGAACAGGGGACGCAGCTCCCGGTATATTACACCAGCAGGGCGCTATGAGGAGCTGAGCTGAGCTGAGGTATCCCAGAGCTGTAAAAATAGCTTTTGCAATGGTGGTAGCAGCTAAAAGACTACGGCCCTACTTCCAAGCTCACCCCATCAAAGTACTCACAGACCAACCACTTCGAAGAGTTCTCCATTACCCGGAGACATCAGGCCGATTAATCCAGTGGTCGATAGAGCTTGGCGAGTTTGATATAGAGTACAAGCCTCGAATTGCCATTAAAGCACAAGTGCTAGCAGATTTCCTAGCAGAATACACATATCCGGAACCAGAGGAGCATCCCAAGGAAGATCCCAAGCCTTGGATCCTTCAGGTTGACGGATCAACCACCAGGGAGGCAAGCGAAGCTGGTCTGATTTTAACAACCCCAAAAGGGCAACGTCTGAGCTACGCCCTTAGGTTCGAATTTAAAACAACCAACAACGAGGCGGAATACGAAGCTCTCATCGTGGGACTTGAGTTGGCTAAGGCCATGGGTGCTGGCCATGTGCTAGCCAAAAATGATTCACAGCTGGTCGTGGGACAGGTCCTGGGAGAATTCACTGTGAAGGAAGAGGTAATGCAGAAGTATTTGGATAAAGTAAGGTCCCTGGTTGCAAAGTTTCAAAGCTTTAATATCATCAGAATCCCAAGAGAAGATAATGTTGAAGCAGATTACTTGTCAAAACTGGCCATGGCCAAGGAAGAGGCCATCCCACGGAATGCCCCAATACGATACTTAGAGCTCCCCAGCATCTTCGCCCTAAGTGCACAAGTGCAAGCCATCGACTACAACAACTCATGGACTACTCCCATAGTTGATTACACTACGAATGGGATGCTACCAGATGACAAAGTCAAAGCTAGGCAGCTCAGAATCAGGGCTGCAAAATACCTGATGATAGGAGATGTGCAGTACAGAAGGAGCTTCTCACTGCCAAACCTGAGATGTCTAACTATGGCAGAATCAACGTGGGCTATGGATGAAGTCCACCAGGGTGTATGTGGGGATCACCAAGGTGGCCGCATGCTAGCCTATAAGCTTCTCAGGTTGGGATACTATTTGCCAAGCATGCAGAAGGATTGCAACACGATGGTTCAAAAATGGGAGAAGTGCCAACTCTTTGCAAACATCATTCATGGGCCTCCTACGGTCTTGACCCCAATGAAAGGACCTTGGCCATTCGCCCAGTGGGGAGTAGACCTAATTGGCCCACTTCCCATGGCAGCAGGACAGGTCCAGCATGCCATCATAGCTGTGGATTACTTTACGAAGTGGGTTGAAGCCAAGGCATTGGCCACAATCACAGCAGAGGTGACAATTGATTTCTTATGGAAATTCATCATTAGTCGTTTTGGTTTACCACGAGTGATAGTCACAGACAGGGGAAAGCAATTTGATAATGCTCAATTCAAAGACTATTGTATTTCCAAGGGAATACACGTACACTATGCATCCAAGGCTCACCTAAAAGCTAATGGCCAACTGGAGGTAACAAACCGAACCATTAAGAAGGGAATCAAGAAGAGGCTACGAGAAGCCAAAGGAGCTTGGCCAGACGAGCTGTACAACATACTATGGGCGTATCGTACAACACCTCGAACTGCAACTGGAGAAACTCCATACTCTCTTGCATTTGGGGCTGAAGCTGTAGTCCCAATTGAGATTGAACTCCTCAACTACAAAATGGCAAGCACAGACCACCAAGAGAACCAGGAAGATCTCAGGGCCGAGCTGGATCTCTTGGAAGAAAAAAGTGAAACAGCGATGGCCAAAGTAGCGGTGTACCAGCAAAGAATGGTCAAGTACCATGAGACACAAGTTAGGCTAAGGAATTTTCAGGCTGGAGACTTAGTCTTAAGGAAAGTCGATCCTACGGGAAAGAAGGTGGGCAAGCTTGGCCCCAACTGGGAAGGACCCTACCAGGTCCTGCATCACATCAAAGCTGGAGCATACAAGCTTGCAACTCTAAGGGGAAAAGAATTACCAAATTCCTGGAATGCGGAGCATCTCAAGAAATATTACAAGTAGGAGCCTGCCAATGTTGGTTCATTTTTGTTTTTAGGAAATTGACGTCGTTTTTGGGCAGTTCTTTGTTTAAATAAAGCTTTAGCAGCAAAGTTGTTTCTAGTAGGACCATGTGTTCTTTTATCTAGCCCTTGTGGCCAATAAACTCCCCACGAGGGAAGATTGTTCTAATTTATTTCCTATTAAGCATGATACGGTTTAAGTTTCCTGTATGCATGATAAGGAAAAGATAAAACAACAGTGATGAAGCGGTTTTTGGTCACCTCCCGAGGAGGGGTTCCTCAACCGCCCCACCTAGTCCTCCAGCGGATGGAACGGCTTCTTGCGTGCTCGATTAATGACCTGCAAAATAGACATGATAAACTATGGGCACCGGCGTGGCTGTCGTCACGCCCCTCCGATGCCTAAGTCAGTCGAGATATGGAGAAATTGGACGGAATACGAGTTTCGTATCATTTTTTGCGTACCTTTGTGAGGTGGAGATGTGATCTTTATATAGGCATTTTTGGAGGAATCCCTTGGGACTGGGACTCTTAAGTCTCATCCGCTCGTGGCGGGTATAGATAGGTGTTGGAGTGTCCTCCTTACCTTAGGACTCCCCTGATTCTTATCAGGTTTGAGGAGTCCCTTCACCTTTGGACTCTTGTACTTGTTTATCAGGTTAGGAGTCCTTACGGTGCTGGACCTCTTGGACTTATCCGCACATGACGGAAATAGGATGGAGTGTCCTCCTTACCTCAGGACTCCTTTGACCCTTATCAGGTTTGAGGAGTCCCTTCACCTTTGGACTCTTGTACCAGCTTATCAGGTTAAGAGTCCTTACGGTGCTGGGACCTCTTGAGCTTATCTGCACATGACGGAAATAGGATGGAGTGTCCTCCTTTCCTCAGGACTCCCTTGACCCTTATTGTAACGCCCCGAATTTTGGGTACGTTAAATAAACATTTTATTGAACAACAAAAGAGAGTCTGGCTCTTTATTACATTATAAACTCCCAAAGGGTTCTTTTATTACACAAAAGGGATGGATATCTAAGGTTATCTACAGCTCCTTCTCTTCTTCCATCCTAGCAAGTTCCTCAGCTCCAAAAGCCTCCAAGGTGTACAGCTCCCCTTGTTCATCTAACAAGTCTGACACATTATACCAGCGTCGCCACCAGTATAATATGTCAGGGTCACATAAAGCAACACCATGAGCTTGAAAGCTCAATAGAATAATCCAAAAATCCACTAACCCTTAACTTACAAATAGCAAGTCATGCATATATCATAAAGAGTCATAACAGCACATGCATTAATATAACAATAACAACAACAATGACACATCCGCATTCGCTATCTATCGTTGGTGTCATGTTTCCGTGTGTTTCTCCTACGCGACTCATCGTAAACTGTGTCACCATTTCATTTCGAAAATCATTTCTCATTCTTTGTTACCAACGGGCTACCAAGTCCGGCCACGTTATCAAATCTTGCATTGGCTTCTCTCCGCGGATAACCAAGCCCAATTACCAATGAAGCTACCACGTCCGGCTCCGTTAGCAATCTACACAATGGGCTACCAAGTCCGGCCTCATTGCGGTTTTCGCAAGTCCACACAAAGGGCTACCAAGTCCGGCCACCTTGCGGGTTTTCATACTACCATTGGGCTACCAAGTCCGGCCACAATATAGCTTCAAAAATCCTTTTTATCCATATCAACCACTCCCTAAGTGTCATGTTTCTACTTCTCGGTTGTCGTGTCCCGTAATCATGCATAGACTCCGCAGCGGGACAAATCACTTTAAAGAAATCTAGAAACCAACTAGCAAGATCATCAAATTCTATATTACCACAAGTAAGGCAAGCAATATGCTATCAAGCTTACAATCTTTGAAAAGGTCAAAATACGAATACTTCGTTTTAAAACAATACTTTATCTTTAAAAATGAAAACGTATAACCTTCTTTTTGGAAGTTCAAAACAACATATGTTTATTGACGAGTTCATAAAGTCATGTGATCTTTCATTCTCAAGGTCATGCTATCAAATATTCACAAGATCAAAGTAAACTACGTAAAGCAATCCTACTAACACATAGCCTTCGATACTTAGGAAATCATGCTTATAACTTCTATTATACTTAGAATAGTAGGTTCGAAGAACTCTACAAGATCATGCAATCAACTAGTCTTACGAAGAAGTATGCTACATATACTTAGAGATAGTGGGGTTGGAGTAGTCTACCTTAATCCGAAGCTAGTCGGGGCCGAATAAGCTAGTTGAAAAATTCTACGGGCGGTGAAACTCTCAAATCTGGACCGAACTTTGGATGGCAGTAACTCGATCAAAACTGGGCCGAATAGGATCGTTCTTGAGTCTAAAAGGAAGATCTCGAAATTTTCTACAACTTCCGTGAAGGACGTTATTCCTAGAAACGAATTTCGCCCGGAGAAAAATGGGGATAAGAAAGTGGACAGTGAGCTGTCTGGAATGGAATTTCCAGATTTTTCACTGAACTTTGGAGGTCGATATCTTGGTCATCTCTTGACCGTTTGGGGTGGTTCTTGGGTCGAAACTGAAGCTCTCGAAGTGTTCTACGACTTTCGTGGAGGTCGTTGTTCCTAGAAATGACTTTCGCCCGGAGAAAAATGGGGATAAGAAAGTGGACAGTGAACTGTCTGGAATGGAATTTCCAGATTTTTTACTGAACTTTGGAGGTCGATATCTTGGTCATCTCTTGACCGTTTGGGGTGGTTCTTGGGCCTAAACTGAAGCTCTCGAAGTGTTCTACGACTTTCATGGAGGTTGTTGTTCCTAGAAACGACTTTCGCCCGGAGAAAAAATGGAGTTTTTCAGAGGACAGTAGGCTGCCTGGGCAAAACAGAATGGGTTTTAGAGAGAAGTTTGGAGAATGAGGTGAAGGTGTGAGTTCAAAGCACCAAGAGCTTGGTATTTATAGGCAAGGCACCCTCTCTCTCTCTCTCCCTAGCCGGCCTCTCTCTCTCTCTCCTATATCTCATTTTTTTTATTCAAGCAAATCTTGTTTGCTTGCAAGTTTAACCCTAGAACTAGGCATGCAAGGCTATGGATGTGTCCTTTGGATTGGATTTTGGAAGATTGATCAAGGAAGGTGGATTTGATTCAAGTATTCTAATGGGGTTTGTACAAGGAAGGACAAGATTGGATGGCATTGGTCATGCTTTCACTTGAAGTATACACAAACTAGGACAAGGATGACCAAGCAAGGTCAAACAACTTGCACATACATCACATTCTCCCTCTCTCTCTCCATCCGAATCTCTCTCTCTCTCAATCTCTCTCTCTCTCTCTCTCTATCTCTCTCTTATGTATTATTTGTTTGTACTATGAAAGACTACATATATACTAATATATATATGTACTATGGGTCTTTCAAAATCTTGCATTTAAAACTAAATATAGATTTTTATTATTATAAAATTCTATATACACACATGGGTACTTTCATTATAATATATATATCTATATATATATATATATATACAAGTACATATATATAATATACAAGCTAGTACTTACACAATCTAGTCTAGGGTTCCATAGTCTAATAAACTAACCTAATGCTTTCAAAGTACAATGGAAGCACAAGAAGTCAATCCAAGGTACTATCTCTCTCTCTCTCTCTCTCGGCCCAATCTCTCTCTCCCCTCTCTCGGCTTTCTTTCCCTCTTTCTCTCTCATGTACTACATATATATATATACATACTAGAAAGCAAACATATATAAGAATGTATTAGTGTACTAGAATATCTAATAGATTTACAAGCAAAAGGATTTTTCCAATTAAAAAAAAAATGTAATACACACATGCTATATACAATAAAATATATATATACAACAAGTACATACATATATATATATATATATATATATATACATGTACTACACTATATCTATACTAGATATGACCTAGGACTAATATCTAATATAGTATTCTACTACTTTCAAAGTACCATGTATAATAATACTAACCTAATGTACTAATTGTATTTTAATGGATTATCACACATGGCCCAAATCTAATATTTAAATCAAACAAGTACATGATTGCCAAGACTAACTATTATCCAATGGATAATAGTTTCTCTAATGGTTAATAACCAATGGGTAATAATGGCTAGGATTCTAGTCTATCGTCCAATGGTTAATAAAACTCCTAACGGTTATTATCCAACGGTTAATGCTAGAAAGTCTAATACTTGAAATTAAGTACTAAACTAATCTAATCTCGTACTTAGGAAGATACCAAGTTTTACCTATTGACCAACGGGTAAAAGAAATCCTAACGCTATTGTCCAACGGTTAAATATCACTCTAGCTTTTATCGTCCAATGTAAAAAGACAAAAAAAGTAGAATGGTCCATCTAGGGTTAGGGAGAAGCGATTAGGCTAAATGGGCATTAGGCTATTCTAACTAATCGGTTAAAGGCTAACGATACTTAATCTAGGCTTTCATTGCTCGAGTGGTATTTTGGTTTTATTTAGTAGGAAATCGCCTAATAACGGAATATTAAAGCCTGACGGTGCCAAACGCCAAGGCAAGGCGTGAGCGTGGCCAAGGCAGCCTGGTGGCAAAGCGGTGGCCAAAGCAGCCCGGTGGCAAAGCGGTGGCCAAGGCAGCCTGGTGGCCAAACAGTGGCCAAGCGGTGGCCAAAGCAGCCCGGTGGCCAAACAAATGGCTAAGGCACCAGAGCTGCAGAGGCTGGCGGTAGCTGGCAAGGCACCGGTGGCAAAGCTGGCCAGCTGGCAGGTGGTAAGCGGTGGTACAAGGTAGCCTGGCCAAACAAAGGCTGCTTGGTACAAATGGCCAAACAAGGCTAAGGCACCCAGAGCTACAGAGGCTGCTGGAGCCAAGGCACTGTGGCCAAACAAAGGCTGCCGTGGCTAAATGGCAAACAAAGGCTAAGGCACTCAGAGCTGCTGCAGAGGCCAAGGCAGAGAGCTGGCAGAGAGGCTGACCAAAGAACGCCAAGGCAACAGCGAGGCGCGACCCGATGCCAAGGCAGAACCCAATGGCAGCCAAGGCAGAGCAAGGCAGCCCAGCAACGCCAAGGCAAAAGCGAGGCGCGACCCGATACCAAGGCAGAACCCAATGGCAGCCAAGGCAGAGCAAGGCAGCCCAGCAACGGCAAGGCAAAAGCAAGGCGCGAGCCGATGCCAAGGTAGAACCCGATGGCAGCCAGGGCAGAGCAACCCGACAGTGACCCGACGCCTAGGCGAGGCAGACCCGACAGCGACCCGACGCCTAGGCGTGGCATGCGCGACAGCGAGCCGACGCCAAGGCAAGGCAGGCGCGACAGCGAGCCGATGCCAAGGCAAGGCAGGCCAGTCAGCGAGCCGACGCTGAGGCGAGGCAGGCCCAACAGAGACCCGATGCCTGGGCAAGGCAGGCCTAACAGCGACCCGATGCCTAGGCAGCCTAGCCAAGCCAAAGCAAGGCGGTCAAGCCGACGGTTAAGGCAAAGACCAAAAATTTCTACTAACTACTACGGCATCGATGCAACACTCTAGGTTAGGGAAAATGTAACTAAGCCAAACGGTAGTTAGGGTTGCTAGCTAATCGGTGGCCATGTAGGATTTCCAGCCGAGAAAATAAATTCTAGGATTTTACTACAATTACCAAGTAACTATACCAAGGTCTTAATAGGCATACTCGCCTTTAGAAAATGACCTTAATGCCCGGGCGATGAATTCCAATCTCCTTAAGTCATAAACCTAATTATGACGGATTATTAATCGCAAAAAGGGATTTATAAAATAAATAAAGAATTTTCAAATATAATAACAAAATTTTATAAGTCGATGACGACCGATTTTTGGATGTTAAAATGAAATCCAAGTATTAAAATAAAATTCAAATTTTTAGCGAAACTTTTATTGACCAAAAATCAGGGTCGTTACACTTATCAGGTTAGAGGAGTCCCTTCACCCTTTGGACTTTTGTACCTGCTTATCAGGTTAAGAGTCCTTACGGTGCTGGGACCTCTTGGGCTTATCCACACATGACGAAAATAGGATGGAGTGTCTTCCTTTCCTCAGGACTCATTTGACCCTTATCAGGTTAGAGGAGTCCATTCACCTTTGGACACTTGTACCTGCTTATCAGGTTAAGAGTCATTACGGTGCTGGGACCTCTTGGGCTTATCCACACATGATGAAAATAGGATGGAGTGTCCCCTTTCCTCAGGACTCCCTTGACCCTTATCAGATTTAGGAGTTCTCCTTTCCTTTGGACTCTTTGGTTCCTATCTAGATCAAGAGTCCTTGTGACATATAGAGGTTTTTCCCTTGGGATCTCTGGTCCTTATCCTTTACTGGTGGATTAGACCTTGGTCATTTCAGGAGTCTTTTAGACTGTATGAATTCCCTCCGTAGAGTATTTTATATAAGTCTCTGGATGCAGGTTTGCCATCTCTGCCGAGGCGAAATGAGCTCGATATTCGTCAATGAGCTGTGCTTGTAAGTTGGCCTCCGTCCTTGGACTGGTTTAATAAAGGCTAGCTCTTATAAGCTAGATTCCATGTTCTTGGGACTCTAGCTCGAGCCCTTAGGGCTGTGCTCTTGAGCTCTTTGGTTTGGGCTGACCTTGGGATGACCACTGAGCTTAGCTCTTCAAGCTAAGCTCCATGTCATTAGGTCCCCTACATGGCCCTTCGTGTTGAGCTAGGCTTCCTGGTCTGGGCTGACCTTGGGAGGTTATTTCCTACTTATCAAATAGTAATAAAATTCTTAAATTTTATTTATAAAATCCGCTCCTCTAAGGACATGCGGACAGTCATTACATAAAAATTTATGGACAAAACCTACAAAGTTGCAACCTAATCACTACCACCCTCCCTCGGAGGGGAAGGAACTGGCGGCGGTGGTTGCCCTTGGAAAGCTGCCAACTGATCCCAGTTGGCAATCAGCACCATGCGGACCGTCGTCTCAATGACTGAAACTGAATCTGCCATGGCTTCCATCTTGGCCGCAAGGCCATCAATGGCGACCTTCAGACTCTGTAGCTCCTGACATAACTTGGAGATTTGCTCATTGTTCGCCATTACGATTTGTAGGATGAATATGGAATGGGGAGTGATTTCTTAGAACTATAGGTAATTATAGCACACATTGGGCAGTTCATTAACCGCCTGCTAAACCAATAAGCATGATCACCATTAAAACCGTACTTAAAATGGCAACCTCAACCGCTTAGAGTAATGGGAAGTTGCAAATCCAGTCACCTCGAGCAGTTGAACCGATTGCCTTTTAAACGCACACGGCTCTCATTCCAAGGCTAACCTCATGCGTCGTGCTCAGCAATGTTACTTTACAGTAATAATTATTAGACCTGAGGAATACCCTACGGGAAATTCAAGTAAGTATATAAATTAGTTGGGTATCAAACCAATCATATACTTAGGGGAGTGGAAATGTCACCTCCTCAGTAGACGTAGCAAGGCTATGCAATTTAATGAGCTCAGGAAAAATTTCCAAGCTCTGTAGACGTAGTTAAGGCTTTGCAATTTAATGAGATCAGGAAGAATTTCCAAGCTCTGTAGACGTAGTTAAGGCTATGTAATTTAATGAGCTCAGGAAGAATTTCCAAGCTCTGTAGACGTAGTTAAAGCTATGCAATTATGACTTAGAACAACTTTCCAAGCTTGACGACGTAGCTAAGGCTATGCAATCACACTTCAGCTCAGGAAACATTTCCTAGCTCACAAAACATAGCAAGACTGTGCCATTTGAAGGGCTTAGGAAAAATTCCCACACACTACATATCCCACGGGAAACATCAATAAGTGTCTCAATTGCTTGGACGCAAGCAATTAACACACTTATGGGAGTAACAGGCATAGTATAATAAGCTTGGGAAACGTATTCCAGGCTTAAAGACGTAGTATAATTATGCAAAAGAAGTGGCTTAGGAAAATTTCCAAGCAAATTTTCAAACAGAAATAGCACAGCTATGCAATAAAACAACGCTCAGAATAGACCAAGTACAAGTATTTGGCAAAACTGTGATAAAAGCAGGAACCAGCATGCAGTCAAAACATGCACAAAGACCAACGAAAGTTGCCATAAAATTTGGCTTTAACTGGAAGCACGCTTTCAGTGAAATTCAGCACCTGCCATCAAACTAACAGCCTTACAAGGCTCCCAAAAGTATGATCTCAAAAAAGATCACCCGTCAGTCAAGGAAATAAAGTTTCCAAACCAGCCAACCAGGAATCAAGGCCAAAACTAAGGCCACTCCTGAACAAGCACGAAAATACGAAAGTATTCAAAAATTATTAGTTACAGACCCAACAAATCAAATGTCTTTCAAGCCAATTAAAGGCCCAGCGTAGAGTTATTAATTGTTTGCCCATCACCGGATGACGGGCCAGGAGGTGTTATAGCGAGACTGGGAGTGTCAAGAGAAATCTTTTCTGGAGTTTGGAGAAGGGATGCAAAGGAAGAACTCGGGACAGATGTATCTTTTGAAGCCACATCATCAGCTTCATCCTCTCCTTTCTGCCCCCCATCAAGACATTAGGACCCTTATTCGTCATCAACTTCAAACTTGGAAAAATCCAAGTCTGGAAATGCTAAGGCAGCCCGGCTCTTCATGGCTTCAAACCCATCAAAGTATTGCTGGGTGACATCTTGACGATACTCAGGGGACCGAAGGAAGAGCTGGATGGCCTCCCTACGAGCATTCTTCACCTTCTTAAGCATCCCCATGTTCATAATCTTGTATTCCTCCCTCTCCTTACTCCATTCAGAAATATTTTGCTCCAAACTGCGAGCGGTAGCCACGGCCACATCTCTCTCCTCCTCCAAACCTCTCTTTGATTTGAGAGCAGCAACCCTCTCGCCAATCACCTTTTGAAGCTCAGCGGACATGGAGGCACCCTACTTCGTGAGATTCAGATTGGTCTCTATTAACATGACCACATGCTTCCCCAAGCTATGGCTTTGGGAGGCCAGATATCGGCCACGCACCGCAGCGTGCAAAAAAGAAGGAAGAACATTAACCAAAGAAACAACATATTAACAAAATGGTTTTGGAAATGGAGGGAACATACCATAGCCATCCCACTCAGCATCTGCTCCCCAACTGCCTGAAGGGACAACTCCGCCATGGCATCCTTGTCAGCCACACAGAGCAACCCTGAGATACGCTCTAGGGCATCTTGAGGATTGCCCAGCACAGAAGGCCCAGTAGGAGCTTTCATCTTCTTGGCAGGAGGGGAACCCTCCACGGCAGCCCCTTTCGCTTTTCTCTTCAACCAGTCCACCTCACCTTCAATAGGTGACTCAACCACTAAGTCAAGGGTTGGGCCCATAGAAAGGTCAGCACCCAGAAAACTGTCTACACACAGCTCCTTCTGTAGACGGGAGCTCTTCCTCTTGGTAGCTGCAGCCCCAGATGTTTGCTTTGCCCTCTCAGCCTTCAATTGGGCCAGCAAGGCTTTGTCCATTTTCGATGCCATGACTTTGTCGTCACCTTCTTCTTCTGGAAAAGAAAGAGATAAGCAATAAAAAGTCAGCTAAAAATGCGACACCAGGCAAGAAACAGAAACTACCTCTAAAAAGTGCTAAAGCCTCATGAGTAGTCTCTGGGCCTAGAAGATAAGCTGCCAATGACTCTGGAGTCACAAGCAAATCCCAAGTGTGAACTGAGTAGTTCCTGGCTTGCTGCAGCTCCGCTTCATGGGCAGGGCTCAACGGAAATGGAGCTCTAGCTACAGAAATAAGGAAGAGTTCATTAAAATATGAATAGATTCATGAAGCTACAAGGTCCAAGAAAAGTGAACAGCTTACAATTGGTGATGGGGACCCCCCACCCACTTGGGATCCGAGGAACATATGATCCAATCTCCCAATTTGGGAGTTCCCAACCGTCACCTCCAATGAAAAAGAATTTGTCTTTCCAATTTTTATTAACAGTAGGGAGCTCTGTAACAAGCTCCCCCTCACCAGCTCTCTTCACAAAATAGTACCACCCAATGCCTCCAGGAGCCTCCTTAACAGAAAATTGGTTGAGGAAAGGCCCCTTCGTCAAAGAAACTCGACCATCCGACATTGCCCCCCACAACGTTGCACAACCTATCAGGAGACGCCAAGAATTGGGTACAATTTGGCCAGGAGCCAAGCCAAGAAAGCTCAAGACATCCCTCACCACGATTGGAAAGGGGAGCCGCAAACCTCCGTCCAGAGCGCCAACGTAGAGGCAAGCCTCATTCTCAGAAAAGGTGCATGCTCATTCGGTCCTAGAAGGTTTCCTAAGGGAAACAGATGATGGGATGGAGTATCTAACCCTGAGAATGGCTAACTCTTTGTTCGTTATTGTGGAGGGGATCTTGGAACCCGAGAAAGAAGGGACCCTGCGGGAACCCGTCGATAAAGGAGCAGGAGGCGACGAGGGTTTTACGCTGCTCGACTGACCTTTGTTTGGCGAAGCCCTAATAATGCTACTCCGACGCATAGAACTCTTCTCCTCCGCCATCAACTCTTTAGCTTGAAGAATCGAAGAGAAGTTAACAAAGCCCTCAGACATTAGGGTTCCTACTAGAAATTTGGGGTAAAGACGTACCGACAGGTAAAACAAGTAGTCACAACAAACCCTTGTGGGCTACCACAGCCCCGGGTGGATATCGGGGCGGCCCGTAAAGAAGCGCCTCACCTTTTAGAATCGATTTGAAAAATTTTGAAGAGTCGCCACCCGGATTTGTGGTTCGCCACCCGAGAAACCGTTTTGATTTGAAAATGCTTGATTGAATTGAAAACCAGAGATTTGTTAAGGGTTCGGAAGCCACGTTACGAGGGGGGAAGGGTTTTACGGCACCCCCCTCGCCCGATGCGGGATCGGTCTCTACTAAACATTTGTGGGATTTTTCAAAATGGTTTTGTTTCATGTGAACAGTTAGCAAATATTTACAGGGTTAACAGGTAAAGGAGTGCATGCATGTGTGACGGTACAGTGAATGATGAAAAATGACCATGCAAAATATACAACTTGAAGCAAGATAAAGCCCTGTCACTGAAATCACTCTCGAGCGCTCGGGAGTGGTCCCGAGCGCTTGGGAGTGCTTGAATTCCAACCCTGCAAGCCTTGTTAGTACAACAGAATATGAAAAGAGTACAATGTAAATATAAACCTAAGTAGCATAAACATCACACGGGCTTAACAGAAGACTTGAAAAACTGGGATCAGGCCCCATTCTTCCAAACCATGTATCTTTGTCCTTCTGAAAAATGATTTTACTGTTGTGAGGAGCAAAAAGGGACACATGCATGGACATACAAAAGAGGAATAAACCTAAAACTGTTAGGAGAATGGATTGAGCTTGCATGCAAAACACTCTCGAGCGCTCTGCAGTGATCTCGAGCGCTCGGGAGTTTTCCACACCCCAGGGTGATGTCAACCGACTAATCCATTACATGTAGTATGCTGGTACACTGGATCACGCATTTTTGAAGTGTGGGAAAGGGTTTCATTTCTTTTCTCTTTAGATCCTGATCAAAGCTCTTTCCCACGCCTTAAGTGCAAACCATTTATTTTCTTTTTCTCTGAAAACAGCAGACCATTTGTACCAACATATCTTAACAAGAATTAAGAACAATTTTGGAACACACCCTACTCATGCATGTCCATTTGAATGCTGGAAAAATGGAAAAAAACAAAACAAAACTGGCATCACTCTCGAGCGCTCTAGAACAGTCCCGAGCGCTCGGGAGTTCTTCCAGTACTGAATGCATGGAAAACATTCATGGCCCCTTTGCTCTTGCTTTAAAACTAAGGTCTTCCCTTCACACTCTCAGTATTGAGGACTGGAGTGAGTTGGGAAGCCTCCCTCAGAAGGGAAAACAGCCCCACTTTTGCTTGAAATCAAGGTATGAGACTTATACCTTTTGCTTGGAACTTTGATCCTTGAGGAAAAGCTTGGAAGGATGGAAGAGGAGTGAGGATCAGAGGTTTGTCATGGACTGAACTCCTTTCCTCTTCTTCAAATTTCTTGGTTATTTTGCCTTTGAAAAGGGGTTTTTTGCATGAGAGAGAATGGAACTTATTTTCTGCTTTGAAAAACCAGAGAAAGGGGTTCTAGAGAGAGAGAGTTCGTCCCCCCTCTGTGCTGAAGTCCAGCCCCTTATATAGGCAAGATAGCCTATGGTTTAAATTGGAAAAATGTGATTTGGAATCAAATGGGATCTCAGCTCTGACTCCTCTGACTGAGATAGAGTGTATGTGAAGGCAAAGACCAGCCAAGAACGGCTGAAATGATGATTGCATGGATAGTGGGGAGGCTCCCCCATCCATTGGGCAGTACAAAAGTCTCGAGCGCTTAAGAGTGATCTCGAGCGCTTGGGACTTCACTCTCGAGCGCTCGAGAGTTGACTGGTCAATGATTTTGGAAAAGGTCTGGAGCGCTTGGGATTGATCCAGAGCGCTTAAAAATGATTTTTGACATTTTATTTCCCATTTAAAGTCCTTCAAGGAGCATCGTTCCATTGGTCTAAGGCTTGTTCGATCCTATATTCATCATCGGGGAGCCTCCGGACCACGAATCAAGGAAATTTGAATCGTCCAAATTGGGGTGTCTACAGTTGCCCCTCTTTGGGCGTTGCTCGATATCATGTCTTGATATGAGTGACGTCCTGTAACGCCCCCAAAAATCGGGTACGTTAAATAAACATTTTTATTGAATAAATCAAGAGAGTCTGGCTCTTTATTACATCATAAACTCCCAAAGGGTTCTTACATTACACAAAAGGGATGGATATCTAAGGTTATCTACAGCTCCTTCTCTTCTTTCATCCTAGCGAGTTCCTCAGCTTCGAAAGCCTCCAAGGTATACAGCTCTCCTTGTTCATCTAGAAAGTCTGACACATTATACCAGCGTCGCCACCAGTATAATATGTCAGGGTCACATAAAGCAACACCGTGAGCTTGAAAGCTCAATAGAGTAATCCAAAGCCACTAACCCTTAACATACATGTCAAAGATAGTATACGATTTTCCACTTAACATGCTTTCAAATAAACTCATACAATGACACATCCGCATTCGCTATCTATCGTTGGTGTCCGTATCATCAGAGTTTCTCCTACGCAGCGTATCGTAGAATGTGTCTCATCTTTTATCATCAATTCCGAAAACACGCACGCACGCAACCATTGGTTACAAGTACCTTGTGTCGCACAACAATGAGCTACCAAGTCCGGCTCATTGCCACAAGGTTACCAACGCATGGCCACAATGGCTACCAAGTCCGGCACATTGTGTCACACACACACACAACCATGAGCATACAAGACCGGCACCTTGTGTCGCACAACAATGAGCTACCAAGTCCGGCTCATTGCCACAAAGGCTACCAAGTCTGACTCAAGGCCATAATGACTACCACGTCCGGTCATTATGTTCTTTCTAAAACACATTTTATCCATATCAACCACATCTTAGGTGTCATATCTTTACTTTTCCAATTCCATGTGTCTCGTAACATGCATCGACTCCGCGGTGGGACGAATCACTTTTAAGTAATCTAGCAAGATCACCCAACTCTATTTAAACATGCTTGTTTACAACCACAAGTAAGGCAAGCAACTTGCTATCATGCTTACAATCGTTTAAGAGGTCAAAATACGAATACTTCGTTTCCAACAACACTTTATCTTTTAAAACGACAACGTATAGCCATCTTTTTGGACGTTCAAAACAACACGTGTTTATTGACGAGTTCATACGTAAACAAGTATCTACCACGTTTAACGCATGTTTGCATACTCAAGGTAAGTATAATCCAAGCAAGTACATAGTATGTCCATAACCATTACTTAAAGCATAACGCCACATGTGCGGACGCCCTTGGGGTGGTAATCCACCATATGCTTTGTTATAATACCACAAGTAATACAAGCAATGGTATATAAGCTTAAGTTAACAGATCAAGGGAAACTATGTAAAACTAGCATACGATACGTTTGGCTTCATGCTCATACAATACAATATACTTAGGAAGAGGGTAAGGACTAATCTACCTTGATCCGAAACTAGTCGGGGCCGAATAAGCTAGTTGGAAAGTGCTACGGGCGTCGAATGCTCACAATCTGGACCAAACTTTGGAGGGCAGTAACTTGGTCAAAACTGGGCCGAATAGGATCGTTCTTGAGTCTAAAACGAAGATCTCGAAATTTTCTACAACTTCCGTGAAGGACGTTATTCCTAGAAACGACTTTCGCCCGGAGAAAAATGGGGATAAGCAAGTGGACAGTGAGCTGTCTGGAATGGAATTTCCAGATTTTTCACTGAACTTTGGAGGGCGATATCTTGGTCATCTCTTGACCGTTTGGGGTGGTTCTTGGGTCTAAACTGAAGCTCTCGAGGTGTTCTACGACTTTCGTGGAGGACGTTGTTCCTATAAATGACTTTTACCCGGAGAAAAAATGGAGTTTTTCAGAGGACAGTGGGCTGCCTGGGCAAAACAGAAATTGGTTTTAGAGAGAAGTTGGAGAATGGATTGAGGTGTGAATGAAATGGAGGAATGGCTGGCTATTTATAGGCAAGGATTGGCCCTCTCTCTCTCCCTTTGGCCGGCCCACTCTCTCTCTCTCTCCCTCTCTCATTTTTAAATCATTTTATGTCAAGTTTGCTTGAAAGCTCAAGGCCTAAAACTAGGCTTGCATGGCTACCTAGACATTGCTTTGCTTTCACTCCAAGAACTAGGACAAAACTATGTTATCTTATTGGGGTTTTGGTCTTGTCTAGTCCTTGAATCTAATAAGAAAGTCTAGGTTTAGTCCTTAGGAGATTTAGGCTAGTATAAAACCCTAGATATGGTGAGGTAAGATCAAAGCACACATCACTCTCTCTCTCCCTCTCCCATCCGAACTCTCTCTCTCTCTCCCAATCTCTCTCGGCCTCTCTCTCCTCTCTCTCTCTCTCTCTCTCTCTCTTATGTACTATATACTTATATAATAGTACTTATGGAAGACTACAACTATTATATTGTATATATGTACAATGGAAATTTAGTAATTAAGATTTTCCATTTAAGAAATCAATTGCACACATGGGAAATCTTACCATTTTATACATATATCAATATATATATATATACAAGTACCCACATGGTACTATCTCTCTCTCCTCCTTTCTTTCTCTCTCTCTCTCTCCTATCTCTCTCGGCTCTCTCCCTCTCAATCTCTTTGTACTATATGTATATATATATACACTAGGATGAATACATATATAATAATATAGATATGGGTACTTTGGGTACTACAAGATCTAGGGTTTTTCTAGTAATTTGATTTTCCAATTAAAATATGCAATTACACACATGCACATATACAATATTATATATATATACATATATATATACATACACAAGTACATATATAATATATATACAAGCTAGTACACACAATGTAACCTAGATATACCACATGCCAATATCTAATAAAGTATTCTACTTCTTTCAAAGTACTATGTATAATAATAACCCAAATATCACACATGAAATCTAGTCTTTTATATAATAATAAGAGAATCCCATGGGAATTTAAATAATAAACCTTGTACTTTTGGCAAGACTAAGCTATTGTCCATTGGTTAATAAATCTCCTAACATTTGTTGTCCAATGGGTAAAAGAAATAAAATACTTTACAAGATTTTCTAATTAAAATAAGGAAACATGCACATGGTACTTTATAATTATTATATATATATCTATATTCATATATATATATACAAGTACACATAAATATATATATAGTATGTACTTTGAAATCCTACTAGATATGTCAAAATCCAATATCCAATTAACTAATCTACATCATCCAAAGTACTATGTACTAACCTAATAATCTAATGAACAAATCTTATTTTATTGGATTTCACACATGCCAAATCTATTAATTAAATCATTCTAGCACATGATTGTCAAGACTAACTATTATCCAATGGATAATAGTTTCTCTAATGGTTAATAACCAATGGGTAATGGTGGCTAGGATTCTAATCTATCGTCCAATGGATAATAAACCTCCTAGCGGTTATTATCCAGCGGTTAATACTAAAAAGTCTAATACTTGTAATTAAGCACTAAACTAATCTAATCTCGTACTTAGGAGATTAACCAAGGTTTTCCTATTCTCCACTGGGTACAAATTTGCCTAGCATCCATCGTCCAATGGATAAAGACAAAAAGGGTCAAATGGTCCATCTAGGGTTAGGAAGAAGTGATTAGGCTAAATGGGCATTAGGCTATTCTACTTAATTGGTTAAAGACTAACGATACTTAATCTAGGCTTTCATTGCTTGAGTGGTATTTTGTTGTAATTAGTAGGAAATCGCCTAATAACGAAGTATTAAAGTCCGAAGGTGCCAAACGCCAAGGCAATGCGTGAGCGTGGCCAAAGGCGACCGGTAGCGGTGGCACACGCTGGCGCAAAGCGACCGGTGGCACAATAGTGGCTAAGGCGCCTGGCAGCCAAGTGGCGGCCAAAGCACCGGTGGCAACAAGCGTTGGTCAAGGCAGCCCGGTGGCAGCCAAGGCAGAGCCAGCACTGGTGGCCAAACAAAGGCCAAGGCAGCCGGTGGCAACGCAAGCGGCTGCAAAGCACCGTGGCACAAACAAAGCGACTAAGGCAGCGGTAAGTGGCAGCGACGCCAAAGCGACTGGTAACAAGCGGCGGCCAGCGCAGCCCGGTGGCCAAGGCAGCCCGGTGGCCAAGCAGTGGCCAAGGCGGCCCGCAAGCAAGGCGACGGCCGAGGCGGCGTGAGCATGGCCAAGGCAACCCACAAGCAAGGCGGCGGCCAAGGTGGCGTGAGCACGGCCAAGGCAAAAGCAAGGCGTGACTCGATGCCAAGGCAGAACCTGACGGCGACCCGACGCCAAGGCAAGGCAGGCGTGACAGCGAGCCGACGCCAAGGCAAGGCAGGCCTGACAGCAAGCCGACGCCAAGGCAAGGCAGGTCCAGCCAAGTAGGATTTCCAGCCGAGAAAATAAATTCTAGGATTTTTATTACAATTACCAAGTAACTATACCAAGGTCTTAATAGGCATACTCGCCTTTAGAAAAATGACCTTAATGCCCGGGCGATGAATTCCAATCTCCTAAGTCAAAACCTAATTATGACGGATTATTAATCGCAAAAAGGGATTTATAAAATAAATAAAGAATTTTCAAATAAAATAACAAAATTTTATAAGTCGATAACGACCGATTTTTGGATGTTAAAAAGAAATCCAAGTATTAAAATAAAATTCAAATTTTTAGCGAAATTTTTATTGACCAAAAATCAGGGTCGTTACAACCTATCCCCCTTAAAATAATTTCGTCCTCGAAATTGGTACGTATCTACGGATTTGACAAGGTCGCTATACTGGTCCTTGAATCGTCGTCTATCCCCCTTAAAAGAAGCAAGTCACTCTTAAGTCGTAGGTTGGCTATTTCTAGTCCGCACTCGCTACTCTCTTTAGACTAACAACTGCACTCTCCCGAAATGGTGGTGTTACTCGAACTTAGGGGTTTTGTTATGAAGTTAGCACGCAATGAACACGACAGATTGTGGTAAACAAGCAAATAAAATTTCTTAAGATAACATAAGGTCAACATACTACATGCCTAAAGGCATCATTAGGTACAAGAAAAAGCAAGGAAAAGTAGATAATAATGGTTATGGTGCCATTGACGTGCCTCATCCTACCACCTATCATTGAAGGCTTGGATCAAACGACGTTCGTATTCCCTTACAAACACTTCGAGTGCGACGGTCACAGCGAGAACACAGCACCAGAAGGTGCGGAGGCGGTTGTTCCTACCGAACCACCGTGGCATGCCCATTGTCAGCACGACACAGAACAGGAGGAAGATGAAGGGTTGCAACCGTAGCGCTTGGGTCGTTAGGGTGAGCTCGGTTCGCTCGATTTCTCGGAACGCGGCGTCTTCCGAAAATCCTCGTCGTCGGGTGGCCATGGTTCGGGTTGGGGGATGAGATGGTAAGAGAGATGAAGAGAAAAGGATAAGGAAATGGGAAGTGGTGGTGGGGTACATATAGGCCGGGTGAGGGGTGAGTGGAGGAGGGAAATAATTGAGTTTTGAAATTTTGAAGTTGGAGGTTGGCATTTAATAATTGGGAGTTTGAAATTTTGATAATTGGAGGATGGAGGGTGCGGTTTTGGCCGCGCCGAATGGGGTTGGCCCGGCTCTAGGTGCTAGGTTCCGCTCTCGTTCCTTAGGAGGTGTGGTAAAATATTTATCCAAAAAAAAAAAAAAAACTTCAAACCAAAATAATAATAATAAATTATCTAACGATAGTGTGCCACAGCACCCATAACAAAGAAAATTTCTATAGATAAGCAAAAAGATTACTATCATTTAGTAACTTGCGTCAACCAAAATAATTGTCCTTTGTATTAAGGGTTTTATTTACTAAAGTAAGATATTGTATAGCATACAACAGTACTCTTTAGTTTAAGAAAATAAGCTTTTCATAGATAAGCAAAGGATTACAAACATAAGCATAGAATTCTATTATAATGGCAAAAAGCGACCTAAGGTTCTTTCTAATACAAGTTGAAACGATCCTATGTACTCCTGCTACGATACTACTATGACTCGAGGTGTAAAGAGAAAGTCGTATACGAATAGGTATAAAATACAAGTCTTTCTTTAAATAGAAACAAGTACACACAGAAGATCTTACAAGTCTTTATTGAAATAGAAATGCATACAACATAGATGGACTCTTAAACAGAGAAGGGTGATCCTAATTTTCCAACTTCCTACATCCCGAAGGATTACAATTATTACTCGTCTTATCTAAGATACGCCTAATTGGCATCCTCTGCTTTTGGGGTCTCGTCCACTTCGAGATTCCCTTCATTGACATCCTTACTTCCACTGACTTCTCCCTCTTCAGTCACCTTGTTGGCAACCTTCTCATCTCCGGTTTCTTCTTCAACTTCTTCAATTATAAACCCCTCATCTTCGAGAAATGCTATTTGGACTATGACGGGTATAGCTTCATCACCATCTTCCTCCTCATTTTCGGGAAGTGGAATGGCACCATGCTTCTGATAGAAGTCATGAATGTAGGGAAAAACATAGGGAAAATTGGGATCCTCCACTAGTTGGGTTGTCATGGCTTCTATGGTGTTTCTAAATCGGTGAGCTTCCGCTAGTAGGTTGACTTGGTAAAGGTTCGGTTGGCTCATCTACAAGGAAAGTTTAAACCTCAATTAGTCACGATTTAAAGACAAGGGTTCAATTAACACTAAGGAAAAACTTGGATTTAGCTACGTTCCACATTCGATTCTTGATTTAAGTCATCATCCAATTGTTCGGGAATTCCCAGTTCACTGCCAATTTCCACCTTACTTCAATCCGAAGATTGTTTTGTCGTAATTCCACCCAATTTGGGACGGTAAACTTAAACTCAATTCACGTTTGTGCAACGGTCAATTTATCTTAAACTTATCTCAAGACTTATTTTAAAGGCTACCCATTCTACCCATGGCCGAGTGTTGAGCCTAAAGCTCTGATACCATGTTGTAACGCCCCCAAAAATCGGGTACGTTAAATAAACATTTTTATTGAATAAATCAAGAGAGTCTGGCTCTTTATTACATCATAAACTCCCAAAGGGTTCTTACATTACACAAAAGGGATGGATATCTAAGGTTATCTATAGCTCCTTCTCTTCTTTCATCCTAGCGAGTTCCTCAGCTTCGAAAGCCTCCAAGGTATACAGCTCTCCTTGTTCATCTAGAAAGTCTGACACATTATACCAGCGTCGCCACCAGTATAATATGTCAGGGTCACATAAAGCAACACCGTGAGCTTGAAAGCTCAATAGAGTAATCCAAAGCCACTAACCCTTAACATACATGTCAAAGATAGTATACGATTTTCCGCTTAACATGCTTTCAAATAAACTCATACAATGACACATCCGCATTCGCTATCTATCGTTGGTGTCCGTATCATCAGAGTTTCTCCTACGCAGCGTATCGTAGAATGTGTCTCATCTTTTATCATCAATTCCGAAAACACGCACGCACGCAACCATTGGTTACAAGTACCTTGTGTCGCACAACAATGAGCTACCAAGTCCGGCTCATTGCCACAAGGTTACCAACGCATGGCCACAATGGCTACCAAGTCCGGCACATTGTGTCACACACACACACAACCATGAGCATACAAGACCGGCACCTTGTGTCGCACAACAGTGAGCTACCAAGTCCGGCTCATTGCCACAAAGGCTACCAAGTCTGACTCAAGGCCATAATGACTACCACGTCCGGTCATTATGTTCTTTCTAAAACACATTTTATCCATATCAACCACATCTTAGGTGTCATATCTTTACTTTTCCAATTCCATGTGTCTCGTAACATGCATCGACTCCGCGGTGGGACGAATCACTTTTAAGTAATCTAGCAAGATCACCCAACTCTATTTAAACATGCTTGTTTACAACCACAAGTAAGGCAAGCAACTTGCTATCATGCTTACAATCGTTTAAGAGGTCAAAATACGAATACTTCGTTTCCAACAACACTTTATCTTTTAAAACGACAACGTATAGCCATCTTTTTGGACGTTCAAAACAACACGTGTTTATTGACGAGTTCATACATAAACAAGTATCTACCACGTTTAACGCATGTTTGCATACTCAAGGTAAGTATAATCCAAGCAAGTACATAGTATGTCCATAACCATTACTTAAAGCATAACGCCACATGTGCGGACGCCCTTGGGGTGGTAATCCACCATATGCTTTGTTATAATACCACAAGTAATACAAGCAATGGTATATAAGCTTAAGTTAACAGATCAAGGGAAACTATGTAAAACTAGCATACGATACGTTTGGCTTCATGCTCATACAATACAATATACTTAGGAAGAGGGTAAGGACTAATCTACCTTGATCCGAAACTAGTCGGGCCCGAATAAGCTAGTTGGAAAGTGCTACGGGCGTCGAATGCTCACAATCTGGACCAAACTTTGGAGGGCAGTAACTTGGTCAAAACTGGGCCGAATAGGATCGTTCTTGAGTCTAAAACGAAGATCTCGAAATTTCTACAACTTCCGTGAAGGACGTTATTCCTAGAAACGACTTTCGCCCGGAGAAAAATGGGGATAAGCAAGTGGACAGTGAGCTGTCTGGAATGGAATTTCCAGATTTTTCACTGAACTTTGGAGGTCGATATCTTGGTCATCTCTTGACCGTTTGGGGTGGTTCTTGGGTCTAAACTGAAGCTCTCGAGGTGTTCTACGACTTTCGTGGAGGACGTTGTTCCTAGAAATGACTTTTGCCGGGAGAAAAATGGAGTTTTTCAGAGGACAGTGGGCTGCCTGGGCAAAACAGAAATTGGTTTTAGAGAGAAGTTGGAGAATGGATTGAGGTGTGAATGAAATGGAGGAATGGCTGGCTATTTATAGGCAAGGATTGGCCCTCTCTCTCCCTTTGGCCGGCCCACTCTCTCTCTCTCTCCCTCTCTCATTTTTAAATCATTTTATGTCAAGTTTGCTTGAAAGCTCAAGGCCTAAAACTAGGCTTGCATGGCTACCTAGACATTGCTTTGCTTTCACTCCAAGAACTAGGACAAAACTATGTTATCTTATTGGGGTTTTGGTCTTGTCTAGTCCTTGAATCTAATAAGAAAGTCTAGGTTTAGTCCTTAGGAGATTTAGGCTAGTATAAAACCCTAGATATGGTGAGGTAAGATCAAAGCACACATCACTCTCTCTCTCCCTCTCCCATCCGAACTCTCTCTCTCTCCCAATCTCTCTCGGCCTCTCTCTCCTCTCTCTCTCTCTCTCTCTCTCTTATGTACTATATACTTATATAATAGTACTTATGGAAGACTACAACTATTATATTGTATATATGTACAATGGAAATTTAGTAATTAAGATTTTCCATTTAAGAAATCAATTGCACACATGGGAAATCTTACCATTTTATACATATATCAATATATATATATATACAAGTACACACATGGTACTATCTCTCTCTCCTCCTTTCTTTCTCTCTCTCTCTCTCCTATCTCTCTCGGCTCTCTCCCTCTCAATCTCTTTGTACTATATGTATATATATATACACTAGGATGAATACATATATAATAATATAGATATGGGTACTTTGGGTACTACAAGATCTAGGGTTTTTCTAGTAATTTGATTTTCCAATTAAAATATGCAATTACACACAAGCACATATACAATATTATATATATATACACATATATATACATACAAGTACATATATAATATATATACAAGCTAGTACACACAATGTAGCCTAGATATACCACATGCCAATATCTAATAAAGTATTCTACTTCTTTCAAAGTACCATGTATAATAATAACCCAAATATCACACATGGGAAATCTAGTCTTTTTATATAATAATAAGAGAATCCCATGGGAATTTAAATAATAAACCTTGTACTTTTGGCAAGACTAAGCTATTGTCCATTGGTTAATAAATCTCCTAACATTTGTTGTCCAATGGGTAAAAGAAATAAAATACTTTACAAGATTTTCTAATTAAAATAAGGAAACATGCACATGGTACTTTATAATTATTATATATATATCTATATTCATATATATATATATACAAGTACACATAAATATATATATAGTATGTACTTTGAAATCCTACTAGATATGTCAAAATCCAATATCCAATTAACTAATCTACATCATCCAAAGTACTATGTACTAACCTAATAATCTAATGAACAAATCTTATTTTATTGGATTTCACACAAGCCAAATCTATTAATTAAATCATTCTAGCACATGATTGTCAAGACTAACTATTATCCAATGGATAACAGTTTCTCTAATGGTTAATAACCAATGGGTAATGGTGGCTAGGATTCTAATCTATCGTCCAATGGATAATAAACCTCCTAGCGGTTATTATCCAACTGTTAATACTAAAAAGTCTAATACTTGTAATTAAGCACTAAACTAATCTAATCTCGTACTTAGGGAGATTAACCAAGGTTTTCCTATTCTCCACTGGGTACAAATTTGCCTAGCATCCATCGTCCAATGGATAAAGACAAAAAGGGTCAAATGGTCCATCTAGGGTTAGGAAGAAGTGATTAGGCTAAATGGGCATTAGGCTATTCTACTTAATTGGTTAAAGACTAACGATACTTAATCTAGGCTTTCATTGCTCGAGTGGTATTTCGGTTGTAATTAGTAGGAAATCGCCTAATAACGAAGTATTAAAGTCCGAAGGTGCCAAACGCCAAGGCAATGCGTGAGCGTGGCCAAAGGCGACCGGTAGCAAAGCGGTACGCAGCGGCCAGCGACTGGCCAAATAGTGGCCAAAGCGCCCGGTGGCTGCCGCGCCAAGTGGCGCCAAAGCAACCCGGTACAAACAGTTGGTCAAGGCGTGGCGGCAGCGCTGCGCGGCGGCCAGCAGCCAAACAAAGGCCAAGGCAGCTGCCAGCCGCGGCGGCCAGCGATGGCAACAGCGACTAAGGCAGCGGTGGCCAAGCGCTGTGCGGCGGCCAAAGCAGCCCGGTGGCCAAACAGTGGCCAAGCGGCGGCCAGGGCAGCCCGGTGGCCAAGCAGTGGCCAAGCGGTGGCCAAGGCGGCCCGCAAGCAAGGCGACGGCCGAGGCGGCGTGAGCATGGCCAAGGCAGCCCACAAGCAAGGCGGCGGCCAAGGTGGCGTGAGCACGGCCAAGGCAAAAGCAAGGCGTGACTCGATGCCAAGGCAGAACCTGACGGCGACCCGACGCCAAGGCAAGGCAGGCGTGACAGCGAGCCGACGCCAAGGCAAGGCAGGCCTGACAGCAAGCCGACGCCAAGGCAAGGCAGGTCCAGCCAAGTAGGATTTCCAGCCGAGAAAATAAATTCTAGGATTTTTACTACAATTACCAAGTAACTATACCAAGGTCTTAATAGGCATACTCGCCTTTAGAAAAAAATGACCTTAATGCCCGGCGATGAATTCCAATCTCCTAAGTCAAAACCTAATTATGACGGATTATTAATCGCAAAAAGGGATTTATAAAATAAATAAAGAATTTTCAAATAAAATAACAAAATTTTATAAGTCGATAACGACCGATTTTTGGATGTTAAAAAGAAATCCAAGTATTAAAATAAAATTCAAATTTTTAGCGAAATTTTTATTGACCAAAAATCAGGGTCGTTACAACCTATCCCCCTTAAAATAATTTCATCGTCGAAATTGGTGCGTGATCTACTGATTTGTCAAGGTCGCTATACTGGTCCTTGAATCGTCGTCTATACCCATTAAAAGATGCAAGTCACTCTTAAGTCGTAGGTTGGCTATTTCTAGTCCGCACTCGCTACTCTCTTTAGACTAACAACTGCACTCTCCCGAAATGGTGGTGTTACTCGAACTTAGGGGTTTTGTTATGAAGTTAGCACGCAATGAACACGACAGATTGTGGTAGACAAGCAAATAAAATTTCTTAAGATAACATAAGGTCAACATACTACATGCCTAAAGGCATCATTAGGTACAAGAAAAAGCAAGGAAAAGTAGATAATAATGGTTATGGTGCCATTGACGTGCCTCATCCTACCACCTATCATTGAAGGCTTGGATCAAACGACGTTCGTATTCCCTTACGAACACTTCGAGTGCGACGGTCACAGCGAGAACACAGCACCAGAAGGTGCGGAGGCGGTTGTTCCTACCGAACCACCATGGCATGCCCATTGTCAGCACGACACAGAACAGGAGGAAGATGAAGGGTTGCAACCGTAGCGCTTGGGTCGTTAGGGTGAGCTCGGTTCGCTCGATTTCTCGGAACGCGGCGTCTTCCGGAAATCCTCGTCGTCGGGTGGCCATGGTTCGGGTTGGGGGATGAGATGGTAAGAGAGATGAAGAGAAAAGGATAAGGAAATGGGAAGTGGTGGTGGGGTACATATAGGCCGGGTGAGGGGTGAGTGGAGGAGGGAAATAATTGAGTTTTGAAATTTTGAAGTTGGAGGTTGGCATTTAATAATTGGGAGTTTGAAATTTTGATAATTGGAGGATGGAGGGTGCGGTTTTGGCCGCGCCGAATGGGGTTGGCCCGGCTCTAGGTGCTAGGTTCCGCTCTCGTTCCTTAGGAGGTGTGGGAAAATATTTATCCAAAAAAAAAAAAAAAACTTCAAACCAAAATAATAATAATAAATTATCTAACGATAGTGTGCCACAGCACCCATAACAAAGAAAATTTCTATAGATAAGCAAAAAGATTACTATCATTTAGCAACTTGCGTCAACCAAAATAATTGTCCTTTGTATTAAGGGTTTTATTTACTAAAGTAAGATATTGTATAGCATACAACAGTACTCTTTAGTTTAAGAAAATAAGCTTTTCATAGATAAGCAAAGGATTACAAACATAAGCATAGAATTCTATTATAATGGCAAAAAGCGACCTAAGGTTCTTTCTAATACAAGTTGAAACAATCCTATGTACTCCTGCTACGATACTACTATGACTCGAGGTGTAAAGAGAAAGTCGTATACGAATAGGTATAAAATACAAGTCTTTCATTAAATAGAAACAAGTACACACAGATGATCTTACAAGTCTTTACTGAAATAGAAATGCATACAACATAGATGGACTTTTAAACAGACAAGGGTGATCCTAATTTTCCAACTTCCTACATCCCGAAGGATTACAATTATTACTCGTCTTATCTAAGATACGCCTAATTGGCATCCTCTGCTTTTGGGGTCTCGTCCACTTCGAGATTCCCTTCATTGACATCCTTACTTCCACTGACTTCTCCCTCTTCAGTCACCTTGTTGGCAACCTTCTCATCTCCGGTTTCTTCTTCAACTTCTTCAATTATAAACCCCTCATCTTCGAGAAATGCTATTTGGACTATGACGGGTATAGCTTCATCACCATCTTCCTCCTCATTTTCGGGAAGTGGAATGGCACCATGCTTCTGATAGAAGTCATGAATGTAGGGAAAAGTATAAGGAAAATTGGGATCCTCCACTAGTTGGGTTGTCATGGCTTCTATGGTGTTTCTAAATCGGCGAGCTTCCGCTAGTAGGTTGACTTGGTAAAGGTTCGGTTGGCTCATCTACAAGGAAAGTTTAAACCTCAATTAGTCACGATTTAAAGACAAGGGTTCAATTAACACTAAGGAAAAACTTGGATTTAGCTACGTTCCACATTCGATTCTTGATTTAAGTCATCATCCAATTGTTCGGGAATTCCCAGTTCGGCGGTACTGCCAGTTTCCACCTTACTTCAATCCGAAGATTGTTTTGTCAGAATTCCACCCAATTTGGGACGGTAAACTTAAACTCAATTCACGTTTGTGCAACGGTCAATTTATCTTAAACTTATCTCAAGACTTATTTTAAAGGCTACCCATTCTACCCATGGCCGAGTGTTGAGCCTAAAGCTCTGATACCATGTTGTAACGCCCCCAAAAATCGGGTACGTTAAATAAACATTTTTATTGAATAAATCAAGAGAGTCTGGCTCTTTATTACATCATAAACTCCCAAAGGGTTCTTACATTACACAAAAGGGATGGATATCTAAGGTTATCTACAGCTCCTTCTCTTCTTTCATCCTAGCGAGTTCCTCAGCTTCGAAAGCCTCCAAGGTATACAGCTCTCCTTGTTCATCTAGAAAGTCTGACACATTATACCAGCGTCACCACCATAATATGACAGGGTCACATAAAGCAACACCGTGAGCTTGAAAGCTCAATAGAGTAATCCAAAGCCACTAACCCTTAACATACATGTCAAAGATAGTATACGATTTTCCGCTTAACATGCTTTCAAATAAACTCATACAATGACACATCCGCATTCGCTATCTATCGTTGGTGTCCGTATCATCAGAGTTTCTCCTACGCAGCGTATCGTAGAATGTGTCTCATCTTTTATCATCAATTCCGAAAACACGCACGCACGCAACCATTGGTTACAAGTACCTTGTGTCGCACAACAATGAGCTACCAAGTCCGGCTCATTGCCACAAGGTTACCAACGCATGGCCACAATGGCTACCAAGTCCGGCACATTGTGTCACACACACACACAACCCTGAGCATACAAGACCGGCACCTTGTGTCGCACAACAATGAGCTACCAAGTTCGGCTCATTGCCACAAAGGCTACCAAGTCTGACTCAAGGCCATAATGACTACCACGTCCGGTCATTATGTTCTTTCCAAAACACATTTTATCCATATCAACCACATCTTAGGTGTCATATCTTTACTTTTCCAATTCCATGTGTCTCGTAACATGCATCGACTCCGCGGTGGGACGAATCACTTTTAAGTAATCTAGCAAGATCACCCAACTCTATTTAAACATGCTTGTTTACAACCACAAGTAAGGCAAGCAACTTGCTATCATGCTTACAATCGTTTAAGAGGTCAAAATACGAATACTTCGTTTCCAACAACACTTTATCTTTTAAAACGACAACGTATAGCCATCTTTTTGGACGTTCAAAACAACACGTGTTTATTGACGAGTTCATACATAAACAAGTATCTACCACGTTTAACGCATGTTTGCATACTCAAGGTAAGTATAATCCAAGCAAGTACATAGTATGTCCATAACCATTACTTAAAGCATAACGCCACATGTGCGGACGCCTGGTGGTAATCCACCATATGCTTTGTTATAATACCACAAGTAATACAAGCAATGGTATATAAGCTTAAGTTAACAGATCAAGGGAAACTATGTAAAACTAGCATACGATACGTTTGGCTTCATGCTCATACAATACAATATACTTAGGAAGAGGGTAAGGACTAATCTACCTTGATCCGAAACTAGTCGGGGCCGAATAAGCTAGTTGGAAAGTGCTACGGGCGTCGAATGCTCACAATCTGGACCAAACTTTGGAGGGCAGTAACTTGGTCAAAACTGGGCCGAATAGGATCGTTCTTGAGTCTAAAACGAAGATCTCGAAATTTCTACAACTTCCGTGAAGGACGTTATTCCTAGAAACGACTTTCGCCCGGAGAAAAATGGGGATAAGCAAGTGGACAGTAAGCTGTCTCGAATGGAATTTCCAGATTTTTCACTGAACTTTGGAGGTCGATATCTTGGTCATCTCTTGACCGTTTGGGGTGGTTCTTAGGTCTAAACTGAAGCTCTCGAGGTGTTCTACGACTTTCGTGGAGGACGTTGTTCCTAGAAATGACTTTTGCCCGGAGAAAAAATGGAGTTTTTCAGAGGACAGTGGGCTGCCTGGGCAAAACAGAAATTGGTTTTAGAGAGAAGTTGGAGAATGGATTGAGGTGTGAATGAAATGGAGGAATGGCTGGCTATTTATAGGCAAGGATTGGCCCTCTCTCTCTCCCTTTGGCCGGCCCACTCTCTCTCTCTCTCCCTCTCTCATTTTTAAATCATTTTATGTCAAGTTTGCTTGAAAGCTCAAGGCCTAAAACTAGGCTTGCATGGCTACCTAGACATTGCTTTGCTTTCACTCCAAGAACTAGGACAAAACTATGTTATCTTATTGGGGTTTTGGTCTTGTCTAGTCCTTGAATCTAATAAGAAAGTCTAGGTTTAGTCCTTAGGAGATTTAGGCTAGTATAAAACCCTAGATATGGTGAGGTAAGATCAAAGCACACATCACTCTCTCTCTCCTCTCCCATCCGAACTCTCTCTCTCTCTCCCAATCTCTCTCGGCCTCTCTCTCTCTCTCTCTCTCTCTCTCTCTTATGTACTATATACTTATATAATAGTACTTATGGAAGACTACAACTATTATATTGTATATATGTACAATGGAAATTTAGTAATTAAGATTTTCCATTTAAGAAATCAATTGCACACATGGGAAATCTTACCATTTTATACATATATCAATATATATATATATACAAGTACACACATGGTACTATCTCTCTCTCCTCCTTTCTTTCTCTCTCTCTCTCTCTCCTATCTCTCTCGGCTCTCTCCCTCTCAATCTCTTTGTACTATATGTATATATATATACACTAGGATGAATACATATATAATAATATAGATATGGGTACTTTGGGTACTACAAGATCTAGGGTTTTTCTAGTAATTTGATTTTCCAATTAAAATATGCAATTACACACATGCACATGTACAATATTATATATATATACATATATATATACATACAAGTACATATATAATATATATACAAGCTAGTACACACAATGTAGCCTAGATATACCACATGCCAATATCTAATAAAGTATTCTACTTCTTTCAAAGTACTATGTATAATAATAACCCAAATATCACACATGGGAAATCTAGTCTTTTTATATAATAATAAGAGAATCCCATGGGAATTTAAATAATAAACCTTGTACTTTTGGCAAGACTAAGCTATTGTCCATTGGTTAATAAATCTCCTAACATTTGTTGTCCAATGGGTAAAAGAAATAAAATACTTTACAAGATTTTCTAATTAAAATAAGGAAACATGCACATGGTACTTTATAATTATTATATATATATCTATATTCATATATATATATACAAGTACACATAAATATATATATAGTATGTACTTTGAAATCCTACTAGATATGTCAAAATCCAATATCCAATTAACTAATCTACATCATCCAAAGTACTATGTACTAACCTAATAATCTAATGAACAAATCTTATTTTATTGGATTTCACACATGCCAAATCTATTAATTAAATCATTCTAGCACATGATTGTCTTAAGACTAACTATTATCCAATGGATAATAGTTTCTCTAATGGTTAATAACCAATGGGTAATGGTGGCTAGGATTCTAATCTATCATTCCAATGGATAATAAACCTCCTAGCGGTTATTATCCAATGGTTAATACTAAAAAGTCTAATACTTGTAATTAAGCACTAAACTAATCTAATCTCGTACTTAGGGAGATTAACCAAGGTTTTCCTATTATCCATTGGGTACAAATTTGCCTAGCATCCATCGTCCAATGGATAAAGACAAAAAGGGTCAAATGGTCCATCTAGGGTTAGGAAGAAGTGATTAGGCTAAATGGGCATTAGGCTATTCTACTTAATTGGTTAAAGACTAACGATACTTAATCTAGGCTTTCATTGCTCGAGTGGTATTTCGGTTGTAATTAGTAGGAAATCGCCTAATAACGAAGTATTAAAGTCGAAGGTGCCAAACGCCAAGGCAATGCGTGGCCGTACAAGGCGACTGGTAGCAAGCGGTGGCCACGCTGGCCAGCGACCCGGTGGCCAAATAGTGGCCAAGGCAGCCGGTTGCCAGCGGCCAAGTGGCGGCCAGCCGATGGCCAAAGCGATGGTCAAGGCCGGTGGCAAGCGGCCAGCGGCCAGCGACGGTAACAAGCGATGGCAAGCGGCCAGCGCCAGCCAGCGGCGATGGACCAAAAGCGACCGGTGGCAGCGATGGCCAGCGGCCAAGCGACTGGTGGCCAAACATGCTGGCAGCGGCGAGCGCCGATAGCGATGGCGGCGGCGGCGGTAATAGCGATGTAGCGGTGGCCAAGGCGGCCCGCAAGCAAGGCGACGGCCAAGGCGGCGTGAGCATGGCCAAGGCAACCCACAAGCAAGGCGGCGGCCAAGGTGGCTTGAGCATGGCCAAGGCAACCCACAAGCAAGGCGGCGGCCAAGGTGGCTTGAGCATGGCCAAGGCAAAAGCAAGGCGTGACTCGATGCCAAGGCAGAACCTAACGGCGACCCGACGCCAAGGCAAGGCAGGCGTGACAGCGAGCCGACGCCAAGGCAAGGCAGGCCTGACAGCAAGCCGACGCCAAGGCAAGGCAGGTCCAGCCAAGTAGGATTTCCAGCCGAGAAAATAAATTCTAGGATTTTTATTACAATTACCAAGTAACTATACCAAGGTCTTAATAGGCATACTCGCCTTTAGAAAAATGACCTTAATGCCCGGGCGATGAATTCCAATCTCCTAAGTCAAAACCTAATTATGACGGATTATTAATCGCAAAAAGGGATTTATAAAATAAATAAAGAATTTTCAAATAAAATAACAAAATTTTATAAGTCGATAACGACCGATTTTTGGATGTTAAAAAGAAATCCAAGTATTAAAATAAAATTCAAATTTTTAGCGAAATTTTTATTGACCAAAAATCAGGGTCGTTACACGTCCAAAGATTGAGACAGCCCAATTCGAGCCAAGACAAATCCTTAATTCCACAAACAAATGCAAAACAGCACATTCAATGCATGAGGTCGCGTCCTTTCGGACTGCCTACGTACCCTTTTCTGCAGGGATCAGACCAGCGTAGTTCTTCGGGACAAATGCGAGCACGTGTAATGCACGCACAAGTAAAATTAACAAGATCTCGACAATACAAATGGAAGTCCACCTGTTGCTTTGTTTGGTGGATAGAAAGTGCAAGCACATGTGATGCATGCATGAAAAGTGACTGACACGAGGTTAATAAGATAATTGTATGAAAAGTCCACCTGTTGCTCTGTTTGGCGGACGGAAAATGCAAGCACGTGTGATGCATGCAAGAGAAAAGATCGACACGAATTTAATAAGATAAACATGTAAATGATCCACCTGTTGCTCTGTTTGGCGGAAAGAAGCACGTGCGGTGCATGCACGAGAAAGAATCGACACGTGTTTAATAAGATAAACATGTAAATGATCCACCTGTTGCTTTGTTCGGCGGACAGAACGATGATAAAGTAGTATCTGTAGGGTAGAAATACCTGTCAACATGTTGAGATTAGCATAAATAGACAAAATTTCAATCGACTACCAAGTAAAACAGCCAGTCGAGGAGCGTGAGCTCAAAATCACAACACCGACTAGGACTCGCTTCCTCTAATTCTGTTTGACGCGGCCAAAGCCAGGACTGAGATTGATTTTGTAAAAAGGGAAGAGATACTAAGCAGGCCTCGACAACGAGAAGAGGTACGTGACGACGGGGGTTGGCTCGGCGGTTGGGAACAGACTCCAGCGCTCAGAACCACTCCCAAGCGCTCGGGAGTGGTCTCGAGCGCTCGAGACCTTTGCTGGGGGCCACTGTCCTGTTCACCTTCTTCGAATGATTTGGGGTTTAAACCTCACTCCCAAGCGCTCCAGGACCAGAGCAAACCGTACACCTCTGCAACTCGATTATTCACACCCGCTCTCGCAGGCGATCTCTCTCCGACGATCTCCCTTACTCTCTCAATCTCTCTCGATCTCTCTCACTCTCTCATTCCAAGACCGATCGGGGACGAGACCTTGATCTCCCTTCGATCCTGTGCTGGGCGGTGGTGTGCTACGAGGTTCGAAGAAAGGGGCCAAAGTTCTCGTGGGAAAGAGAGGAGAGGGGAATGGCCAGCAGTGGTGATCGGGGGCTGCCCAGCCGCGAGGAGGCGGCGGCGGCGAGCACGGCGGCGGTGGAGGAGGATAGCAGGGTCAGGGGTGAAGATACAGCGGCAATGGTGGCCGATGCTGGAATTCCGGCGGTGAGGGAAGGTGCTGGAGGGAGTACGGCGGTAGAGGGTGAGAGCCAAGGTCCCGAGGTGGTGATGGAGGGTGTCACTGGCGGCGAGGGCAGGTTGGACGATGATAGGATGGCCAAGGAGACCACGGGAGATGGTGGCGGCGATCCGGTCACGAGGGACCATGTTGGTGAGGCTGAAATTGAGGGAGATAGTAGTAGAGTCGACGGTGGCACGGATTCCACGAGCAGCAGAGACGGGATGGTTAGTAGCAGGGGTGAGGGCACGGGCACTCCTCTCACTCCAACAGTGGAGGAGTTGTTCGCAGCGGCAGAGCGGGTGGGCGGCGAGCAGAGGGATGATACTAGTGGAGAGGTGGTGGTAGGCGGCCGCGTCGTCGCTACATCAGTGCTGAGGGCGACAGCGGTCGAGCCGAGGGTCGGTGATAGCAGGATTGGAGCTTCGGAGCCGGTCCCATTCGTGGAGGGAGACTTTTTAGATACAGCGAGGCCACAGGACATACTGGACGTCCTTGGTCTTGATGGTGGGGTTAGAGAGGTGCTGAGGGGAGCGAGGACTCCGGAGGATCAGACCTCAGCGCTGCTACTGGGAGCATTACTTAGTGGTGCACAGACGACGGCGGACACAGGACCGCCAGAGGTGGAGGAGTTGGGGCTAGAGGAGCCAGAGGAGGAGGATGTGGTAGTTGAGGAGCGAGTCACGGCGGCGGCTGAGGCGAAGGCCTACTTGGCTAGTGCACGCCCGGGGTTTACGTCGAGTACTTACGCACCACGGTTGCACTTCTTTGAGCCTACGGGGATGATTAGCTATACTCCTGCACGGACAGATTATCCAGAGGACTTGCTTCTCCGAGATCGGGCTTCACACATCTCTTCAGGATGGACTACGGTATGGGTTTGATATTTTACTTTCCTGCCTTCGGCTTTTCTCCTTGAATTATTACTTTGCTAACTGATGCTATTCCTTTGCTCTGTTGAAACAGCGTACCAAGGATATCTTCGGCCATGGAGGTTCAGCCAGCTCTCTGAGATACTTCCGGGAGTTGCCTAGGAGAGTGCGGGAGTTAGTGGAGGAGGCGGTTTCGGGCCTTTCATCCGTTGTTGACATCGGCGAGGGTTGACCGTGCGGTGATGACAGCTGGTAGAGCGATGGTGGGACACCACCAACACGCGTTCACTTCCGCCGGAGATGACGGTGACACCCGCCCGGCCAGCGCGCGATTACAGGGCTCGGGCCTCGGAGGTGAGCCGATTCCATTCGACCTGAGTATAGCTGGATGACGCAGCTCTGAGGTGGTTCCTTGGCCGGGTCCAGCGCCAGCGGAGGTGTATCCGATGCACGGCGATTCACGCAGTGTACGGGATCACGAGCGGCGGATGGCGTCGGCGGCCCAGATGGCCAGGGCCTATTTGCTGTACCTGTTCGGGGCTTCTCTGTTCCCGCTCAGGCGATCTCGGGTTCATCTGAGTTACCTGGCCGGCCTGGTTGATCTGAGGCAGGCGGGCCGATACGATTGGGGAGGTGCTGCTCTGTGCACTCTCTACTGTTTTCTGGGGGCTGCCACACGTGGGGTGGGGGACACCATTGGTGGATACTGGCGGGTGATAGAGGTATGACTCGACATCCTTGCTTTGAATTGCTTTTGATTGATTGAACTGAATTGAAATTGAACATGTATCTGACTTGAATCGACTTGATCTTTATGATTCGCAGCTTTGGGCTTATGAGGTCTTGGGCATGTTCCCGCCTGAGAACACTTGCACAAATCCACACTTGCTTCCACGTGCGCTTGCATGGAGCACGGAGTATCGGAGGGCCAAAGAGCAGAGGGGGCAAGTGATGGTTTTCCGGCGTTGGCTGGATAACATCACTGGGGTTACGGTACAAACATCAATCTTTTCTTCCTTTTCATGCCTGCGCTTTCTTTTACCAGATTTGATTATTAATGAACAACAACTGAATGCAGGTTCACTGGGATCGATGGGCGAGGGTGGAGGCTGACTTCCTTCCGAGGAGCCGGGAGGTGACCAGGAGTCGAGTCTTGCTGGAGTGTCCATTGGGCTGGCAGTGGTACTTAGGAAATCGGGTGACTCGACAGTCGCTCGGTGTTCCTAAGTTCATTGTGCCAGGGCCACTCCCTCCACGGGTGCAAATGGATCGAGACCTACACTCGGCTGGTGAGGCGATACGGTGCCGGACAACGACTTGAGCGGTACTTGCAGCGCACATTGGACTATGCAGCCTCACCGAGGCAGTACGGCCACCAGGCTGGGTGTAGAGGTGGAGGCGAGGAGACGGATAGCGGCCGAGGCCGGGAGGGCCGGGAGGGAGAGGCTGGAGGTGCGGTGGAGGCGAGGTGGGGCGAGCCTGGAGGTGAGGTTGGAGCCGAGACTAGAGGCGGGGCAGCGGTGGCGCTCTTCACGTGGTAGAGCGAGTGCTTTGAACCTGCTGCGGGAGAGGTCTTTGGTTCTTTAGGGCGAGGCGAGCGATCTGGGGGTTCTGAGGTGCCACTGCTCGATCGGGCTGCCGACATTGGACCGACGATAGGGTGAGAGACCATACGGAGCACGTGCATTGTTGGACATTTCACGCCTTTCGCATCTACCGATGCGACTTCCAGCACAGGTATAATATGACTTTGCATCTTTCGATACTTTAAATGTTTCTTGCACATGCATCCACTGTTTTGATCTTTGAATTATCATGCAGGTGCCGAGAGAATGGGCTGAGCAGGCCATTATGCTGATGGTAGGGATGCGGCAGCTGTTGAAGGACTGCGCGAAGGGGAGGATTCTCCAGACCAGACCCGTCCCTGAGCCTGCTTTACCTGTTGCTGCCCAGGTATGAAAATACAACACATGCACATGCATTTCATTGGATTTTAAAACATGTACCAAATGTATGAATGCTTATGATATGCAGGTGCAGCCACGACGCTCAGTCAGGACACAGCCGCAGGTTACCACGAGCCTTCCAGCTTCCACCAGCACGAGAGGCCAGGGTAGACGGAGAGCGGGGGCTGGACAGTTCGAGATGGTTCCGAGGGCAGCGTCTCGGCGTAGACCCGCTCCTGAGGAGTCAGAGGAGGACACAGAGGAGTCGCTCGAGTCACGAGCTTTAGGGTCTACTGACTCGAGCAGCGCCTCAGGCCCTTCCGACGATGACGAGGCCGAGGTTGAGAGCTCTGAGTCCGAGGGACGTCAGCAGAAGAGGACTCGTCTGAGCTGAGTCTTCAGTTTTTTGCTTTCATTAGCCTTTTCTTTTACTTGGGCCTGCGTGCCAAGATAGTTGTTGCTTCCGGGCCTGCGTGCCTTGATTTTGTTTGGGTCTGCGTGCCCCGGTAGGTAGGATTGGGCGCGTGTTTGCCCCAGCTTATGTACTTCCTTCCTTATTCATTGTAGATACCGCATTGACTTATGAAAATCTGCACTTTTATCCATTTGCATTTGTTCGCACTCCCTTTAAGAATTGTATTTTATGAAATATGTTTGTCTAGCTTTGAAAGGAGGTAAAGAGCACGCGAATTTCAACCGATACTCTTAAAACAGAATAAAACTTGACATAGTCGACTTGACTCATAGAAATTGTCTTCAAATGACAAGAACGCCCTCAACGTGGAATATGCAAGCACTAAGGCAAATAACAACTACACTTAACCGAGACTGGACACGGAAATGGGACACGAGAGCACTTATTCCGAGGGCATGCCTCTAACGCCACTACAATTAGTGAAATAGGGACGTTAGGAGGTGGAAGTTGATTTCGTAAGCTTTGGTGTGCGTTCGACTGTTCCACAAAGTCACCATCATGTATTAAGACATGCGTACCCCATTGGAATTGGACAAATGCTCTCGACATCCACCTCCTAACGCCAGGGGAGTCAAGATTTTGACACCTAGCCCACGAAGTGACCCATGCATTTAAAACTACCTACAAAGAGAAAAAGCGGTAACCGCCTAGCAGCACTAGCATGTGTTCCCAACCTCCAACTTAGAGCTGAAGCCCGGGAACAGGGGAGTACCTGATAAGTATGGAAAACCTGACGTGGCCAGCTCAGTAAAAGGAGTGGAGCTGGGGAGTGAAAAGCCAGCTCCGCTTGAGACTCCCTGGAAGGCATCACCGGTAAGTACGACAGGACATTCAGCTTGGCCCATGAGACGGAGCTGGGTTAAGGTTTAGGGACCAGCTCGGAGGCCTAGCCAGAGCCGGATAAGTAATGCCCAAGTAGCATGTGTATTCCGGTTGAAGATATCACCCCTAAGAACCATAATCCCGTGGGATAAAGGAGAGGATGTTGATAAGATAAACATGAAGCCCCGAAGATAAACACGGCTAAAGAAGGATAAGGATTCCAGGCCAAGGATAAATGAGTACGGAGTCCCAGCTAAGGCAGGACTCCAAGCCCATCGTTAAGATAATCTTCAACCGCCGGAATGTAGTCCTATTAGGACTCAACCTCCACTCAAATGCCTATAAAAGCGACGGTAGAACTCTAGCTAAGGTACGTGCTCAATTAATAGCAGTGAATCTCAATTCTCCCACCATACAACAACTTCTCTACTAACTTAGGCATCGGAGGGTGGTTGGCACGCCACCACACCGGTGACATAAGCTCTCACGTTGTCTTTGCAGGAATAGGTCGAGGCCAGATACAAAGCTGATTCATCAGCGGCCTTAGCTGCTTTTGCTGCTTTGGCCGCTTCTGCTGCCTTGGCGGCTTTTTCAGCGGTGGTGGTGGCTTTGGCCGCTTTTGCAGCCTTGGCTGTTTCGGCGGCCTTACCAGCTTTTACTACAGCGACGGTTTTGGTGGCATTGTTGATGCCCATTTGTGGGGGGTCTGAAGCCATTGTTGTTCTGCTAGATCGAGTATCCACCATGCAAAACTATTCACCATAAGGGAGAAAGTCATTTCCCACAGACGGCGCCAACTGATGAATCAGTTTTGCCCCTAGTCCAGCAAAACTAAGCAAAAGCTTAGGTCATCGGTGTGGTGGCGTGCCGACCACCCTCCGATGCCTAAGTCAGTAGAGAACTTGCTATATAGTAGGAGAATTGAGATTCTCAATTGTCAGTTGTGCGTACCTTTACTGGAGTTCTATTGTCACTTTTATAGGCATTTGATAGGAGGTTGACTCCTAATAGGACTGCATTCCGAGGATTGTGGATCATCTTAATGATGAGTGTGGAGCCCTACCTTAGCTAGGATTTCATACTCATTTAGCCTTGGCTTGGAATCGTTATCCGTCTTTAATCGGGTTTATCTTGGCATTTTATGCTTATCTTTACCGGCATATTTCCCTTATCCCGTAGGATTAGGGTTTTTTAAAGTGGTATCGTTGATTGGAATAGGCATATTTGTAGACACTTCCCAAACGGGGCATCGCCATACAGATTGATCACGCTTTGTTTGGTTCCACTTCATAAACCAAGATCGTGGATATCCCCATGGCTAGGAATATCGCCACACGATAACGGTTGTCATCAAAATAGAGTCGCCACCTAGTTTACTAAAACTAGGAAAAATAGACAGAGATTCTGGGTACGGAAGCCAAGAGTACAATAAGGGGAAGGTGTTAGGCACCCCTCTTTGCCCAGTCGTGAGACTGGCCCATAATCGCACAACATACAATGTATATTTGCTTTATTTAATTCTAACACATAATCTAATTTTTAGCCTTTAACAGTGGATAAAGTGAGCGAGTACGATAAATGAAAGCATGCATCAGAGTAAGCAGGAAACAAATATGTCCCAGCAAATAGATCCCTCAGCCGGTGAATTGATGTCACGGCCGAGGAATACCACTGGATCAATGTATCGGCCGAAGGATTGATTCCCCAGCCGATGTTCTTCCTCACACCAGAAGATGAACAGTTAATAAAAAGATCTAATTAAAAGTGAGAAACGGAAATTAAATCAAACCATAGGCCCCTGGGCCTCAACACCTTGATCCCTTAGAGATTGATTGCTTGAATTGCAATTGATTGTAGATAATAGTGGTTGATTGTGGTGGTCAACTTCACAAAACCCTAGAACGAAGTGAGTTCTTTGGGGGTTTTTACTCTCGGATGCGGCTACCCACGGGAGGTTAGGGCTTTTGTAGAGGATTGATAGGAGATGATTTCTGTAGAGTTTGAGGGCGGATCATGAAGTGGAGAGATGTGTATTTCGTGGTTCTAGAGGACCCCTATTTATAGGGTTTTGAAGGATCGATCAAACGGACGAGATTAAACCCAATTGATATGGAAGTTTAGTGCTTCAAGACCTCTATGGTAAGTGTATTCTTAGCCTCGAAGTAGTTGTTCATGGCTGCTAGGGTTTGGGCAAACGGATCAAACGTATGATAGAACATTCCAGAATCTGGAAAAAGGACGATCAGGCAGCCGAGGAAATGATGTTGCAGCCGAAGGATAGATCTTGCAGCCGAGGGATTGATCTCTCAGGGAGATTTTCAAGCAACAGGTTGCTCGGGTGAAGAAATGATGTTGAGGCCGTGAGATGGATGTCTCGGCCGCTCAATAGATTTTGCGCCCCGTGAAAAGGATTCTTCAGTAAAAGGCCAAACTTTGCGGGCTCGCTCCGGACACTCCCAAACTTTGTTTTGCATGTTCTTTGGACCGTTGGAAAGCTTGTTAAGTCTACTTTCTAACCCAAGTGGTTTGGATCAAATATATTCATTACATTAAAAGATATGATGATTTTACCCTTAGTGGGTTAGAAAATGGATTGTTTTGGTAAAATTCTCGTATCTCCCTTGTTTCAAATTGGTTTAAGGCTTATTATATATCAATAAAGACAGTTTTGAAAGTACTACAAGATGGTGGAATCCAACCACAAAAACAAGGAAGTTTAGTTTACGAAAAATGGGCTGAAAGCAGACTTAATTAAAGATCGACGATGCCACCAAGGCTAAAACACGTGTTAACACATTTCTATCCACTCTAAGTGTCGCTTGGCATTCTTATCACCTATTCCAAAGTGTTCTTTAATCCCTTAAGAGTTCCACAAAGTTTCTAAGGCTTTCATGAAGTCAACCACAACAACCACATATCCTATTCATCATCGGGATGGTCCCCCAAGGTGCGACTTGAAATAATCGTTAGGCCAAATTGGGGTGTCTACAATATTCCGCGAATGTTACTTATTCAGTCTTAGCTTTGTATCAGCGCTGGTCCTTTGATTCTATGCCAGCTCTGTCTGGTGGATGGAGCTGGCCTACCCTAACCTCGCCACAGGTAATACTTTCCCATGAGATTCAGTTGAATCTGACTTATACTCCCCAGGTCCGCATCTCTTGCAGTGCTATCTTAATCAGGTCTTCCCTACTTATCAATGAGTATATATACCTCATAGCCTATTATGAACAAGTCTATATTATTAGGAGTGCACTTTCTAAGGAAAATACTACCCATGGGACAATGTTCTTATCATTGAGAGACTTACCCTTAGTCATTCTTCTTTCCTCCTAGACTTAGTAAGCTAGAACATAGCCTTAAGTGTCCATAGCTATGCATATGCATATATATATATATATATATAAGTTGTTCTTGGAACACGAGAGAGAGAGAGAGAAGAGAGAGAGAAAACCAAGAGGAGGGAGAGAGAGGGTACCCGAGAGAGTGAGGGAGAGGTGGAGTGTGTGCTTGTGTCTTGGTTACTTACACAAGCAACCTATTAGCCTTAAGCCTACAAACTACTTTACAACCCATTTCTAGTCAACTTTTAACACAACCTAGCCAATGATTTTATTCTTTCTTATAAGCAAGCCCTTTCTAGGACAAGACAAGCCCATAACCCTACATGATAACCTAGGTTGTTAGCCTTAAAGCCTAAAAGATTTGGACAAGACAAGTCATGGCATGGTTTCAAGCATGAAATGACAAGTCATGGAGCAAAACCCATGGGACAATAATTGTTAGGGAAAAATTTGTCCCTTGGTTAATAGCCAAGATTTTTACTATAAATAGGACCCCATTCTCACCATTCAACTCAAACCTTCAATCTCCAACTTCTCTCTTTAGAAAGTATTGTGTTCTTGCCTATTCTTCCTTGTTCTTGAAGTTCTTCTTATGTTCTTCAAGAAACTCATCCTAAAACACCTTTGTGATCCAAAAGTTAGTAGTTTTTAGTCAAGAACTAGTTTCAAGAGAAATCTTCTCTTTCGAAACTACCAGAAGCTCGCCATAGGAAGTTACTCCGTTGACGTACCATTTTTCCTCCGTAATCGTCACTATCGCCAAAAAGAACGGTAGATTATCCCTTACTCATTAATCTTAAGTATAAGTTAACGATGTGTAGATTAGTCTTATCCCTGCCCTAAGTATAATTAGAAATGTGAGTTGTTATAATAAACATAGATTTGTCTATATTGGAAGATAAAAGTATATCACTTAATTAGAAATATTCGTATTTTGATCTTTAAGATAGTCATGAGCTTGTTTACATGTTGCTGTCATTACTTGTGGTAGTATGTGAAAGCATAAGTGATTATCACTCCAAAGGCGTCCGTACATGTGGCATTATGCTTTAAGTGATTAGTTGAGCATGATAAGTAATAAAGAGTTGGATGATCTTGCTAGTTTAGTTTAAAGATTACAATGAATGATTTAGGTGTACTTGTGTGAAAAGTCCCACCGCGGAGTCTATGCATGTGACGAGACACAAAAATAAAGGAAAGTAGAAACATGACACCTCAGGTGTGTTAAAGACAAGGTGTGTTTTAAAATTGCAATGTGGCCAGGACTTGCCTATTGTAGGAATGTGTGTTGCAAATGATAAAAATATTTTTGAAACTACATAATGGCCGGACGTGGTAGCCATTATGTGGTGTGTGTGCGTGTTCCAATGGGAATCCAGAATGGCGGAACCATTGTAAGGATGTGTGCAATCCCATGGGAACTCGGACCGGCAGAACCATGGTCAGGTATGGCTTGGTTATCCGCAGAGAGGAGCCAATGTAAGGTTTTGTGTGCCAATGGGAACCCGGTGCGGCGGAACCATTATGAGGATACTCGGGAGACCAGAACGGTAGAACTGAGCTTGGGTGTGTAAAAGTTGATTTTTGAAATGATGATTTGGTATATGAAAGCGGAAAATGGTGACACAGTCTACGATGAGTCACGTAGGAGAAACACAGAACTTATGACACCAACGCTTGATGAGAAGTGAATGTGGATGTGTAATTGTTAATTGTCCTATTAAGATGCATGTTCTATTTAAAAATCGTTACGTATATGTACTATTGATTGTAAGTTAAGGGTTAGTGGATATCATTTATTCTATTGAGCTCCTGTAGCTCATGGTGTTACCTTTTGGTGACCCTGACATATTATATTGGGGCCAACGCTGGTATAATGTGTTAGAGTTTATAGATGAATAGGGTGAGCAGTACACTTTGGAGGCTTTCGAAGCCGAGGAGCTTGCTAGGATGGAGGAAGAGGTGGAGCAGTAGATAACCTTAGATTTTCCCTTCCTTTGTGTAGTATAAGTACTCTCTTGGGAGTTATGTTGTAATAACGAGCCAGACTTTACTTAGTTTTTTCAATAAAATGTTTAATTAATGTAACCGAAATTGGGGGCTTTCGAAGCCGAGGAGCTTGCTAAGATGGAGGAAGAGGTGGAGCAGTAGATAACCTTAGATTTTCCCTGCTTTTGTGTAATATAAGTACTCTCTTGGGAGTTACGTGTGTGTTCCAATGGGAATCCAGAATGGCGGAACTATTATGAGGATGTGTGCGTTCCCATGGGAACTCGGACCGAAGGAACCATGGTGAGGTATGGCTTGGTTCTCCGTGGAGAGGAGCCAATGCAAGGTTTTGTGTGCCAATGGGAACCCGGTGCGGCAGAACCATTGTGAGGATAATCAGGAGACCAGTACAGCGGAACCGAGGTTGGGTGTGTAAAAGTTGATTTTTGAAATGATGATTTGGTATATGAAAGTGGAAAGTGGAGACAGAGTCTACGATGATTCACGTAGGAGAAACACAGAACTTATGACACCAACGCTCAATGAGAAGTGAATGTGGATGTGTAATTGTTAATTGTCCTGTTAAGATGCATGTTCTATTTAAAAATCGTAACCTATATGTTCTATTGATTGTAAGTTAAGGGTTAGTGGGCATGATTTATTCTATTGAGCTCCTGTAGCTCATGGTGTTACCTTTTGGTGACCCTGACATATTATACTGGGGGTGACGCTGGTATAATGTGTTAGAGCTTATCGATGAACAGGGTAAACAGTACACTTTGGAGGCTTTCGAAGCCGAGGAGCTTGCTAGGATGGAGGAAGAGGTGGAGCAGTAGATAACCTTAGATTTTCCCTTCCTTTGTGTAATATAAGTACTCTCTTGGGAGTTATGTTGTAATAATGAGCCAGACTCTACTTAGTTTTATCAATAAAATGTTTAATTAACGTAATCGAAATTGGGGGCTTTCGAAGCCGAGGAGCTTGCTAAGATGGAGGAAGAGGTGGAGCAGTAGATAACCTTAGATTTTCCCTGCTTTTGTGTAATATAAGTACTCTCTTGGTAGTTATGTGTGTGTTCCAATGGGAATCCAGAACGGTGGAACTATTGTGAGGATGTGTGCATTCCCGTGGGAACTCGGACCGACGGAACCATGGTGAGGTATGGCTTGGTTATCCGTGGAGACGAGCCAATGCAAGGTTTTGTGTGCCAATGGGAACTCGGTGCGGCGGAACCATTGTGAGGATACTCAAGAGACTAGAACGGCGGAACAGAGGTTGGGTGTGTAAAAGTTGATTTTTGAAATGATGATTTGGTATATGAAAGTGGAAAGTGGAGACACAGTCTACGATTAGTCGCGTAGGAGAAACACAGAATTTATGGCCCCAACGCTCGATGAGAAGTGAATGTGGATGTGTAATTGTTAATTGTCCTGTTAAGATGCATGTTCTATTTAAAAATCGTTACCTATATGTTCTATTGATTGTAAGTTAAGGGTTAGTGGGTATGATTTATTTTATTGAGCTCCTGTAGCTCTTGGTGTTACTTTTTGGTGACCCTGACATATTATACCGGGGGCGACGCTGGTATAATGTGTCAGAGTTTATAGATGAACAGGGTGAACAGTACACTTTGGAGGCTTTCAAAGCCGAGGAGATTGCCAGGATGGAGGAAGTGGTGGAGCAGTAGATAAACTTTGATTTTCCCTTCTTTTGTGTAATATAAGGACTCTCTTGGGAGTTATGTTGTTATAATGAGCTAGACTCTACTTAGTTTTATCAATAAAATGTTTAATTAACTTACCCAAAATTGGGGGCTTTCGAAGCCGAGGAACTTGCTAGGATGGAGGAAGACGTGGAGCAGTAGATGACCTTAGATTTTCCCTGCTTTTGTGTAATATAAGTACTCTCTTGGGAGTTATGTTGTAATAATGAGCCAGACTCTACTTAGTTTTATCAATAAAATGTTTAATTAACGTACCCAAAATTGGGGGCGTTACAGGTATTTTCTATTTTTCATTTGATGCCCTTCTGTCTACAGACTTTCTCATTGTTTCCATTTCTTTTCTGTTCAGAAGAAGAAGGTGAAGGTAAAGAGATGGCACCAAAAATGGATAAAGCCTTGCTGGCCCAATTGAAAGCTGAGACGGCAAAGCAGTCGTCTGGGGCCGTAGCTCCAAAAAGGAAGAGCTCCCGTCTTCCGAAGGAGCTGAATGTTGAGGGCTTCTTGGCTGCCAACCTTTTTAATGATCTTGCTCTTGACTTAGTGGTTTTGCAGATTGTTGAAGGAGATGCTAAAAGATCAAAGAGAAAGGCGAAGGGTGCAGCTATGGAGACTACCCCTCCTGCAAAAAAGTTGAAGACTTCTGTCGGTCCTTCTATTCTGGGCAGTTATCAGGATCCTCTCGAGCGTGCTTCTGGCCTGCTCTGTGTAGTTGTGGGGAGCAAATGTTGGTCGAGTTGGCCATGGTATGCTCCTATTTTATGTCGTTGACAATTTGATTATTTGTTGTTTCTTCATTAAGTCTTTCTCTCTTTTTGTAGGCCGCAGCTCGTGGCCGTTATCTCACATCCCAAAGCCATAGCCTGGGGAAACATGTGGTTACCCTCACAGAGGCCAACATTAGGCTCACAAAGCAAGGTGCTACCATGGCTGCTGAGCTCCAAAAAACAACGAACGAGAGGGATGTTGCCCTGAAGTCGAAGAGAGGTTTGAAGGAGGAGAGAGACACTGCCATGGCCACTGCTCGAAGTTTGGAGCAGAAAATTTCTGAATGGGATAAGAAGATGGAGAAGTATAAGGCCATGAGCATGGGGATGCTGGAGAAGGTGAAGAATGCTCGTAGGGAGGCCATTGAACTCTTCCTACAGTCCCTTGAGTACCATCAGGATATCACCCAACAATATTTTGATGGGTTTGAAGCTATGAGGAGCCGGGCAGCCTTAGCTTTCCCAAATTTGGATTTTTCCAAATTTGAGGTTGATGATGAAGAGGGCCCTCATGTCTTGACGGGGGGCAGAAGGAAGAGGATGAAGGCGACGACGTGGCATCTAAAGATACATCTGTCCTGGGCTCTTCCATTGCATCCCTCCTCCAAACTCCAGAAAAGGTTTCTCTACCTCTTGAGACTCCAATCCCAGCTGCAACACCTCCTAGCCCATCATCAGGTGATGGGCAGGGTATTGATAGTTCCACTTCTGGCCTTTGAAAACTTTAACTTGATTTGGGTCTGTAACTAAACATATTTTAATACTTTCATACTATGGCTGTGTTTCTTTTAGGGGTGGCAGTTTGGTTTTGGCCTTGACTCTTGCTTGAGTATGTTGCCTCGAGAACTTTTTTTGAAGGCTGGTGAGGATGATCTCTATGAGATCATATTTTGGGGCCTTTTTAGAGGCATGACAGGTACAAGTGCAAGTTGAATGAAAGGCTGCTTTCACTGTATGCTATGGCAATTTTAGGTAGTCTTTTTGCACATTACGTTATGGATATAGGTTTTTGCCAAAATTTTGCCATTTCCTGACCTTGTTATAGTTGTGCCAAATACTCACGCTTGGTCTTTTTTTGCCTGAGCTGTAATTTTGTTACTACAGCAAGCTTTAAAGCTAGGTATTCTATTCTGAGCTAGTTTTTTGTTACAGCAAGCTTTAAAGCTAGATATTCTATTCTGAGCTAGCTTTTTCGTTGCATAGCTATGCTACGTCTGTGATCTTCCTTTTATTGCATAGTTATACTACGTCTCTTACTCCCCTAAGTGTGTAAATTGCTTGCGTCCAAACAATTTAAGACACTTATTTGATTTTCCCTTGGGATATCTTTGAGGTAAGTTATAATGCTGTAAATTGCATAGCTATGCTACGTTTTTTGGAGCTTGGATAATTTTCCTAGGCTTCTTTTCCGGCATAGCTGTGCTACGTCTGTGAGCTTGGAATTTTTCCTAAGCTTCTTGATATGCATAGCCTTGCTACGTCTGCGAGCTCAGAAAGTTTGCCTAAGCTGCTTGAATTTCATAGCTGTGCTACATCTGTGAGCTCGAAAAGTTTTCCTAAGTGGCTAGAATTGCATAGCTGTGCTACGTCTGCGAGCTTGGAAAGTTTTCCTAAGCTGCTTGAATTTCATAGTTGTGCTATGTCTGTGAGCTCGAAAAGTTTTCCTAAGCTGCTTGAATTGCATAGCTGTGCTACGTCTGTGAGCTTGGAAAGTTTTCCTAAGCTGCCTGAATTTCATAGCTGTGCTACGTCTGTGAGCTTGGAAAGTTTTCCTAAGCTGCTTGAATTGCATAGATGTGCTACGTCTGCGACCTTGGAAAGTTTTCCTAAGCTGCTTGAATTGCATAGTTGTGCTACGTCTGCGAGCTTGAAAAGTTTTCCTAACCTGTTTTAATTTCGTAGAATATTTTAATTCAAATCATAAGAGGTTAGCCTTTAAGGCCCAAATTGTTTGCATTAAGTGGGAGCAGTCCTTTCAGTAGCTCAAGGTGATCGGGTATGTAACTTCCCATTACTCTAAGGAGTTGAGGTGGCAGTTTTAATTGCAACTTTGATTGCGAACATGCTGATTGGATTAGCAAGCGATTATTTGAACCGTCTGGTTTGAGCTGTAAATACCCGTGGGTGTAGACACCTCCCAAACGGGGCATCGCCATATAGCTTGTATCGTTTGTTTGCTCGTTTGGTTGCTTGCTTCATAAACCAAGATCATGGATATTCCCATGGCTAGGAATATCACCACATGATAGCGGCTATCATCAAAACAGAGTCGCCACCCAGTTTATTAAAACTAGGAAAATAGATAGAGATTCTGGATAAGATAGCCAATGGTACAGTAAGGGGAAAGTGTTAGGCACCCCTCTCTGCCTAGCCGTGAGGCTAGCCCAAAATCGTTCAACATAAGACATATAAATGGTTCATTTAATTCTAAACAAGAAGTCTGTTTTTATGCCTTTAAACAGTAAATAAGGTGAGCCGAGACGATAAGTAAATCATGCATCAGAAAGCAGAGAACACAACAAAGCTGTCCCAGGGGATGGATCCCGCAGCCGGTGAATGGATGTCACGGCCGAGGGATCCTCCTGGATTTATGTACGGGCCGAGGGTTCAAAGTCCCGATCGATGTTCTTCCTCACACCAGACAGAAAAGTTAGCTGATGATTAAAAGCTACGATTAAACATAAAAATGATAAATAAACCAAACCAGAGGCCCTTGGGCCTCACCACCTTGATCCCACAGTAGCTTGATTGCTTCGGATTTGATCGGGATTGACTGATTTGCTTCTTGGGAAATCCTAGGGTAAGGGTTTGAGACTTCGGGGTTTGATCGTCAGATTGATGGCTGCCTTCGGGAGGTTACGGCTTTTGTAGAGAGGGTTTGGGAGAGTAATTCTGCAGAGTTTCATGGCTTGAGAGGGTATGAATCTGATGAATTTTGTGTGTATTATTTCGGAGTCTGAAGGCCCTTTTATGTAGGCAATTGGTGACTCACTCGGCCCAATCAAAACGCATGATTGCAATTGCAATTGCAATGCAATACAAACTCTTCGTTGTGATCTCTGAACGTGGCCCGAATGCATCGGAAAGGTAGCGTAGTTGGATCAAACATTCGACAGAACGTTCCAGAGTCTGGAAAAAGGACGATCTGGTGGCCAAGCAAAGGATTTAGCGGCCGAGGAAACGATATGGCGGCTGAAGGATGGATCTTGCAGCCGTGGGATGGATCTGTCAAGGAGATTTTCAAGCAACAGGTTGCTCGGGTGAGGAAATGATGTTAAGGCCATGAAATCAATGTTACGGCCGGCAGATGGATTCTCCTAGGATTCTTTATTTCTGTCTGTAAGGCTATTTGGCTCTAGATTGGGTCCTCTAAGTGGCTCAAACTTCTTACCGGAAGTCCTAAGGTTCTCAAGAAGTCAATAAGCAATCACTTTATCCATTTCATCATCGGGATGGTCCCCAAAGTGGGACCTGAAATAATCGTTAGGCCAAATTGGGGTGTCTACAGATGCCCCTCTTTAACTGAGCTCAGACGGATCGCGAGACATGTTTGAGTAAAAGTCAGAGCAGTAAAAGCAACTCAATTTGGTCCAACCACTATTCCAAGGGTTTTTGAAAAAAGGTTTTGTTATGGTCGGGCCGGAAGGCTCCCTACGTATTCCACAGGGAAAATTCAGACCAAACGTAGTTCTGGGAAAAAAGTTTTTGTTATGGTCGTGCCGGAAGGCTGCCTACGTATTCCACAAGGGAAATTCAGACCAATCGTAGTTCTGGGAAAAAACTTTTTGTTATGGTCGAGCCGGGAGGCTGCCTACGTATTCCTCAAGAGAAATTCTGAGTATTTTGGGGTAGATCAATGCATGGCGGGTGTATTTGCTTTTCTTGATCATCCTGACTTTAACTGAGGAAACTCAGTAGAGTAGCCTATCCTTGCGAATGTGCTGGAAGGAATTGATGTAATTGGGGTGAAATCCAAGCCATCTGTTGGGGATTTTTTGGACGCCGGTTTTGAGATATGGGAGGTGCAGGGCCAGTAACTTAAGCCCGGAGCATGGAAATGAAGGAACCGAGGCACAGAGCCGGTTTATAGAGCTTTTGATGAAACTAAAGCGCGGAGCTGGCTTTGATCACAAGGCGAGAGCTTGGAGAGATAGAACCGAAGCGCGGAGCTAGTTTTGATCACAAGGCGAAGGCCTGAGGTTTCAGTGCTTTGATGGAACTGAGGCTCGGAGCCGGTGTTTGATTATAAGGCGGGAGCCTGAGGTGATAGAATCGAAGCGCGGAGCTGGTTGTATTCTGATGGTCTGTGCGCGGAGCTTTCTCATCATAAATTTTAGCATGGAGTTAAAGGATCGAGGTACTAGACCGATCAATAAAACTGAGGCGCGGGGCCGGTTGATTACAGAATTGACCTGTTGTGAATAAGAAAGTTATGCAGATCGTATATATGATGATGGTGGTTAGATGTGAACAAATATGGTAATGATTATGCAGACTCGATGTGATAATGGTGATGCAATTGATGCAAATGTGCACGGGCCCGTGCGTGTGTGTTTGATTTAAGCATGGAGCTTCCATCAAGTTCTGGACTTGAGCATTCGGAGCATAGAGCTCGAGCATTCGAACGGCAGAATTCAAGCATTCAAAGTACAGCCTTTGAGCATCCAGTACGCAGTGGTTGGGCATCCAAGCATAGAGCTTGAGCATTCAAGTTTGGAACTTGGGCATCCAGTACACAGTGGTTGGGCATTCGAAGAGTTTCGAGCATTCAAAATGTTGGATTTTGAGCATTTGAGCATAGAGCTTGAGAATTGATGATATCTTGATTGGGGTGGCATAGAGCCTGCTAAGGTTGCTATTACGGCATAGAGCCAGTTGAAGTAACGGGCTTGGATTTGCTAAAATGATTGGTTTGGAGCCGTTGAGATAATAGGAGCAGTTGAGTAGTTGCAAGCTTGGAGCTGTTGAGATGATAAATATGGGCGCGGAGCCGCTGAGATGATAGGCGTGGAGCCTGTTGAGTTGATAGATATGGGCACAGAACCACTGAGTAGTTGCGAGCTTGGAGCTGCTGGGTACAGGGCAACTGGGCGAGCGTAGAGCTGCCGATGGTGAGCACAGGGCTGCTAAGACAATGAGCGAGGAACCTGCTGTTTTGAAGCTTTTGAGATGACGGGCTCGGGGCTGTAAGGATTATGATGAATAGCAGAGCTGCTGGGTATCTTGATTTGCTGTAGCAAGAGCTTTGGCCAGCAGTTTGTGGAGAGAGAGCTTCCTTTATGCTCGGGCATGCTCCCAAGGCTAATTCTGGTCACGTTGTATTGGCTCAGGGACGCCCCCAAGGCTAATCCAATCTTTGGTTTTGTTGGTCATGGACCCAATCTTTATAATAGCTTGAATTGTTGCACTGGGCAAGATCCACTGAGGGCTGAAGGAAATTGATTTGGAGGGCCAGAAGATCGATCCAGTGGCCGAACAATGGATATCTCGGCCGAGTTATTGATGTCTCGGCCGCGGAATCGCTTTATTTCCAGGGGCCTATAAAAGGCTATGGCCTCGGCCATTTCATTTCATTCTTCTTTCTCTCTTCGTTCACGCCCGAGGGTTCTACCGAAGATTTCTTTCTCCTTTTTGCTTTGTCATTGCCAGGGCTGGGCCATGGGTGACGTGCGACCAGCGATCGCGGAGGGAGACCGCGACGTTCTAGGTCTTATCTTGCTGCTTGATTAGGGACCCTTGCATGGGTGGCTTGCTTCCGTGATGCGGAACTTCTGGGGTGGCGGTTGTACATGGTATGATGATTTTTGGGCTGCGCGATGTCTCTTCTGCACCGCAGTGCTTCTTTGGTACACGTTGCCCCTGGGGTATCCTTTTCTTTTTTGCAACTGGTCTCTAGTGTTTGGACTACCAGAGAATTCGACATCCTCTTCTCCTCCTTTTTGCTCTCCTGCATAGGTTAGTCTGATAGGAAACCGATGTATAGCTTGTTTAGGAAATGTGGGATGATTCACCCTGTGATGTAAAAGAACTTTTGTTATATGAAACAAATCCTTTGCTCTGATATTGCGATTGTGTATGCTAGTCTTGTACGATAAAATTGTCAATACGTTGAAAAATAAGATCCGTGGAAGTGCTCTGGAAAACGGTCGTTTTGGCGGCCAAGCCATCGATTTGGCGGCCGAGGGAGCGATCTGTCTTCCCTGGTTGATTTTGAATTAGCCTTGATTTTTTATGGGTCAAAGAATCAATCTAACGGCCGTTATATCGATGTGGCGGCCGGGAAACCGACTAGGTTAATGACGCGTTAGAATCCAATTCTGATTCGAACTAGGACTCATCCTAGCCTATAAGTATACGTTCTACGAACTCGATGGTATTTGTCAGCAACGATTTCATGGCACAACCAGTCCTGGATCAGTGGTTGAATTCCTTTAACGGCCTTGACCGTTTGCACTTTAAGTCCTTTGGTATGGACTTCATCTTCTCCCTTCGCCACATTCCTGTGGATTTTGCTTTCCTTTGGGCAGCCACTAGCCTGTGGGACCCTGTTTTCCATGTCTTTCGATTTAGAAGAGAGGAATTGTGTCCTACTATCGAGGAATTTGCAGCCATCATGGGTCATTCGGATAGAGAAGGTCTCAGAAACACAAAGCTAGGTTTTTCATGGTGAATGGAAGGTTGGAAACCTTACAGCTTGTTTAGCGCTTTGGTACCACTGAAGCTGCTCGTAAGGGTGATCGAATCCAATGGGTTTGCCCCTGGTATGGTGTAGAGCTTCTTTGACCTTCCAATCTCCTCTTGCTTGGGACACTACTAGGTTTGAATCTCCAGTGACTTCTACCCTTCTTGCCCCTAGTTCCAGGGCCGCTTTCATTCCAGCGATGCAGGCTTCATATTTAGCTTAATTGTTGGTGACTTCAAACCTTAGTTTATATGAAAAGGGGATATGAGAGTTGTTTGGGGAAACCAGCAGTATCCCTATGCCATATCCACTTTGGTTCGATGCTCCATCGAAGTATTGTTACCAGGTGTCATCTAGGAGACATAAGATGTCCTCGTCAGGGAACATGAAGTCTTTTGCTTCGGCTTCTGTTACAGGGTGATCTGCCAAGAATTCTGCCACAGCCCTTCCTTTTACTGATTTCCTTGTTGTAAGGGGAAAAAATCCGCTTAGTGCTAACTCTTGCTTTTTTGGTGGACAGCTTCACTTGCCTCCTCGCCGGAACCCTAGCCTTCCGCCGGAATCCTAACTGCAAAACAAACAGGGGTGAGCACACCTTTGCCTCTCGTCGGCAAAGGCCCTCCGATGCCAAAGTCAGTATCACGTACTCTTAAGAAACCCTAATTATCAGTAGGTAAATAACTCGACTACCACAAACTGCGTACCCTTTACCTCTAGGTTTACCTCGTATTTATAGATGTTCGTATGCTTGCGGCCCAAGCATCCTAATTGCCCTAGGTTTCCTACCTCGTATAGGAAACCCAGAATATTGTGGATTCTCGTTCCCTTATCAATTTATTACCTTAGTCCTTTTAAGACTTCTTGCCATAACTGGACGAACATCCCATTCTCATTGGGTAACTTCTCCAGATCCTATTTCCTTACGGGATGTCATCGTTCTGGAACCTTCCAGAGTGTTCCCTGCGGCTAAAGCTGCTTCCCCCAGAATACTGCTCTTATTCGGCCCTCTCATTGCCGAACAGACCATCTGGACCAGCGACTTCACATGTCAATGTCCCTTACCACACTCTTGGTCCAATAGCTCCTCGTGTTTATTGGTCCAATAGCTCCTCGTGTTTATTGGATCAGGCCCCTACTCGGATAGCTTGAACCAATGACCTCTCATGTTACTGGTCCTTTATCAACTGCTTGGACCAAACTACTTGAACCAGTGACTTCTCATGTCATTGTTCCTTAATGAGTCTCTTGGTCCAATAACTTCGCATGTTTACTGAACCAAAACCCCGTACAACCTTCCTGGACCAATGACTTCACATGTCGCTGGTCCATATTGCTGACCACCGTCTTGCATGGCGATTGCCCCTATCATATTTATACCTTGGCCCCACATACCACATGTTCGGCTAACTCATTGAACAATATCACATGTTCGGCCATACCAACGAGCACCTTTATATGGTGCAGTCGACACCGTTCGGCGTCACTGCCTAGCAACCTCTGGTATTGCACACCTGTTCGGCATCATGTCTTAGCACCCTCTGCCTACCAGCGCACTTGTTAGGCACTATCACCTAGCACTTTTTGCCTACCAGCATGGTGCCGCCTATCAGTGCACCTGTTAGGCATTACTATCGAGCACCTTCACATGGGGCCGCCTACCAGCACACCTGTTAGGCTGTACCGTGCACCCTCACTTAGTGCTCCGATGTGCTCATGTGTTATGCACGTGCTCAGGCTGTGTTTCCTCTATTTGGGAAAACCTCCCTACACTTGTCATGAACTTGAGATCGAATTCTGCTAGAAGCAATAGCCACCTAGCTAGCTTTCCAATAAGTGCTGTCTTCTCGAAAAGATATTTGATTGGATCTAAACGAGAAACTAACACTACCGGATCTGCTAATAGGTAGTGCCTCAGTTTCTTCGTGGCCCACACTAGCCCCCAACAAGTTTTCTCCAAGAGAGTATACCTTGTTTCATAGTCCATCATCTTCTTGCTGCGCTAGTATATGGCGCACTCTACTTTGGTGTCGTTTTCTTGCGCTAGCATGCATCCTATGGATGTGTCTGTTACTGAAAGATATAGAATCAATGGCTTCCCAGGGATGGGTGGCGATAATACAGGTGGGTTCTGAAGATATTCTTTGAGTGCTTCGAACGATTGCTGGCGGTCTTGGCTCCATTCAAAATCAGCACCTTTCTTTAGAAGCTTGAAGAGAGGTTCGCGGTAGTTGTGAGCTTAGAAATGAACCTGCTGATGAACTGCACATTTCCTAGAAAGCTCCTTACCTCCTTTTCCATTTTTGGCGGTAGTATCTCCATGATAGCTTGTATTTTGGAAGGGTCTACATCGATTCCTCTTTGAGTGATGAGAAATCGTAGCATTTTGCCAGCCGTCACCCCAAAAGTGCATTTTTGAGGATTGAGACGTAGCTTGTATTGCCTAATCCTCTCAAAGAACTTTTGAAGTGCTTCGTAGTGTCCCTTCCTTTCCTTGGATTTGACTATCATATCATCGACATACACCTCTACTTCCTGTGCATCATATCATGTAGCAGTGTGGTTGCCATCCTTTGGTAAGTGGCTCCAGCATTTTTCAATCCGAATGGCATCACTCGGTAACAGTAAGTTCCCCATGGTGTGGTGAATGTGGTCTTCTCTCTGTCCTCGGGAGACATCAAAATCTGATTATACCCAGAAAACCCATCCATGAAAGATAATAGTGCATGTCCCGCGGTGTTGTCCACGAGCTCGTCTTTGTGTGGTAATGGGAAGTCATCATTTGCGCTGGCTTTGTTGAGATCTCGGAAATCTACACAGACCCTGATTCCTCCAGTTTTCTTTGGTACTGGAATGATGTTGGCTACCCACTGCGGATACTCAGTGACTTTGGCAAAATCGGCATTGATTTGCTTAGTGACTTCTTTTATTTTTAAGACCCAATCAGGGCGCATGCGTCTTAACTTTTGTTTAACAGGTTTTGCATCAGGATGAAGAGGAATTTTGTGCTGAACAATTTCAGGGTCTATCTCAAGCATGTCTTTGTAAGACCAAGCAAAAATATCTTTGTATTCTTTTAGCAAAAGGATTAATTTTTCACTTTCTTGAGAAGATAGTGTTGCTCCAATTTTAACCAGTTTGGGCTCATTTTCAGAGCCTACGTTTGCTGTAATTATTTCCTCAAAAAAAGGTTTGGCATGCCTTTCCTCTTCTCTTTCGATGAGTTCTAGAATTTCTTTGGGAATTTCTTCCTCAAAATTCGGATTGTCGGAATCCACACAGTTAATTATAGGCAAAGTGAAATACTCGAAATTTTCCTTCTCATTGCTAAATTTGTCAAAAGACATTTTAGAATCAAACTCAAAATAGATGTTATTCCTTGGCGACCAGGTTTTCCTCACTAGACTTAGTAGTTTGGGAAGAAAAAACACTAGACTCGGATTGAATTGACCTAGAGTCGGAATCGGAATCAGAGCTAAGATCGGAATCAACATTTTTCGTTTTGTATTTTAAAGTGTGTTCCACGGTCCAGTTAGGGTAAGCCCTTTTTATATAGGCAATTGGTGACTCACTCGGCCCAATCAAAACGCATGATTGCAATTGCAATTGCAATGCAATACAAACTCTTCGTTGTGATCTCTGAACGTGGCCCGAATGCATCGGAAAGGTAGCGTAGTTGGATCAAACAATCGACAGAACATTCCAGAGTCTGGAAAAAGGACGATCTGGTGGCCGAGCAAAGGATTTAGCGGCCGAGGAAACGATATGGCGGCTGAAGGATGGATCTTGCAGCCGTGGGATGGATCTCTCAGGGAGATTTTCAAGCAACAGGTTGCTCGGGTGAGGAAATGATGTTAAGGCCGTGAAATCAATGTTACGGCCGGCAGATGGATTCTCCTAGGATTCTTTATTTCTGTCTGAAAGGCTATTTGGCTCTAGATTGGGTCCTCTAAGTGGCTCAAACTTCTTACCGAAAGTCCTAAGGTTCTCAAGAAGTCAATAAGCAATCACTTTATCCATTTCATCATCGGGATGGTCCCCAAAGTGGGACCTGAAATAATCGTTAGGCCAAATTGGGGTGTCTACAGATGCCCCTCTTTAACTGAGCTCAGACGGATCGCGAGACATGTTTGAGTAAAAGTCAGAGCAGTAAAAGCAACTCAATTTGGTCCAACCACTATTCCAAGGGTTTTTGAAAAAAGGTTTTGTTATGGTCGGGCCGGGAGGTTGCCTACGTATTCCACAGGAGAAATTCAGACCAACCGTAGTTCGGGGGCAGTAAAAAAGTTTGGAGGGTTAGAGACAGAAGACGTACCTTCGGGCTTTAGAAGCCGTAGTGTGACGTACCTAGGCTGAGCCAGGATTTTGGCGGAGAGTAGTTGAAGGAGCGCGGGGCTGCCGGGGATGCTTTTGTGGAGACTGTCCTTAGTATTTTGGGGTAGATCAATGCATGGCGGGTGTATTTGCTTTTCTTGATCATCCTGACTTTAACTGAGGAAACTCAGTAGAGTAGCCTATCCTTGCGAATGTGCTGGAAGGAATTGATGTAATTGGGGTGGAATCCAAGCCATCTGTTGGGGATTTTTTGGACGCCGATTTTGAGATATGGGAGGTGCAGGGCCAGTAACTTAAGCCCGGAGCATGGAAATGAAGGAACCGAGGCACAGAGCCGGTTTATAGAGCTTTTGATGAAACTAAAGCGCGGAGCTGGCTTTGATCACAAGGCGAGAGCCTGGAGAGATAGAACCGAAGCGCGGAGCTAGTTTTGATCACAAGGCGAAGGCCAGAGGTTTCAGAGCTTTGATGGAACTGAGGCTCGGAGCCGGTGTTTGATTATAAGGCGGGAGCCTGAGGTGATAGAATCGAAGCGCGGAGCTGGTTGTATTCTGATGGTCTGTGCACGGAGCTTTCCCATCATAAATTTTAGCATGGAGTTAAAGGATCGAGGTACTAGACCGATCCATAAAACTGAGGCGCGGGGCCGGTTGATTACAGAATTGACCTGTTGTGAATAAGAAAGTTATGCAGATCGTATATATGATGATGGTGGTTAGATGTGAACAGATATGGTAATGATTATGCAGACTCGATGTGATAATGGTGATGCAATTGATGCAAACGTGCACGGGCCCGTGCGTGTGTGTTTGATTTAAGCATGGAGCTTCCATCAAGTTCTGGACTTGAGCATTCGGAGCATAGAGCTCGAGCATGCGAACGGCAGAATTCAAGCATTCAAAGTACAGGCTTTGAGCATCCAGTACGCAGTGGTTGGGCATCCAAGCATAGAGCTTGAGCAATCAAGTTTGGAACTTGGGCATCCAGTACACAGTGGTTGGGCATTCGAAGAGTTTTGAGCATTCAAAATGTTGGATTTTGAGCATTCAAGCATAGAGCTTGAGAATTGATGATATCTTGATTGGGGTGGCGTAGAGCCTGCTAAGGTTGCTATTACGGCATAGAGCCAGTTGAAGTAACGGGCTTGGATTTGCTAAAATGATTGGTTTGGAGCCGTTGAGATAATTGGAGCAGTTGAGTAGTTGCAAGCTTGGAGCTGTTGAGATGATAAATATGGGCGCGGAGCCGCTGAGATGATAGGCGTGGAGCCTGTTGAGTTGATAGATATGGGCACAGAACCACTGAGTAGTTGCGAGGTTGAAGCTGCTGGGTACGGGGCAACTGGGCAAGCGTAGAGCTGCCGATGGTGAGCACAGGGCTGCTAAAACAATGAGCGAGGAACCTGCTGTTTTAAAGCTTTTGAGATGACGGGCTCGGGGCTGTAAGGATTATGATGAATAGCAGAGCTGCTGGGTATCTTGATTTGCTGTAGCAAGAGCTTTGGCCAGCAGTTTGTGGAGAGAGAGCTTCCTTTATGCTCGGGCATGCTCCCAAGGCTAATTCTGATCACGTTGTATTGGCTCAGGGATGCCCCCAAGGCTAATCCAATCTTTGGTTTTGTTGGTCATGAACCCAAACTTCATAATAGCTTGAATTGTTGCACTGGGCAAGATCCACTGGGGGCTGAAGGAAATTGATTTGGAGAGCCAGGAGATCGATCCAGCGGCCGAACAATGGATATCTCGGCCGAGTTATTGATGTCTCGGCCGCAGCATCGCTTTATTTCCAAGGGTCTATAAAAGGCCATGGCCTCGGCCGTTTCATTTCATTCTTCTTTCTCCCTTCTCTCTTCGTTCACGCCCGAGAGTTCTACCGAAGATTTCTTTTTGCTTTGTCTTTGCCGGGGCCGGGCCATGGGTGACGTGCGGCCAGTGAGCGCGGAGGGAGACCGTGACGTTCTTGGTCTTGTCTTGCTGCTTGATTAGGGACCCTTGCATGGGTGGCTTGCTTCCGTGATGCGGAGCTTCCGGGGTGGCGCTTGTATGCGGTATGATGGTTTTTCTGGGTTGCGTGATGTCTCTTCTGCATCGCAGTGCTTCTTTGGTACACGTTGCCCGGGGGTATCCTTTTCTTTTTTGCAGCTGGTCTCTGGTGTTTGGACCACCGAGAATTCGGCATCCTCTTCTCCTTCTTTTTGCTTCCCTGCATAGGTTAGTCTGATAGGAAACCGATGTATAGCTTGTTTAGGAAATATGGGATGATTCACCTTGTGATGTAAAAGAACTTTTGTTATATGAAACAAATCCTTTGCTCTGATATTGCGATTGTGTATGCTAGTCTTGTACGATAAAATTGTCAATACGTTGAAAAATAAGATCCGTGGAAGTGCTCTGGAAAACGGTCGTTTTGGCGGCCAAGCCATCGATTTGGCGGCCGAGGGAGCGATCTGTCTTTCCTGGTTGACTTTGAATTAGCCTTGATTTTTTATGGGTCAAAGAATCAATCTAACGGCCGTTATATCGATGTGGCGGCCGGGAAACCGACTAGGTTAATGACGCGTTAGAATCCAATTCTGATTCGAACTAGGACTCATCCTAGCCTATAAGTATACGTTCTACGAACTCGATGGTATTTGTCAGCAACGATTTCATGGCACAACCAGTCCTTTGATCAGTGGTTGAATTCCTTTAACGGCCTTGACCGTTTGCACTTTAAGTCCTTTGGTATGGACTTCATCTTCTCCCTTCGCCACATTCTGTGGATTTTGCTTTCCTTTGGGCAGCCACTAGCCTGTGGGACCCTGTTTTCCATGTCTTTCGATTTAGAAGAGAGGAATTGTGTCCTACTATCGAGGAATTTGCAGCCATCATGGGTCATTCGGATAGAGAAGGTCTCGTTATTCCTAACCCTTTGTTTAATCGGGGCAATCTATTGAGGGATCGCGTCGTGTAATTAGACAGTTTCCCACTGAAGCTGCTTGGAAGGCATGGATGGAGACTCGTAAGGGTGATCGAATCCAATGGGTTTGCCCCTGGTATGGTGTAGAGCTTCTTTGACCTTCCAATCTCCTCTTGCTTGGGACACTACTAGGTTTGAATCTCCAGTGACTTCTACCCTTCTTGCCTCTAGTTCCAGGGCCGCTTTCATTCCAGCGATGCAGGCTTCATATTCAGCTTAATTGTTGGTGACTTCAAACCTTAGTTTATATGAAAAGGGGATATGAGAGTTGTTTGGGGAAACCAGCAGTATCCCTATGCCATATCCACTTTGGTTCGATGCTCCATCGAAGTATTGTTGCCAGGTGTCATCTAGGAGACATAAGATGTGATTGTCACTGTTATGTGTCTACTACTACAAAAGGTTATTGGTGACATACAATCAGTTGTCATGGTTGGTGTAAGGGGAAAAAATCCGCTTAGTGCTAACTCTAGCTTTTTTGGTGGACAGCTTCACGTGCCTCCTCGCCGGAACCCTAGCCTTCCGCCGGAATCCTAACTGCAAAACAAACAGGGGTGAGCACACCTTTGCCTCTCGTCGGCAAAGGCCCTCCGATGCCAAAGTCAGTATCACGTACTCTTAAGAAACCCTAATTATCAGTAGGTAAATAACTCGACTACCACAAACTGCGTACCCTTTACCTCTAGGTTTACCTCGTATTTATAGATGTTCGTATGCTTGCGGCCCAAGCATCCTAATTTCCCTAGGTTTCCTACCTCGTATAGGAAACCCAGAATATCGTGGATTCTCGTTCCCTTATCAATTTATTACCTTAGTCCTTTTAGGACTTCTTGCCAGAACTGGACGAACATCCCATTCTCATTGGGTAACTTCTCCAGATCCTATTTCCTTACGGGATGTCATCGTTCTGGAACCTTCCAGAGTGTTCCCTGCGGCTAAAGCTGCTTCCCCCAGAATACTGCTCTTATTCGGCCCTCTCATTGCCGAACAGACCATCTGGACCAGCGACTTCACATGTCAATGTCCCTTACCACACTCTTGGTCCAATAGCTCCTCGTGTTTATTGGTCCAATAGCTCCTCGTGTTTATTGGATCAGGCCCCTACTCGGATAGCTTGAACCAATGACCTCTCATGTTACTGGTCCTTTATCAACTGCTTGGACCAAACTACTTGGACCAGTGACTTCTCATGTCACTGTTCCTTAATTAGTCTCTTGGTCCAATAACTTCTCATGTTTACTGAACCAAGACCCCGTACAACCTTCCTGGACCAATGACTTCACATGTCGCTGGTCCATATTGCCGACCACCGTCTTGCATGGCGATTGCCCCTATCATATTTATACCATGGCCCCACATACCACATGTTCGGCTAACTCATTGAACAATATCACGTGTTCGGCCATACCAACGAGCACCTTTATATGGTGCAGTCGACACCGTTCGGCGTCACTGCCTAGCAACCTCTGGTATTGCACACCTGTTCGACATCATGTCTTAGCACCCTCTGCCTACCAGCGCACCTGTTAGGCACTATCACCTAGCACCTTTTGCCTACCAGCATGGTGCCGCCTATCAGTGCACCTGTTAGGCATTACTATCGAGCACCTTCACATGGGGCCGCCTACCAGCACACCTGTTAGGCTGTACCGTGCACCCTCACTTAGTGCTCCGATGTGCTCATGTGTTATGCACGTGCTCAGGCTGTGTTTCCTCTATTTGGGAAAACCTCCCTACACTTGTCATGAACTTGAGATCGAATTCTGCTAGAAGCAATAGCCACCTAGCTAGCTTTCCAATAAGTGATGTCTTCTCGAAAAGATATTTGATTGGATCTAAATGAGAAACTAACACTACCGGATCTGCTAATAGGTAGTGCCTCAGTTTCTTCGTGGCCCACACTAGCCCCCAACAAGTTTTCTCCAAGAGAGTATACCTTGTTTCATAGTCCATCATCTTCTTGCTGCGCTAGTATATGGCGCACTCTACTTTGGTGTCGTTTTCTTGCGCTAGCATGCATCCTATGGATGTGTCTGTTACTGAAAGATATAGAATCAATGGCTTCCCAGGGATGGGTGGTGACAGCACAGGTGGATTCTGATGATATTCTTTGATGGCTTCGAATGATTGCTGACAGTCTTGGCTCCACTCAAAATCAGTACCTTTCTTCAGAAGCTTGAAGAGAGGTTTGCAGGTGGTTATCAGTTTGGAAATGAACCTGCTGATGAATTGCACTTTTCCCAGAAAGCTCCTTACTTCCTTTTCTGTTTTTGGCAGTGATATCTCCATGATGGCTTGTATTTTGGAAGGGTCTACCTCGATTCCTCTTTGAGTGATGAGAAATCCTAACATTTTGCCAGCCGTCACCCCAAAAGTGCATTTTTGAGGATTGAGACGTAGCTTGTATTGCCTAATCCTCTCAAAGAACTTTTGAAGTGCTTCGTAGTGTCCCTTCCTTTCCTTGGATTTGACTATCATATCATCGACATACACCTCTACTTCCTGTGCATCATATCATGTAGCAGTGTGGTTGCTATAGACACCCTATTCTGGACTCCAGCATTTTTCAATCCGAATGGCATCACTCGGTAACAGTAAGTTCCCCATGGTGTGGTGAATGTGGTCTTCTCTCTGTCCTCGGGAGACATCAAAATCTGATTATACCCAGAAAACCCATCCATGAAAGATAGTAGTGCATGTCCCGCGGTGTTGTCCACGAGCTCGTCTATGTGTGGTAATGGGAAGTCATCATTTGCGCTGGCTTTGTTGAGATCTCGGAAATCTACACAGACCCTGATTCCTCCAGTTTTCTTTGGTACTGGAATGATGTTGGCTACCCACTGCGGATACTCAGTGACTTTGACAAAATCGGCATTGATTTGCTTAGTGACTTCTTCTTTTATTTTTAAGACCCAATCAGGGCGCATGCGTCTTAACTTTTGTTTAACAGGTTTTGCATCAGGATGAAGAGGAATTTTGTGCTGAA